>CM074726.1:167912069-168242069 GCA_037306005.1 Rhinophrynus dorsalis | reverse complement strand
ACACACACAAAAATAAAATGACAATTGATTTAAACGGGCCTGTTAATCCCTTGAATCCTAAAATAATCATAGAGTGCGGGTGATCTCTCTAGCATTGAAGGGTTTCAAGTGGAATTTTCATATAAACCAATCAACCCCCATAACGCTGTAATGTGTTAACCCTTTGAGTGCCAGAGGGGTACGGAACGCGTTGCTTTGCAATGTGTAGCCCTCTGACATTCAAATACACAGTGGAAAGGTAGTTACAAATCGCTCGGTACAGCTTGATCCGTACGGAGGAAGATTCTACCGCCACTGAAATAACATATTTAGATTATGTTTAGAAAAAGACAAAAATACATATTAATGCTAGTCACTAGTATTGCAATCAACTGAAATAAACTATACACCAGGTGACCGTTCTAATTAAATGCCCCATTAACAACAATAGGATGTTCTTCCATTGAATAACATGGGGACTGCAGCAATATCTCACTGGAGAAGTTATCTCCTCTTTATCACATCTTAGTACATCTCCCCCTGTAGTCTATAACTAAAGATCTCCCATAGAATACCATAGGAACTGGAGAGTTTATCTCACTGGAGAAGTGATCTCCTCTTTATCACACCTTAGTACATCTCCCCTGTAGTCTATAACTAAATATCTCCCATAGAATAACATAGGAACTGGAGAGTTTATCTCACTGGAGAAGTTATATCCTCTTTATCACACCTTAGTACATCTCCCCTGTAGTCTATAACTAAAGATCTCCCATAGAATAACATAGGAACTGGAGAGTTTATCTCACTGTAGAAGTTATCTCCTCTTTATCACACCTTAGTACATCTCCCCCTGTAGTCTATAACTAAATATCTCCCATATAATACCACAGGAACTGGAGAGTTTATCTCACTGGAGAAGTTATCTCCTCTTTATCACACCTTAGTACATCTCCCCCTGTAGTCTATAACTAAATCTCCCCCATAGAATAACATAGGAACTGGAGAGTTTATCTCACTGGATAAGTTATCTCCTGTTTATCACATCTTAGTACATCTCTCCTGTAGTCTATAACTAAATATCTCCCATAATAACATAGGAACTGGAGAGTTTATCTCACTGGGGAAGTTATCTCCTCTTTATCACACCTTAGTACATCTCCCCCTGTAGTCTATAACTAAAGCTCTCCCATAGAATAACATAGGAACTGGAGAGTTTATCTCACTGGAGAAGTTATCTCCTCTTTATCACACCTTAGTACATCTCCCCTGTAGTCTATAACTAAAGATCTCCCATAGAATAACATAGGAACTGGAGAGTTTATCACACTGGAGAAGTTATCTCCTCTTTATCACACCTTAGTACATCTCCCCTGTAGGTTTGAGAGATGGGAATGGGATCGCTTAGTTTATTTTTTTAATAGCTACAATATTTTGTTTTGTTTTAAAACAACATTACTAACCCTGTAATCTTTTAACTGCTGTAGTTGCAGAGATATTAGTTGTTTAAGTTGTGCTGGTGAAGTCAGTTATTCTCAGGTTGTGGGTACAGCTCCGGCCCACAGCCTGTCAATCTCGCTCAGTTCCCCCTCACACGTTTTGCCTCCTCCTCCTCAGATGAAGGGGAGGACTGCATATGACCTGGAGCGCTCTTGGACATAAGCGCATCCTGGTCACTGTTCATGCACAGACGGAACCAATCACAACAATGGTCATACTCAGTCCGCTTGCTCTGTGGCTATTTTTAGTTAGGCGAGTGGACTGGTACTGATTATAAAGGAGGAGCGCATGAACACACTCTGTCTATGCCTGAACAGTGACCTGTGCATACTTATGCCCGACAGCGCGCCAGGTCAGTTATTAGAGGAGGAGGGGGAGAGGAGGCAATACGTGAGGAGGGGAACTGAGTAAGAATGACAGGCTGCGCGGCCAGGAGCTGTACCCTCAGCCTGAGAAAGACGTAAGTCACCAGCACAACTTAAATAACTAATATCTCTATAACTACAGCAGTAAAAAGAAAAAAAAAAAAACACGGTTTATAGCTTCACCGACATTAAGCTACAATAGGAAGTCACGGTTCAGTAAGGTCAGAGTTCCCCTTTAATGTTTTAATTTGTGTTTGTGGTTGCTGCTGAAGCAATAAATACTTAGTGTGACCATATCCTGATTCTTGTAGTAGTGCACTGGACATGGTTTTCTATGTGTTGTATAGCTAGGGGTATGAGTAGCAGAAAAAGGGAAGTGGTCATCTCACTCTACAGATCTCTAGTTAGACCTCACCTAGAGTATTGTGTACAGTACCGGAGACCTAATCTCCAGAAGGATATAGATACACTAGAGTATTGTGTACAGTACTGGAGACCCCATCTCCAGAAGGATATAGATACTCTAGAGTATTGTGTACAGTACTGGAGACCTAATCTTCAGAAGGATATAGATACTCTAGAGAGCATTCAGAGAAGGGCTACTAAAATGGTGACTGGTTTACAGGAAAAGAAATATCAGGATAGACTAAAGGATCTGAACATGTATAGACTGGAGAAGAGAAAAAGGAGAGAGAGGGTATATGATAGACACATTCAAATACATGAAGGGATTCAACACAGTGCAGGAGGGAATTCCATTTCAAATAAGTAAAAATGTTTAGACAAGAGGCCATAGTCTAAAACTAGAGGGACAGAGACTTAGATGTAATTTAAAGGAGAACTACCACCCCGCAAAAACGTCATCTTAATTAAGTCTTCATCTGGCGACTAGCTGCTTAGTAGCGCTACTCGCCAGAAATATTACCTGGTTTAAAAGATTTTCTACTTATTCAGAGGCTGACAGTAGCAGGAAGCACGGACATCTTGCCATAGTGACGTCCATGCGCCTGCGCTGTCAGTCGCTTGTGGAGCCGGCCGGCTCCACAAGGGACTGACAGCGCAGTAGATAAATAGACTAGGCGTAGGACAGCGTAGTAGATAAATAGACTAGGCTATCAGCATAAGTGGTAGAGATTAATATAATGAAGGAATGTAAACATGCATGGGATAGGCATAAGGCTGTCCTGAACATAAGACAAGACCAAGGACCAAATAAGGTTTGAGGTCTTTACAGTAGGAAAATGGGCAGACTAGATGGGCCGAATGGTTCTTATCTGCCGGAAAATTCTATGTTTCTATGTGATCAGTGAGCCAGACCTATGGGTCAGATCAAATGGGCCCAAAAGGTCATATTTTGCCCATTTCTGAATTAGACTGTCATTATTTTGCATTTAACCCTTTGAGTGTCAGAGGGGTGTGCAACGCATTGCAAAGCAATGTGTTGCGTACCCGTCTGGCACTCAAAAGGTTCATAAAATGAGCAATTTGTTTTGTTTGTTTGTCTTTTTATCCACTACTCTGCTTTGGTCATGATTTGCTTTGCAGTGTGTTGGATATCTCTCTATCACTCAAACGGTTAAAAAAAACACTTCAAATTTCTACTTTTATATCTGAACAAAACATAAATGCCTATTACCACTTTGTATTGCTCTTGATCATTTTGTACCTGTGTGAAAAAATTAGTTAACCCCTTATATGCTACAGAGTCCTTTCTAGCACTTTGGGATTTAAAGTGACAGTAATGTTTCAAAACAAAACAGCTCCAATTAATCTTCATAGTATTTGGTCCATGAAGAGTGTTATTTCACTACTGTCAGAGTTGTAGTTCAAGAGTAATTGAATGATAAAGTATCCCCCTCCCACCCCTTTTACCTAGTGTAAGCCACCTCCCGTCAGATGTGGAATCTGGTCCTGGGACCGAACAGGTCACAGCAAAGGACAATCTTCTTACTGTGACCATAAAGAAAACCCTGCCCCCCTTGACAGGTTTTTCAGGTTTCCCCTTATGATCACTGAAGGTTGTCCCTCTCTGCTATCCATCCGGACAGTCTTGCTGCTCTGAGATGAGCAGTGTTACATCAGTAAAAGGGGCAGGAGGGGGATACTTTATCATTCAATTACTCTTGTACTACAACTCTGACAGTATTGAAATAACACCATGGCCCAAATACTATGAAGATTAATTGGAGCTGCTTTTATTGTGAAACATTACTATCCCTTTAAACACAGATATTGGACTTATTAATCATTTAAAGGGATAGTAATGCTTAATATGTACAGATAGATATTTTAGTGTTTATCCCCCTGAGTAAAACTAGGGTACTCCCACTGCTGAAAGGTGTTTTCTTCAAAAGTTATTACAGCTCAAACTTGAATTTATTAGATGTAGTATCACAGTGGCCTGAAATTGTACAGTGGTGCTGTTGCTACACCATCCTGTGGAGATTTACGGTCAATTGACCAGGCTTGCCAGGCTACACCAGGCAGCTGGCTTAGGCTGGTGTAGCAACAGCAGCACTGTCCAGTTTCAGGCCACTGAGATATTGCACCTAAAAAAATTCAGGATTGAGCTACAATAACTTTTGAATAAAACCCTACAACATATATATATACTAGTTGAACAGCCCGTTACACAGGCCAAAGTGCCACTACCACCCGATCGCAGGGCAGTCACGCGCAGTAGAGATTGCCTGTGCCACGGCTGATACAGAGCTGGATGCTCCTTCGGATCGCCCAGCTCTGTATCAGCCGCGGCGCGGGCAGCCTCTACTGCGCATGACTGCAGGACGTGCAGCAGTGTCTACTGCGCATGTCGCTGCGTTACACACGATTTAGCTAATTATTATATAGGATTTTAACATTTTAAGTATTACTTTCCCTTTAAGGACCACATGGTTGGGGAATACATTACCCTGCAATACATTGCCAACCCTCTAATCCTTAACCTTTTGAGTGCTAGAGGGGTACTGAACGCTTTGCAATGCGTTCCATACCCCTCTGGCACTCAAAGGGGTAAAGGGTTACCCAACAAAAAACCCCAAAGGTGATTTACACCATTCTCCCTGATCTGGTCAAAATAGAGCTGAAAATGGGTTTCTCCCCTCTGGGATTTCTGGCAGAGTAATATGGCATTATTATATAATGGTATAATCCAGCCATCTAGTCAAGAACAATCAGGTCTCTATTACCAGGAAGTGGCACATCTCCAGTTACATTCAGTTGGTGTAAAATTAGGCGTCTCCCTAAGCCTGATGCAGCGAACACTTTGGAATCTCCCGTGCTTCCATACGCACCAATATCAACAGCTGTAAAACAGTAATTGCTGTCTAGCAGTCCCATAATGCCAACTGAGAAGTACTTTTTTGTAGTTAAAGTACTTTGATCTACTTTTTGAGTGGCACATATACATGTATGTACGTGCTATCCAATGCGTCTATACAAACGAGAAAGATGGTTCATTACAGAAAGAGGTTTGGAATATGTAGATGCATTTCTGCACTAGGTTCTAGCATCACTGTGCATTTAACTCCTTGCAATTCAGAGGGGTGTGCAATGCGTCTAATTCTACAGAGCTGCAGAATACACTGGATTTTTACAAATGAATAATGATGTGTTACACTCCCCTCTGATTCTCAAGACGTTAAAGTGGACCTGTTACCTAGAAAACAATTGTAGTCAATTTTAAAAAATAATTAAAAAACTGTGTATACATTGTTCTAGCCGTTTGTAATATAAATAGCTTTGGATTCATTAATCTTTCTTTCTTTGTGGCATAGTCTGAATCATTATGTTAATTAATTTCTGTGCTGGGCAAATACTACTACACACACTGTGCTATGAATGACTCTAGGCAGAGTCCACACACTGTGATATGAATGGATCTAGGCAGAGTCCACACACTGTGATATGAATGACTCTAGACAGAGTCCACACTGTGATATGAATGGATCTAGTCCACACACTGTGATATGAATGGATCTAGTCCACACACTGTGATATGAATGGATCTAGGCAGAGTCCACACACTGTGATATGAATGGATCTAGGCAGAGTCCACACACTGTGATATGAATGGATCTAGGCAGAGTCCACACACTGTGATATGAATGGATCTAGGCAGAGTCCACACACTGTGATATGAATGGATCTAGGCAGAGTCCACACACTGTGATATGAATGGATTTAGGCAGAGTCCACACACTGTGATATGAATGGATCTAGGCAGAGCCCACACACTGTGATATGAATGGATCTAGTCCACACACTGTGATATAAATAGATCTAGGCAGAGTCCACACACTGTGATATGAATGGATTTAGGCAGAGTCCACACACTGTGATATGAATGGATCTAGGCAGAGCCCACACACTGTGATATGAATGGATCTAGGCAGAGTCCACACACTGTCATATGAATGGATCTAGGCAGAGTCCATACACTGTGATATGAATGGATTTAGGCAGAGTCCACACACTGTGATATGAATGGATCTAGGCAGAGTCCACACACTGTGATATGAATGGATCTAGGCAGAGTCCACACACTGTGATATAAATGGATCTAGGCAGAGTCCACACACTGTGATATGAATGAATCTAGGCAGAGTCAACACACTGTGATATGAATGGATCTAGGCAGAGTCCATACACTGTGATATGAATGGATTTAGGCAGAGTCCACACACTGTGATATAAATGGATCTAGGCAGAGTCCACACACTGTGATATGAATGGATTTAGGCAGAGTCCGCACACTGTGATATGAATGGATCTAGGCAGAGTCCACACACTGTGATATGAATGGATCTAGGCAGAGTCAACACACTGTGATATGAATGGATCTAGGCAGAGTCCATACACTGTGATATGAATGGATCTAGGCAGAGTGCACACACTGTGATATGAATGGATCTAGGAAGAGTCCACACACTGTGATATGAATGGATCTAGGCAGAGTCCACACACTGTGATATGAATGGAGCTAGGCAGAGTCCACACACTGTGATATGAATGGATCTAGGCAGAGTCCATACACTGTGATATGAATGGATCTAGGCAGAGTGCACACACTGTGATATGAATGGATCTAGGAAGAGTCCACACACTGTGATATGAATGGATCTAGGCAGAGTCCACACACTGTGATATGAATGGAGCTAGGCAGAGTCCACACACTGTGATATGAATAGATCTAGTCCACACACTGTGATATGAATGGATCTAGGCAGAGTCCACACACTGTGATATGAATGACTCTAGGCAGAGTCCATACACTGTGATATGAATGGATCTAGGCAGAGTCCACACACTGTGATATGAATGGATCTAGGCAGAGTCCACACACTGTGATATGAATGGATCTAGGCAGAGTCCACACACTGTGATAGGAATGGATCTAGGCAGAGTCCACACACTGTGATATGAATGGATCTAGGCAGAGTCCACACACTGTGATATGAATGGATCTAGGCAGAGTCCACATACTGTGATATGAATGGATCTAGGCAGAGTCCACACACTGTGATATGAATGACTCTAGGCAGAGTCCATACACTGTGATATGAATGGATCTAGGCAGAGTCCATACACTGTGATATGAATGGATCTAGGCAGAGTCCACACACTGCGATATGAATGGATTTAGGCAGAGCCCACACACTGTGATATGAATGGATCTAGGCAGAGTCCACACACTGTGATATGAATGGATCTAGGAAGAGTCCACACACTGTGATATGAATGGATCTAGGCAGAGTCCACACACTGTGATATAAATGGATCTAGGCAGAGTCCATACACTGTGATATGAATGGATTTAGGCAGAGTCCACACACTGTGATATGAATGGATCTAGGCAGAACCCACACACTGTGATATGAATTGATCTAGGCAGAGTCCACACACTGTGATATGAATGGATCTAGGCAGAGTCCACACACTGTGATATAAATGGATCTAGGCAGAGTCCATACACTGTGATATGAATGGATCTAGGCAGAGTCCACACACTGTGATATGAATGGATCTAGGCAGAGTCCACACACTGTGATATGAATGGATCTAGGCAGAGTCCACACACTGTGATATGAATGAATCTAGGCAGAGTCCACACACTGTGATATAAATGGATCTAGGCAGAGTCCACACACTGTGATATGAATGGATCTAGGCAGAGTCCTCACACTGTGATATGAATGGATCTAGGCAGAGTCCACACACTGTGATATGAATGGATCTAGGCAGAGTCCACATACTGTGATATGAATGGATCTAGGCAGAGTCCACACACTGTGATATGAATGACTCTAGGCAGAGTCCATACACTGTGATATGAATGGATCTAGGCAGAGTCCATACACTGTGATATGAATGGATCTAGGCAGAGTCCACACACTGCGATATGAATGGATTTAGGCAGAGCCCACACACTGTGATATGAATGGATCTAGGCAGAGTCCACACACTGTGATATGAATGGATCTAGGAAGAGTCCACACACTGTGATATGAATGGATCTAGGCAGAGTCCACACACTGTGATATAAATGGATCTAGGCAGAGTCCATACACTGTGATATGAATGGATTTAGGCAGAGTCCACACACTGTGATATGAATGGATCTAGGCAGAACCCACACACTGTGATATGAACTGATCTAGGCAGAGTCCACACACTGTGATATGAATGGATCTAGGCAGAGTCCACACACTGTGATATAAATGGATCTAGGCAGAGTCCATACACTGTGATATGAATGGATCTAGGCAGAGTCCACACACTGTGATATGAATGGATCTAGGCAGAGTCCACACACTGTGATATGAATGGATCTAGGCAGAGTCCACACACTGTGATATGAATGAATCTAGGCAGAGTCCACACACTGTGATATAAATGGATCTAGGCAGAGTCCACACACTGTGATATGAATGGATCTAGGCAGAGTCCTCACACTGTGATATGAATGGATCTAGGCAGAGTCCACACACTGTGATATGAATGGATCTAGGCAGAGCCCACACACTGTGATATGAATGGAGCTAGGCAGAGTCCACACACTGTGATATGAATGGATCTAGGCAGAGTCCACGCACTGTGATATGAATGGATCTAGGCACAGTCCACACACTGTGATATGAATGAATCTAGGCAGAGTCCACACACTGTGATATAAATGGATCTAGGCAGAGTCCACACACTGTGATATGAATGGATCTAGGCAGAGTCCTCACACTGTGATATGAATGGATCTAGGCAGAGTCCACACACTGTGATATGAATGGATCTAGGCAGAGTCCACACACTGTGATATGAATGGATCTAGGCAGAGTCCACACACTATGATATGAATGGATCTAGGCAGAGTCCACACACTGTGATATGAATGGATCTAGGCAGAGTCCACACTGTGATATGAATTGATCTAGGCAGAGTCTACAACTGATATGAATGGATCTAGGCAGAGTCCATACACTGTGATATGAATGGATCTAGTTCACACACTGTGATATGAATGAATCTAGGCAGAGTCCATACACTGTGATATGAATGGATCTAGGCAGAGTCCACACACTGTGATATGAATGGATCTAGGCAGAGTCCACACACTGTGATATGAATGGATCTAGGCAGAGTCCATACACTGTGATATGAATGGATCTAGGCAGAGTCCACACACTGTGATATGAATGGATCTAGGCAGAGTCCACACACTGTGATATGAATGGATCTAGGCAGAGTCCACACACTGTGATATGAATGGATCTAGGCAGAGTCCACACACTGTGATATGAATGGATCTAGGCAGAGTCCTCACACTGTGATATGAATGGATCTAGGCAGAGTCTACAACTGATATGAATGGATCTAGACAGATCCCATACACTGTGATATGAATGGATCTAGGCAGAGTCCACACACTGTGAAATGAATGACTCTAGGCAGAGCCCACACACTGATATGAATGGACCTAAAAAGATCCCACACAGTGTGATATGAATTACTCTAGACAGAATATACACACTTCGCTATAAATGGATCTAGGCAGAGCCCACACATTGTGATATGAATGAATCTAGGCAGAGCCACACACTTTGATATGAATTAATCTAGGCTGAGCCCACACATTGTGATATGAATAAATCTAGTCAGATACACACACTGTGATATGTAACAATCTAGGCAGAGTCCACACACTGTGATATTTAAGAATCTAGGCAAAGCCCATACATGGTAATATGGATGAATCTGGCAGAGCGCACACACTGTGATATAAATGGATCTAGGCAGAGTCCACACACTGTGATATGAATGGATTTAGGCAGTGCCCACACACTGTGGTATGAATTAATCTAGGCAATGCCCACACATTGTAATATAAATTAATCTAGTCAGATACACACACTGTGATATGTAAGAATCTAGGCAGAGTCCACACACTGTGATATGTAAAAATATAGGCACAGCCCATACATTGTAATATGGATGAATCTAGGCAGATGGAACACACTGTGATATGTAAGAATCTTGGCAGAGTCCACACACTGTGATATGTAAGAATCTAGGCACAGCCCATACATTGTAATATGGATGAATCTAGGCAGATGGCACACACTGTGATATAAATGGATCTAGGCAGAGTCCACACACTGTGATATGAATGGATCTAGGCAGAGTCTACACACTGGGATATGAATGGATCTAGGCAGAGTCCACACACTGTGAAATGTAATCTAGGCAGAGTCCACACACTGTGATATGTAATCTAGGCACAGCCCATACATTGTAATATGAATGAATCTAGGCAGACAGCACACACTGTGATATGAATGGAGCTAGGCAGTGCCCACACACTGTTATATGAATGGATCTAGGCAGTGCACACACACTGTGATATGAATGGAGCTAGGCAGAGTCCACACACTGTGATATGAATGGATCTAGGCAGAGTCCACACACTATGATATGAATGAATCTAGGCAGTGCCCACACACTGTGATATGAATTAATCTAGGCAGCGCCCACACTCGAGGCATGTCTAATAGTACAGAGAGTGAAGTTTGTCCTCAGACAATGCTAATTAGTTTATGTTGCTGTGCCAGTATTACCACACATTGGTTATGACTGAATCTCTAGAAAGAGCCCACATAGGGCTGCATTTATATCTTAGGATCCCCTAAGCAAGGCACCATGGCCACACCCATATTCCTCACACAACCTCTGCTCCAGTTCCATCCACTGTTTCCTAGAACAAAAAATACTCTTGGCTCCTAACAAGCAAGGACAAAAAAAAAGCTTTAAAACCCTTTGTTTGCTAGAGAAATCTCTTCTCAATGCCTTGGACATCTCTCTAACATCTGAGGGGTTAAATAATATCTTGTAAAGGGATATAAAACTGGTGCAGGGACAGTAAGATTGTTTTGGCCACACCTACAATTCAGAATGTGGGTGTGGCTAGCACAGCTAAATCACCGCCCCTCAAAATTTGGAGCTCTAGGAAGTGGCCTACTCTGCCTATTGGGAAATCCAGCCCTGAGCCCGCACACAAACTGGAGCCCTCTACTAGCTTAAGACAGAGTGAATTAGCATAATGGGCATGCAATTAGGATGAGGTGCCATACTGTGCCAACAAAGCATATAGTTTAATGTCTAGTACCATATATAGACAGTATGTAATTTTCTATAAAACAAATTCAGCTTAAGGTAACAGATCCACAGATCCAAAACGAATGACCCTCTGAGTCCACTCTGATTGGACTGATTCTCCAGAAAGTTTATTTAGTTAGTTACAGGATGTCACGTCCTTGGAGACAGACATGACTGGTTTGTGCAGGACTCCAGGACCACTGCAGTCTGTTAGGAAGAAGGAAAGACTTCAGTGAGAGAAGTTTCTGGTCCTGAGATATATTACAGACAGGGGAGGGCTGACCTGCAGGGTAGGTGGGAAATTACCCCCCTGGGCTGGTCATAAGTCTTGCCTGGCAGGCTACTGCCTCACTCCATTTCCTGCCTACTGCTGTAAATGAAGTACAGAACTTACAACCCAAATGGAGCTACAACAGTAATCTAGCCTGCATTTCATTGGTAAGCTCTGTGATATTACTAATTCGGCTCCATTTCATTTGTAAGCTCTGTAGTATCGCTAGTGTAGCACCATTTCAATTGCAAGCTCTGTTATATCACTAATGTAGCTTCATTTCAACTGCTCACTAGTGTACCTCATTTTCAATTGTAAGCTCTGTGGTATCACTAGTGTACCTCATTTTTAATTGTAAGCTCTGTGGTATCACTAGTGTGCCTCTATTTCAATTGTAAGCTCTGTGGTATCACTAGAGTACCACCAGTTCAATTATAAACTCTGTGGTATCACTAGTGTACCTCCATTTCAATTGTACACTCTATGGTATCACTAATGTACCACCAGTTCAGTTATAATCTCTGTGGTATCACTAGTGTACCCCCCTTTTAATTGTAAGCTCTGTGGTATCACTAGTGTACCCCAGTTCAATTACAAACTCGGTGGTATCACTTGTCTTACTTCATCACATTAATGCCAGTTAAAAAAATTAACAAAAGGGGGTGGTGGACTGAGACATTGGGCTGAAGCGATAGTAGAAATGGCCCACTTGACACTTGCCCACAAGGCCAAAAGTTGCCAGCCCTCCCCTGACTACAGAGAACTAAGTGCAATTCTGTGCACACGATACATTATACCGAATAAAGCTTCATTTTAGTTAGCCAGTCCACACAGAATGAAATCAAAGTTGCTTTTAGGATGTTTGGAAAAGATTGATAAGCATACCTGGGATCTTGCTTATCTGGAGAGGGCTCATGTGATGCCGACAAGATGGTATCAGTGATGAGATCTGTGTTATAAAAGGGGGTGGTGCTTAATTGGATGGGTGTGGCTTATGCATAACTGTGTCATAAAGTGGCTGGGAAGTGGGAAGAACTGGGAGGGAATGAGGAGAAATTCACCGCCGCCAGAGAATCAGCCTGTTTCCAAGGAGACTTTTTACTAAACTGTAAAAACCGGAGTTAACGATAGTTCCAGAGAGTTCTCAGGCATGTTGATAAGGTGAGTGCAGGTTGGTTTTGGGACATGTTTGTGTTCAGTGATTTTAAAAGAAAAAAGAAACAATTGCTTTTGAGATTGCGAACATTAACATAATGTACATCTTTATTAACCCCTGGCTTATCAGATGGGTGTGAAACGCATTGCTTCACAGTACAAAGCACACCGGTCCTCAAAGTGTTAAAAATGTCACTCTAATATGTGTCTCACCTATGTTTTGGAGAAGGGGATTTTTTGTGTCACGGTTACCCAGAGAAGTTCAGGAGTCAGTAGGAGCGAATACTGACTCATGCCTGCAGTCAGTAGAAGTAAGGTGAAAGCTAACTCACGCCTGCAGTCAGCTATGCAAGTCTACCAGTGCCCCAGGCCTGCACTAGATTGGGTGTCTGATCACCAGGGAAAAAAGACGAAAGAATAGTCAGACAGAGCCACAAGTTAGAACCAGAGGGGGTAGTCAGACAAGCCGGGTCATACACAGTTGAGGTAATCAGCCAGAGCCACAAGTCTGCACCAGATTGGATGTCCACTATTAGGGGTTAGGCAAAAGAATAGTCAGACAGAGCCACATGTCAGCACTAGAATGGATGGAAGACTAGCCAGGTCATACACGGAGCCCAAGGTAACAGAACTGCTATGAACAACAACACAAGGGCAACTGAGTCAGGCCTCAGTCTGCCCTTTAAACCCCGCCTCCGGAAGTAGGAGGAGCAGCTCAGAGGGAGGAAGTAGGAAGTTGATAGGAGGAGACTACAGGAAGCAAACAGATAAAACAGAGGCCTGCAGCATGCTTGACGCCTCGCGCCTGCAGATGATGCTGAAGTCAAGGTAAGCTGTAACATTTTGTCATAATTTGATTTATTTTCATTTCTCCTAAATGGTTTTTAATGTAAGTTTCATGCAATCAAAAACCTATGAGTGTAGGGAGGGGGATGTACTAAGAATAACTGAAATGATTTCAGGACAAACTCTTTGTACTATAGCATTTAAGAGGTTAAAAACCATTGTAGCCAGGAAATACTAATGGCCCCTATGAAATCTGCCGTTGTGTGTTTTCCCAAACTCTATCATCTTCAGTCAGTCATGGATGTCATCTCCGTGGAGGCGGACATGATGGTTACCGGCAGCTTTTTTTTCTTGCAGCAGGCAGGGTACATGAGCCTACTTAACTCTTTAAGAATCAAGGAGATGTACAATGCATTGTAGACCTTTCTGTTCATTAGACTGTTGTGCTAATCCTGTGCAATGGGTAGATTTTGAACCCTGTGGGCCTGCTAGCTACTTTCATGTCCGCCTCCATGGGCATGATATCCACAATTCATTGAAGGTGTTATCTTTTGAACAAAGGCACAAGGCAAAATTCATAAGGGCCATTAAGATTTTTGGCCAAAGTAAGAAAAGTATTGGATTATTAATAGAAGGGGTTATTCTCCTTTAACTCATTGAGCGCCAGAGTCGTGAGCAAGGCATTGTGTATTGCGTATAGTGATTTACATATTGTGTTGTTGCGTAATGCATTGTGCATGTTTTGTGTACATTGTGCATGTATGCATTGTGTCTGTATTGTGTGAATTTGTGTACATGTGTGTAATGTGTGTGTGGGTATATATGTGTGTACATTGTAGCCCCTGCATGTCCTTGCAGAGATTTTGACAGGAATGGCTAGGTGGCTAAGCCCCCTGGCCACTCCTATCAAGATCACACCCCCATGATTGAACCAATAGGACAGGCAGTATAGAAGAGATTTCATTAACTCCTCCTTACTGCCACCCGTGTGTGTGTGTGTGTGTGTGTGTGTGTGTGCGTGCGTGTGTGTGTCAGGAATGCAGGAATTTGGCCACATGACCTCTTCTTCTTTTATTAGTATAGATAGTGCCCTGCTTATCTCATGTAATGGTAAATTGCTCTTCCAGGTTAATGTGATGTGTATTGCCCTGCTGATTATTGCATGGCCCTCACACGTATGGAGATTTCCAATCCAGTGGCCATACCTAGGAACTTTCAAAATGAGCCTACCCTGATATATTTGAAATATAACCTTTACAATTCCCCACAAAGTAGATTTGATGCAATATACCCCCACTTGCTCTAACCAAGGGGTGTTCCAATCAGTCCACAAGGAACCTTTAAAGCTGAACTATCACCCCACATAACCCCCCAATAATTAGTCATATAGCCATAAGCATAGAAATAGTAGTATTATCCATCATACGTACCGTGTTATTAAGAAATTCTACTTGATCTGAGACTGACGGGCAGGCTTCTTGCTTTAGAGGGATCTGCGCTCCTGAGTCATCAGTCCCTTCCTGTTACCTTAAGGTACCATGCAGCGCCTCCTAGAGGAGACCAGGACGGACAGTGCTGGCACGCAGATATCTCTAAGCCAAGATGTCTGTGCTGATGCCTGGCCGTCAGTCGCAGAAGAAGTAGGATTTCTTAATAACGATGTACTTACGCTGGATAATAGTACTATTTCTAAGCTTATCGCTATATGACTAATTATTGGTGGGGGGGACTTTATCTGTGCTGATAGTTCCGCTTTAACATGCTACAACTTAGATGAACACATACAAGAAAAGTAGGACTTCTCCCACTGCCTTTCGGATCAAAAAGACACCTGTTAAAGACTACAGAAGCAGTTCATTTGGACAGATGGACTCTGTCACTCTGAGAATTTGTCTCTTAGCCATGAGATGCTGATATTTGGGTCAAAACCCTAAGAATCATGGTCAAACTTTGAGAATTCTCAGGTTTGTCTGTTGCCCACTATTGAATAAACATGGACGTCCCCATTATAGAATATAATACAGACCTCAGAGATCATTTTTTCACTCTGTAATATAATCCCTCCCATAATACTTTTTAAATAGCCTATTAGAAATGCAATATGCACAGTGTTGTAGAAATAAGCTAATTGCCATTATTATTTTTTTATAAACATTTTGAACAGAGGAGATTTATCTGCTCACATTCCATACAGGTGCAATTACTTTTCTGGTTGTTTACGTTGATTCCCAGGAATATAAATGACAGAGGGGTGTGGATGAAATCTTGAATAACCAGAATGTGTGATTAAAGTGAAAGAAGGCATCAGGAGTACTCAGAGGAAGTGGCTGGAAGATTAACCTGTTAGATCAAGCATAGTCAACTGTTGGAAGTGCAGCTGTTGGGAACTACAGCTCCCATCATCCTCAGCCAGCCAACAGCTGGATGTACTTTCCAACAGCTGGAGTGCCATCCTTATAACATAAGGTGGTAGAATGCGTCGCTCACTGGGAGCTGTAACCGCACATGTGCAGTAGAGAGTCTCTACTGTGCATGTGTGGTTTCGCACACAGGGAGCTTCGCTGTGAGACGTCTGGAGCTCCCTTCTAAGGATCAGCACGTTCGGCAAGTCTCTACTGCGCATGACTGCAGCTGGGTGCACTTTAGCCTGTGTATACGGGTTTTCATACTAGTATAATATAGGGTGACCACATGTCCTGGATTGCCCAGGACAGTCCCGGATTTTAAGTGTCTGTCCCTTGTCCCCGGCAGCCCCCTTCTGGGTCAATACAAAGTCCCGGAATGAAGGCTCCAGAGCACAGAGTTCTAAACACTAAGAGAACTGCCCATTGCCTACTGTGACAGGAAGTGATGTCTCTGTTGGGCTACAAGAAAATGGCTTCCAGACAGAGTTCAAAATACAAGAAATGAGCCTTGATCCTGACATCAATCAGGAACTGCAGTGCACCTTGTGTTGTACTGTAATGATACTCTAAGAATTTGGGCTTGATGTACATTTTCTTGTAGTCCACCACTGTCAGAGTATCAGAGCAGTCAATGGACAGTTTTCCCTCTAGTGTTTAGAACGGCGTGGTGCGCTCTTCTCTCCACAGTGTCCCTGAACGGCAGAATTGAAATGTGGTCACCCTAGTATAATATAAATTACATGTAGACACCAGTTGGAGCTATTGTTAACTATTTGTTTAAATCAGATTGAGGTGTAATCACTTTTGGATGACAAATCTCCTAGTAGTAAAACTACCTTTGTATTCCTCCACAGGAAAAGTCATTTTTTTCCATTGATGGTGAAGATTTGCTCACCTAATAAATGACTATATAATCATATGAATGTTACCGAGTCAACAAGTAATCCCAAATCCAATAATGAATCATAGTCATACCTGGGAACTTTCAAAATGAGCTGACCCTGAGATTGTATAAATATTAACCCTTAAATTTCCCATAATATAGATTATCCACGATATATCCCTGATCGCTGTAATCGAGAGTCGCTCCAATCAGCATTCAAGGAGCCATTAATACATAACAACTTAAATATATCACTTCATGAACACACACGAATCAAGCAGGACTTCTCCCTCTGCCTTCCTAGTACAATTGGTACCAATTTAGAGATTAAAGGGATAGTAATACTTAAAATGTAAAAAACAATATGTTGTAGGGTTTATCCCCCTGAGTAAAACAAGAGTACTCCCACTGCTGAGAGGTGTTTTATTCAAAAGTTATTAATTTTCAAAGTTGAATTTTTTAGGTGCAATATCACAGTGGCCTTAAATTGTACAGTGGCGCTGTTGCTACACGATCCTTAGGACAACTCTGGTCAGTTGACCATAAATCTCCATAGGATGGTGTAGCAACAGCGCCACTGTAAAATTTCAGGCCACTGTGATATTGCACCTAAAAAATTCAACTTTGAAAATTAATAACTTTTGAATGAAAGACCTCTCAGCAGTGGGAGTACTCTTGTTTTACTCAGGGGGATAAACCCTACAACATATTTTTTTTTACATTTTAAGTATTACTATCCCTTTAAAGAAGCATTTAACTGGAGCAGAATATATAACAACTAGCACTGAACTCTCTCACCCTGAGATTTTGCCTCTTCACCCTGAGACCCTGAGATTTGGGCCAAAACCCTGAGTCTCAGGGTCACGCCCTTAGAGTTCCCAGGTATGTTCATAGTAAAGGAATACAAAATTATTAAACATTAAATATACACATTTATGTTCAACAGCGTAAGTAGGAAATCATCAAAATGTATTAATTTATAAACTAAAAACAATTATAATTATGCTGAACACATTAGTCAAAATAAACAGTTATGAAAAACTATAATAACAATGCATAGTTGAAATCACTTGTATGTTATTAATCAGTCACACACCAATGTAAATTAATGTATAAGGAAAAAAAAAATTATCGCCCAACGTGGGGCTCGAACCCACGACCCTGAGATTAAGAGTCTCATGCTCTACCGACTGAGCTAGCCGGGCTGGTGACGGTGTTGTCTCTCACAGCTCTACATATAGAGGACATGATCATTGGGTTTGAAATTTCATATTCTATGTACCATTTATAGAAATGATAATGCTTCTTATTTTCCTTTCCATTGCATTGGGTTGGGTCCCCCCCAAAAAAAACGCATCAGCATTGCTGTGACAAGACACTTTATTTCACACAGTCATATCAATCCATTGGTAACATAGGGGCGTAATTATACGTGTTTCTACCGCACAAGTGAGTATTGGTTATAGCCCTGTGCCGCCCTCTCCCCGCCCGGCGGTGGAAGCCTCAGACTCCTGGAAACCTCTTTAGCGCGCAGGGCTTTCCCTCTCAATGACGCCACCGTGAGGGGCGTGTCCAGAGGGCGTCGCGGGAGGCAGGAGGAGGATTACCGGGCTACACGAAAATGTCGGCGGATTCTCAAATATCGTCCTCCGTGGCCACTGGGCCCTCGCTCCCGACCTGCCTTTTCCTGGCCGTGGTGTCTTTCCTCTGCTTCGTTGCCGGGTTCGGCACTGGAGCGGAGTTCGTGCGCTTCTTGTCGTTCGGGGCCATATTCAGGAACATCAGTGGGGGGCTGGAGGGTGAGCGGAGCTGGGAGGAGTAAAGATGGTGGCCACCACTGGCAGAGTCAAAGTGGCGGGAAGGGAGATGGGAAAGTAAAGATGATAGTGTAGGAAATGAATATAGTGGAGTGTGCGGGGATGATATAACGCGGAGAAGTTTAATAATCAACTGATTTGCGGGGAACAAATAATCATAAATCTCCCAATAGCTTTGTGTTGGTCTTTAACGTCTTAAATGCTATAAAGATCTTTAGCGCATTGCTTTAGGATGCGACGGTCACCTCTAGGATTCAAGGGGTTAAAACATTAAAATAAAGCAATGATAACGTTTGCCCCAAATGGTGCAGTTGGCTTGGTCCAGAATTGCACCATTTTCATAGTACACCTGCCTCTGGGAGAAGGATGGGGGCTGGACATGGTAGTAAACATGCCTGGGAACTTTTGAAATTAGCTCACCCTGAGACATTTTAAATATTAACCCTTAATACTCCCAACAAAGTAGATTTTCTGTGTTAGCTCAATATTTGCTCTAACTTAGAGATGGTCCAGTCAGTCCTCAAGTGACATTTAACAGGTTACAGTTCTGAGATATCACTTCTTACACACTCAAAAGACCTTCAGGACTTCTTCTGCCATTCTGATACAAATGTCACTAATTTGAATATTAAATAAGCAGTTGTTTGGTGTAAATCTTACAGTAGGAGACACTGGACCCTCTCGCCCTGAGATTTGGTTCAAAACCCTGAGAGTTCCCAGGTATAGTAGTAAATGGGGAGTGGTGAAATAGGGCTTCTCCTGTTGCTTTTATGTGAAATTAAAGATCTCAAAGATTTAACTCTTTGTGTAAGAGAGGGGCGTACAACTTATTGCTTCAGTTGTTGCGTACCCGTCTAGCAATCATTTTGAGTTAGATATGTCTGCAACGCATAGTGTCCCTGAATGCATCACAAATGCCTAAAAATGAAATTGTTAGGTAATTTTGAATAGCATGTTCGTTCATCTGTAAAATTTTAGTTTATATAAGGTCCTTAAAAATATAATTCTAAACTTGCATTTTAATGCAGATATAGACCGATATTCTTATTAACATACCTGGGAACTCTTGGGGTTTGACCCTGAGACTCAGGGTTTGGAACCAAATCTCAGGGTGAAGGGCCAAATTCTCAGGGTGAGCAAATCCAGTGTGTCCTCCTATATGATTTACACCAAATTACTGGTTATTTATTGTCCAAATCCATGACATTTCTACCAGAAAGGCAGGAGGACAAGACCTGCTTGCCTTATGAGTGCATAAGAAGTTATATCTCAGAACTGTAGCATGTGAAATGTTCCTTAAAAATTGATTGGATTTTCTCTAGTTTAGAGCAAACATTGACATAACACAGAATCTGCTTTCTTGTGGGCGTTAAGGGTTAATATTTCAAATATCTCAGGGTGAGCTCATTTCAAAAGTTCCCAGGATTGTGCAGCAGTAATCCCATAAGAACCTATTTGATCTTTGCTGAAGGACCGGGATGCGTGGGCTGAGTTGGGGGTCTGAGAGAGACCTCTCAAGTCTTGGAGTTGTCTTTCAGACCCCATTTTTACTTAGAGCGCTCTCACAGAAGTGCTGTAAGTAAAAAGTATGTGACCGTCCAGGATCGTCACTCGTCCTTAAAGGGATAGTAATACTTCAATTTTACTATTCCCCATCTTGTATCCCTTAAACAACTGAGTTAAACGAGCCCAGCGCCAACTCTCAATATCCGCTTTCAAAGTTCCCTCACCCCTGATGTCAGCGTTGTAGCTGACAGCAGGGGAATCCAGGACCGGAGGAGGCTCTTCAGCAGAGCCGGAATCGCGTTATGGAAGAAGAAATCCTTCACTGAAATGATCTTCTACGTGTGCTTGCAAACCAAAGAAAACACACGTAGAAGACCATTTCAGTGAAGGATTTCTTCTTCCATAACACGATCCCGGCTCTGCTGAAGAGCCTCTGCTCGCTCAGGGATCGGATTCCCCTGCTGTCAGCTGGAAAGCGTACATCAGGGGAGAGGGAACTTTGAAAGTGGACATCTCTCAAACTATAAAGGTTTGAGAGGTGCCACTGGGCTCATTTAACTCAGTTTTTTAAGGGCTACAAGATGGGGGATAGTAAAATTGAAGTATTACTATCCCTTTAAGTCAAAAACCCTGTGACGATCCTGGCACCTCATATGGTCCTTAAAGGGATAGTAATGTTTTAAGTATATCGTTGAGTCTTCTTTATTGTACATAGAGCAGTTTGTGCTGTTTTTAGTAACTTTTATGTAGTTCTCAAGTTAATATTCTGGCCACATCACTGCTGCAGCTTTGTGTGGCCGGTACGGATGCAGCTAGGGACAAACTTTAGAATGCAAAGAAAAATCCTACCTTCCTTCGTCAGGGCAGGGTTTTCCTTACACGTACTGAAGTTTTTCCCTCGCTGCATTCGTCCGGGGACCAGATTGCAGATTTAGTGGGAGGCGGCCTGAAGGGGCGGGAGGAGGATCCTTCCACATTTAATAACTTAAGAAGTACATAAACGTAAGTTACTAAAAATAGCTCAGACTGCTATATGTACAATAAAGAAGACTCTCTGATATACTTAATTTAAAACATTACTGTCCCTTTAAGGGGTTAATCATATTAATGTATTGAGATTAGTACCTTCTGCTTTTCAGAAAGGCTGGTATCTTGCCTCAGTCCATTTAAAACAATGCAGAACATCAACTTCTTAGACAACCTATCAAAATTGCCATGTTAATGGAGCCCTGGAAAAAGCAGAAAATCTGTGTCCCCGCACGGCACATATAAGAGTAGATTTTTGGGTTTCATAAATTGCACTTTGAGTACCATGTTGTAGTCTGGTATAAGAAGGCCTGGAAAAGATGAATGGGGTAGCTGTGATGTAAGGTTTAGCATGAAGATGTGTGTATTATGTTGTGATAAATAATATGGGGATTCAAATGTAGGAGAAGGGAGTGTGGTCAGTAACAAGAGTAATAGAATTGGTGTTGTGGAAGAGATTAACTTTGGTTGGCATCTCACTTCTCCCAACATATCTGTACTTTCCACAACTTGAGGAAACATCCTGACACTATACACCAGGAGTAGACAATGTAAGGCCTTCCCTTTTGTTGGGCTCCAATATTCATCATTCTGTTACCTGGGAATTCTAATCCAATAACAGCTGTAGGACCTGAGATTGCTTCCGCTCCTATAGAAATGGAGGCTGAAGAAACATATAGGCAATGGGTTGCTTATGAGGAGGAAGTGAAAAGGATGCAAAGCAGAATGGAAGAGACAGAATTGATAGGAGTATAGAAAAACTAGGAGATTGATTGGGGGAAGGGGGTGAAAAAAATAATGGGGAAGATT
Organism: Rhinophrynus dorsalis; assembly: GCA_037306005.1. NCBI lineage: Eukaryota > Metazoa > Chordata > Amphibia > Anura > Rhinophrynidae > Rhinophrynus > Rhinophrynus dorsalis. The sequence continues at coordinate 168,219,921 of CM074726.1, read as the reverse complement.
TCCAATAAAATGGAGTGGTAGAGGAGAACAAAGGAACAAATGAAAGACGTTAAACCACGTGCACACACATTGATAGACTATCTCACTTCTACCTCCAAATAAATTGTTTGCACCACACAAATATTGGCAGTAACATCTAACCACTCACTCTCCTTCTTTCTCAGATGAATCGCCTCTTTCATGGCGTGAAGCCATCAGTGACTCTGTTTTCCTGCGCTCGCTTGGAGTAGATGTTGCTCTGCTATTCCTCTTCGTACTCCAGCACAGTGTCATGGCCTGGCCCACAGTAAAGGGAGGGGTGACACAAGTGTTTGGTGTCCTTCAGCGCTCCATCTACATTCTCTGCACTGCCCTGTCTCTCCAGGTACTTCATATGCTTACAAAAATAAAGAGCTTAAAGGGATAGTAATATTTTAACATTACTAATACCAATATTGGAGGAGTGTAAAAAAAAAAGAAATTATTTGCCCCCAGTTATATGTCTCAAACTTTTATGGTTTGAGAGATATTCACTCGCATAGTTCCCCCCTCCCTCCCCTTTCCCTGAAGTCAGCATTGTAGCTGACTGCAGGGGAAGTCTGTCGTACAACTGTCCGGCGGCTCTGCAGCTGAGCCACGATCTCGTTAATAAAAAATAAATAATTCACTTAAAAGGTCTTCTACGTGTGCTTAGCTTGCAAGCACACGTAGAAGATCTTTTAAGTGAATGATTTCTTTTTTATTTTCGCGATCGCGGCTCAGCTTCAGAGTCGCCGGACGGTCGTAGGACAGACTTCCCCTGCAGTCAGCTACAATGCTGACTTAAGGGGAGGGAGGGGAGAACTTTGCGAGTGAATATCTCTCAAACCATAAAGGTTTGAGACATATCACTGGGGGCAAATAATTTTTTTTTTTACTCCTACAATATTGGGATTAGTAATTGTAAAGGGATAGGAATACTTCGTTTTATCTTTATTTTATTTTGTAGGTATTAAAAAAACATGAAGAACGATATGTCTTATCTCTCAAACCTTTATGGTTTGAGAGATATTCACAAGCAAAGTTTCCCCTCCCACCCCTTTTACCTAGTGTAAGCCATCTCTTCTCAGATGTGGAATCCAGTCCATAGACCAGACAGATAACAGCAGGGGGACAATCTTCTTCCTATGAGAACAATGAAGGCCCTTCTCCCCTTGACAGTTTTTTCAGGTTTTTCCCTTATCTTAATTGAAGATTGTCCCTCTCTGCAATCTACCTGGGCACCTCCCTTCTGATCTGGCTGAGCAGTGTTACATCAGTAAAAGGGGCGGGAGGGGGATACTTTGTCATTGAATTACTCTTGAACTACAACTCTGACAGAATTGAAATATCAATCTCCAAAGTCCATATACTATGATTATTAATTAGAGCTGATTTTATTATGAAACATTACTATCCCTTTAAAGTATTACTATCCCTTTAATGTAAAAAAGATAGAGAATCAAACTGCCTACTGGGAGGATCTGAACACCTACACCTTGATTTAAACCGAGCTTTTATCTCAATGAATGCTAGAGAGATCTCCAACATATTGCTTCACTATGTTTTGGAGAACTGTCCAGCATAAAGCTGTAATGTTTTACTAAGTTTGCTCCAGGCTTAGTGAGGCATAGTTAGCACTGACAACTGTTGCAGCAATATTTTTCTAACAAGTTTCCCATAATAAATATATTTAATTTCTATGGAGTGCAGATGGGTGACTTTTCTTAGCTACCTTCATTTTCAGTGGAAATGTTCTGTTCCTGCAACAAACTGTCCATAACGTTGTAATCTTTGTGTTATTTTATTTTAAAGTGTCCATGTCCATTCCCTTTTCCCTACATCACGCTGGCTTCCCTCAAATCTGAAAGCTTAAAGGGATAGTAATACTTTGTTTTATCTTTATTTTATTTTGTAGGCATTAAAAAAACATGAAGAACAATACAAGTCTTATCTCTCAAACCTTTATGGTTTGAGAGATATTCACAAGCAAAGTTCCCCCTCCCGCCCCTTTTACCTAGTGTAAGCCATCTCTTCTCAGATGTGGAATCCAGTCCATAGACCAGACAGATAACAGAAGGAGACAATCTTCTTCCTATGAAAACAATGAAAGCCCTGCCCCCTTGACAAGTTTTTCAGGTTTTTCCCTTATCTTAATTGAAGATTGTCCCTCTCTGCAATCAACCTGGGCACCTCCCTTCTGATCTTGCTGAACAGTGTTACATCAGTAAAAGGGGCGGGAGGGGGATACTTTGTCATTGAATTTCTCTTGAACTACAACTCTGACAGAATTGAAATAACACTCTCCAAAGTCCATATACTATGATGATTAATTAGAGCTGCTTTTATTATTAAACATTACTATCCCTTTAAACTTAGCACTGCATGTTATAAAAACAATAGAGAAGACTCTGAGCTAAACTTTATTATAGACTTAACGATCCCTTTACTATGCACACGTCACTAAAGGGATAGTAATGTTTTTATAAAAGTCGTTCACCAAGTCTTCTCTATGAAATGGAGAAAGATCCTCCACGCACCGCTTCTGTGCATGTCACTCTGAAACTGCAGTCTGGTCCAGACAGATGCAGAGAGGGACGGTTTTCAGTAAGCAAAGGAAAATCTTGCCCTCCTTTGTTAAGGGTTTTCCTTATACTTACTGAATGAAGTTTGTCCCTCGCTGCAACTGTCCAGTCCCACGGCTGTACTCCAGATTCAGTGGGGGACGGACGGGGGATCTTTCTCCACTTCATAACTTTTGAACTACAAACAAGTGAGCTTCTACACATAGCACAGTGTGTTACTTTTACTATAAAGAAGACTCGGCGAATGACTTGCATAACCTTTAAAGGGATAGTAATACTTCATTTTATCTTTATTTTATTTTGTAGGCATTAAAAAAACATGAAGAACGATATAAGTCTTATCTCTCAAACCTTTATGGTTTGAGAGATATTCACTAGCAAAGTTTCCCCTTCCGCCCCTTTTACCTAGTGTAAGCCATCTCTTCTCAGATGTGGAATCCAGTCCATAGACCAGACAGATAACAGCAGGGGACAATCTTCTTCTTATGAGAACAATGAAAGCCCTGCCCCCCTTAATACGTTTTTCAGCTTTCTTCCTTATCTTAATTGAAGATTGTCCCTCTCTGCGGTCTACCTGGGCACCTCCCTTCTGCTCTGGCTGAGCAGTATTACATCAGTATAAGGGGAGGGAGGGGGATACTTTGTCATTGAATTACTCTTGAACTACAACTCTGACAGAATTGAAATAACACTCTCCAAAGTCCAAATACTATGATGATTAATTAGAGTTTATTTTATTATGAAACATTACTATCCCTTTAAAGGGATAGTAATTCTTGCAAATTACTAATCCCCATATTGTAGCTTTGTTAAAAAGAAGCTTATTGCCCCCAGTGTCATCTCTCAAACCCTTATGGTTTGAGAGATGATAGCGCTCAAAGTCACCCTTCCTCCCCTTTCCCTGACTGAACGCTGACTGCAGGGGAAGCTGTTGTACAACAGTCCTTTGTGCATCAAGCGGCTCTGCAGCTGAGCCAAGATTGTGTTTATAAAAAAGAATTCTTTCGCTGAAACAGTCTTCTACGTGTGCTTGGTTTGTACTTGGTTTGCAAGCACACGTAGAAGACCGTTTTAGTGAAAGATTTCTTTTTTATAAACACGATCTCGGCAATGCTGCAGAGCCACCTGATGCAAGTAATACCAGATATCCCTGCAGTCAGCGTTTAGTCAGTGAAGGGGGAGGGAGGGGGCAACTTTGAGCGCTATCATCTCTCAAACCATAAGGGTTTGAGAGATGACACTGGGGGCAATAAGTTTCTTATTAACAAAGCTACAATTTGAGGATTAGTAATTTTCAAGTATTACTATCCCGTTAAGTGATGGTATATAAGCTATGCATGTGTGTGAAAAAAAATTCCCACTAGGAATTTTCTCAGAGACATTTATAATCTTAACGTCTTTATAAATATAAGTCCTTACAAATTTTAGTGACAGTTCTTATTATAATAATTGTTTTATGTACACATTCCTTGATAAGTATTATACTGATACTCATTGATCAGGATGTGGATCTAGAAAAACAAGTACCCATTTAGATATATGTGGGTGGTTAACACATGGGAAAAAACTCTGAAATCTGAGCATGTTTAGCCATTCACCCTTGGATAAAATTCTGTCTGTCTGGAAAAAGTAAAATTCCAGAGATGTTTCCCCAGTGACAGCAGCAAGACCTTGTGAGTGATTGGTTGTGGGGAATGAATCAGAGGGCACAGACTAAGCTAACCCTGGGGCTGCTGGGCGTGGGAGGTGGGTGTAATTGTGCGTTTATGGAGATTAGTGAAGATGTCAGTTATGGAGTGGAAGGGAGGATAAATGTGCTTGGCTGGGTAGCATACTGTGGGCTTAGTGAGCCAGATGTAGTAACAATAACTGGAGACATTTTGGAATACACCAACTTCACCATAGGGGACATATAAACATTTCCATTGATTTAAAGGGATAGTAATACTTCAAAATTACTATCCCTTATATTGAAGCACTTGAAAAACTGAATTAAATGTCACCAGCGGTATCTCTCAAACCTTTATGGTTTGCGAGATAGCCGCTTTTAAACTTCGCTCCCCTCTGCCTCTCAGCTAACATCAGTGTTCTTGCTGCAGTACGGGAATCCGTTCATTGAATCAAGTGGAGGCTCTTCAGCAGAGCCAGATCTCATTATAGAAGAAACGATCCTTCACTAAAATGGTCTTCTACGTGTGCTTGGTAACCAAGCACACTTAAAAGACCGTTTTAGTGAAGGATCTTGTCTTCCATAACGAGATCTCGGCTCTGCTGAAGAGCCTCCTCCGGTCCCGGGACCGGATTTCCCTGCTGCAGCAAAAACGATGACGTCAGCGGAGGGGCAGGGGGGAGCGAAGTTTAAAATCGGCTATCTCGCAAACCATAAAGGTTTGAGAGATACCGCTGGTGACATTTAATTCAGTTTTTCAAGGGCTTCAATATAAGGGACAGTAATTTTGAAGTATTACTATCCCTTTAAATCAATGGGAATTTGGGGAATTTATGTTTGATCTCTATGGTGCAGCTGGTTTGTTCAGGTTTCTCTTGGTCCTTCACATATATATAACACAATGTAGTCCAGGATGCTCTGTAAGGCAAGGTTGTCAACATGTGGCCCTTCAGCTATCATAGATAAACAACAGCCAGGGGGATCCACATTGCCCACCTCTGGTGTATTGAATGTAGTGGTATTTACTAAATTATTTTGTCCAATTTAAAGAAGCAGTACTTTGTTACTGAAAAAAATATATATTGGAATTATTTATGTGCTGAATAAAACAAGGGTTCTAATGCTGGGAGATGTTTCAGTCAGAAGTTATTGAAGCTCATACTTTTTATTATTATTGAACTGCAATTTTTTTGTATTTATATATTTATTTATTTTTATAATGATCACCAGGTATGATGTTCTTATCAAATACAGTGGAGAGCCATAGTCTATAACTCAAATCCTCCCATAGTTTGAGCCGTAATCACTTTTGAATGAAAAATTGGCTAGTGGTGAGAATACTTTTATTTTATTCAGCAGGAAACATCCTATGATGACAACCCCTGTTCTAAAGGCATTGTGTATATGTCTAGATTGCCGTGCAGATTTCACATGGGCAATTGGAAGGACACAGCTGTCATCTAAATATTTCCTCTGAGCAGATATCAGTCAGCCTTCAGTAGATACAATGGCAGAGACGCATATGTATGTAGTATTAGTACAGGATACTGGTCAGCAGTGAGACCACTAAGGGTGCAGAGAGTGCGGTTATAGCAAGGCCCATCAGCGCTATTTCCTATAGTGTTTGTTACACCTCTTGGACAATATGTATAATATGTGTGAGCGTGGACTTCAACTACAAGTGAAGAAATAAATATTTATTGATAAGGAGAAGGATGACGGTAATGTAATCTATGAATGTTTATTTTTTTCACCTATATTTGTAGTCCAGAGAGTATTTTTCTTTTACAGCCATATCTTGATATTCTGAATGGGCTCCTTGTCCATTACACTTTCGTGAGTGTGTCCATCTCCCATTATGTGCGTATTCATAGGATCTTGTATGTATACTCTATATCTCTTTGAGTGCCAGAGGGGTGTGCAATGCATTGCGTACCCCTCTGTCTCTCAAAGGGATATAGTAGTGTTTGGTACAAAATATCATACTTACAGAGGTGCTTTCCACCCTCCAGGCGATGATGCGGTTCTGGCAGCCTTTCCCGCGTGGCCCGTACCTGTGGAACGTCTCTGCTGATCCATGGAACACAATGCTCCCTCTGTTGTGCGCTCTCCTGCACACTGTGTCCTGGCTCCTGATATTCAGTGTCCTGCTGATCTTTGATTATGCAGAGCTGATGGGCATCAAGCAGGTGAGTGCAGACTCCTAGACATGCCAGGCCATAGTCATGAATTTCAAGAGTAGCAATTATGGGGCAAGCATTCTACAGCATAAAGGATACATGAAAAAAATTGCCAATGTTCTCATTCATTTAAACTGAGTTTTTAAAGGGATAGTAATGTCAGAAAGAAAGTATTAACTAAATGGTAGATACAATTAAAAGAGAGTACTTGCACTTATTCATATCTCTCAAACCGTTATGGTTTGAGAGATATAGGGGGAAAAAGATCTCTGGTCCCTCCCCTTTCTGTTTGACGAGCTGTAAAGCTGTCAGAAGCAGATTCTGGTTGCTTGACCAGATGTGGCTCTTCAGCAACGCAGATTAACAATATCTAAAAATAAATACTTCATCGGAATGGTCTACAACATGTGCTTGCAAACCAAGCACACGTTGTAGACCGTTCCAATGAAGTATTTATTTCTAAATAGCGTGATTTCAGCTCTGCTGAAGAGCCTCTGTCTGGTCAAATGACTGGAATCTGCAGCTGTCAGCTAGATGGCAGACTTGAGTGAAACAGCCAGGAAAAGGTAACTTTAGCAAGTTATATTTCTCAAACCATAAAGGTTTGAGAGATAAGACTTACACTGATGTTAATCTTTTTTTAATGTCTACAATATTAAATCAACTTAAAGTTAACCATTACTATCCCTTTAACCCTTGTATGCTATAGGTCTCCAACACATAGCTAAGTAATGAGTTGGAGACCTGTAGCCTACAATGGTTTAAAAGCCACATTTAAATCAGTGGTGATTTGGGGAATTCTTATTTCCCCCTACGATGCAGTTGGTTTGTTCCAGAATCACTTCTACGTTCTTGAATATAGTCTGGCGTGTTCCCAATTGTACCATAGGTGACCAATGAAAATAATAGGTTTTAAATAGGCATTTTATTCCCTTGAATGCGAGTGGAGTCCAGTTCATAGGTTCTGGAGTCTTCTATAATATTCAAATGGCTTAAAGCACCATATAAACTTTTTTTTTAATGAAATATCTGTTATAGGGCTTTTCTTGCTGGAATATTTTTCAGTTAAAAGTTATCAAAGGTCAAGTTTGTCGTTTTTAAATTAAATAACAATTCTCTCTTCTGGTCACCAGGCGGCGCTCTTCCTAACACTATTGAGATCCATAACTTTTCAGTGCGTTATTTAAAAACAACTTGCTTTTTAGTCACCAGTCAGAGCTGTTCCAAACAGTTTGATTAAAAGCAGCATATGAGTAAATAGAAAGAACATCTGAGATGTAATAAAAAAAAAAAAAAATCTCCTAGCAGTGAGAGTACTGAGCGGGAGCATTTTAAAGGGATAGTAATACTTTAATATTACTATTCCCCATATTGTAGCTATTTCAAAAAGAACTGAATTGCCCCCAGGTTCATCTCTCAAACCTTTATGATTTGAGAGATAACTGTATGCAAAGTTCCCCCCTCCTTCCCTGAAGTCAGCGTTGTACCGACTGCAGGGATATCCTGTCTTATTTTCATCAGGCGGCTCTGCAGCAGAGCCGAGATCGCGTTAGTAAAAAAATAATTATTTCACTGAAACTTGCAAACCAGCCACATGTAGAAGACCATTTTCAGTGAAATAATTATTTTTTTTACTAACGCGATCTCGGCTCTGCTGCAGAGCCGCCTGATGAAAATAAGGCCGGATATCCCTGCAGTCAGTACAATGCTGACTTCAGGGAAGGGAGGGGGGAACTTTGCATACAGTTATCTCTCAAACCATAAAGGTCTGAGAGATGACACTGGGAACAATTTAATTCTTTGTGCAATGGCACAATATGGGGAATAGTAATATTAAAGTATTACTATCCCTTTAATCAGCAGGAAAATATTTATATAAGACACTTTTCACAAAGCACACCCCTCTGGTGATTATGCCAGAAAGGCAGTCAACGCGTTGCAATGCATTGGGTACTTCTCTAGCACTTAAAGTGGAACTATCATCCCATCAAAAATTTACCCCCAAGAATTACCCATCTGGCGACTAGCTGCTCAATAGTGCTAGTCACCAGAATTACCTCGCTATAGAGAAATTCTGCTGTTCTTGTGACTGACAACCAGGAAACAGTGCAGACATCTTTGCATAGTGACGCCTGCGCTGTCAGTCCAAGTCTGTTCTTGGAGGCGTTGCTAGGTACCGGCATGGACTGACCGCGCAGGCATCACTATGCAAAGATGTCTGCGCTGTTTCCTGGCTGTCAGTCCTGGGAACAGAAGAATTTCTCTATAAGGAGGTAATCATTCTGGCGACTAGTGCTATTGAGCAGCTAGTTGCCAGATGGGTAATTCTTGGGGCCAGACTTTTGGTGGGGTGGTAGTTCCGCTTTAAAGGGTTAAATAAGTGTCAGTTTGGTTTTTGTTTTATTTTTTCTTGTGACCCACCCAGGGTGTATTTGGTTTGATCTAAAATTGTGCCACTTTTCTTTCTGCATACATCCCAATATATATATATAAATGCTTGTTCCATTTTTTTTTTCTCTTCTCCAGGTATATTATCACTGCAATGGAATGGGAGACCCCCTCACTCACAAATCACCCCGTGTCTCCCGTCTCTATGAACACCTCAGACACCCCATCTACCTGGAACTGCTCCTGGTTCTGTGGGCCGTGCCTTCCCTCCCCCCTGACCGCCTTCTCCTCTCCTCCTTTCTCACGCTGTATCTTTCGCTGGTCCACCGGCTGGATGTGCACGATTACACCTACCTGCGCTCCCAGCTGGAGAAGAAGTTCCTGCTCTTCTCTCGTGAGGAATCTAGCAATGGGAGGGGGGAATTATGGAAAAAGGACTAAGGGCCGCATTCAAGAGGGAGCAGTTCTAGGGCAAACCAAATGCACCATTGGGGGAAAATAAACTTTTTTAATATTTCCATTGGGTTAAATGGGTCTTTTAAACCTCCCTCATGCTGCATTTGGTTTGCTGTGGAACCGCTTATCTTTTGCTTTCTGCATGAGACATACGTCCGTATACAATACGCTAAAGATGTGCATTTCTGGGGCAACTCTACTGTAGCACAGGGCACAAATAGAAATTCTCAGTTCCCACCAAACTAAATTGGGGTTTTAAGCCTTGAATGATAGAGGTATCCAACATATTGTTTTGCAGTGCGTTGGTTACTTCTCTGCTACTCAAGGGGTTGAAAGCCCAGTTTAAATCACTGGACACATTTTTATTCCACAACCCCAACTGTGCTGACAGTTCCTTCAGAATTGCTCATCTTATGCTTTTCTGCATAAGGCCAAAAGGGACACGAGAGGCTGTTAGAAAATGCGGGTGGAGAGTCGGAGGGCTGCCTGTGAAAGAATTAATTTAGGAGTAGAGAAGAGAGGGGAAGGAATAGTTATGGAACGTTGTGAATGAAAGGGAAGAAGAGAGAAAGAATTGACTGGAAGAAGAATGCGTTGTCAAGGTTTAAGGGATGAGTGTGTGGCACGTGGTGGAGGGCAGCTGTGAAGGGATAATTGGATTTTGGAATGGGAATGAATGGGAGCTGAGTTGTCCAAGACAGAAATCTGAAGAGATCAAAATGGGGGGAAAGTAGTGAAATGTGCTATTGCAGATACCGTGCATTTTGACCTCCGATATTCAGCAAATTGTCATTGCAAAGCTTAGCTGGAGAGAGCCTGATGCTTGGACTTGAATCACAAGCATTTCCCCCCCAGCAGCACAGAACCAGGGGGATGGAAATTTTGGATGGCTTTATTTCTTGTCGGAATGTATTTTGGGGAGCCTCAGATGGGGGCACATCACGTCTTAGTCTGTCTAACACTGAGAAATGTACAAGCAGAAAAGAAAATGAGGAGCAAGGATGATCTCAGCGGGTGCAGAGTCATTGTGTCACCCCTACTTCCAGCACCGGACACCTTCCTTCACCCCTTGAGATCCATGCTGTGTGGAGGCAGATCATACCGAAGCGAACCAGACACCATGCCTGTGTTGTATTCGCCTCTCTGGGGTGTTGATATGATTATATCTTGTCAACAGAGGACTGCTTTTATATACATATGTGTGTGTATGCTTTATAGATATGTATATTTATATATTGTGTTTGTTTTAAAGGAGAAGGCACACCTCCTAATAGTAATCTCCCACGTATCTTACTATGGACAAAAAAATCCTAATGGCCCTATGGATTTTGTTCTTGTGCCTTTCTTACCGAAAGAACCCCTTCAGTCAGCCCTGGATGTCACGTCCGTGGAGGCAGACATGACAGTTGGTAGCAGGACACAAATGACTGCCCACGGTAATTTTACCCCTATAAGGACTAGAGGGGTAAATATTACTAATTCTCAGCTTATTGCTATATGAATAACTATTGACATGCCAGGTCCGTCACGGCGGTTTGGCATTTAAAGACCAGTGACAATCCTGGCACTTCATGGGTCCCCACGCGGATGATTCAGGGAATCCCTGAATCCAATGCACAAATTTAAAAAAAAAATGCCCCATGATCAGTAACTGCCGGCCACGAACTGCGCGGCCAGTCATTAAGGGGTTAAAGTGTTACTTAGGCTCATGCACCCTGCCTGCTTCAGTTTGAACTAAACCGTCATGTCCGTCTCCACGGACATGATATCCAGGAGTGAGTTCACCTGCGTTAACCCTTTGAGTGCCAGAGAGGTATCAGTGCATTGCAACATTGGATACCTTTCTGGCACTCAAGGGGTTAAAGGCACAATGAAAAATTCATAGAGGCCATAAGGATTTTTCAAGCCGAAGTAAGTTGTGGGGAATTAGTAGCAAAGGGAGTGTGTTACTTCTGCTTCAACCCTTTGAGTGCCAGGGAGGCATCCAACATGTTGCAATGCATTGGATACCAAACTGGCACTCAAATGGTGAAGGGATGGACTTGAATAATGGACTTATGAATATGGGTGCTAAGGCTTTCTTTTAGTGTGAGATGCATTGAGTTTTCTGACATCTGATATTTTATTATACTTTTTAGCTGTAAAAAACATATATTTTAATATCGAATAAAAATGCTGTTTTTAAACTGCTTGTGTTTCTGCAGATAAAGAGATGGTATAATGTAACGTGGAGATAAACGTACTTCAGGGTTTACTCTACTAAATGCAACAAGGGTACAGCGCCACTTAAATTTCAGGCCATGACAGTAACTGCACCCATAATACGGAAGTTTGAGTTGCAATAATTTTGAATAGAACATCTCTCTCATCAGACTGAGTACCCTTGTTTTACTCTGCAGGATAAACCCTGGAATATTTATATTCTCCATATTATGCTGTGCTATCCCTTTGAATAGAACGTATCTCTCAGCAGACTAAGTACCCTTGTTTTACTATGCAGGATAAATCCTGCAGTAATTTATGGTCTCATATTATGCTGTGCTATCTCTTTAACATTTCGACAGGAGGAATTTCCCACACAGTCTATAGTTTTCCTACCTGCTACTAAAAGTGATGCCGTAGGTGTAATCTTATGCAGCAAGCTGAATAGGCTCATGACACAACACAGAGCAATGTGTTGCATACCCCTCTGTCACTCAAAGGGTTAAAACCTGGATTGTTGTAGAGATCTGTCTAACTTTCAATAGGTTACAGGCCTCATTTAAATCAGTGAGAACTTGTGTATACCCGCTGTGGTGCAGTTGGCGTGCTCCAGAATTTCACCAGTTCCATATGGGTTTGGCACACAGAGGGTTAAAGAAGTAACTCCTCCTAAATATAAGCCTCCACTTACAATGCCCAGAAAATCCTTTAAAACCCTTATTATTTATTTATTTTTATTTTTTTTAACCTTCGTTCAAGAGACAATGTCTTCAATCAGTCCCAGATGCCATGTTCATTGAGGCAGACATGATAGTTGTTGGAGTTTTTTCAAACCAAAACATTGGAGATCATTATAGCATTCAAAGGGATAGTAATGATTCATAATAAAAGCAGCTCCAATTAATCTTCATAGTATTTGGGCCATGGAGAGTGTTATTTCAATACTGTCAGAGCTTTAGTTCAAGAGTAATTGAATTATAAAGTATCACCTTCCCGCCCCTTTTACTGATATAACACATCCGAGGGGAGGCGGCTTACACTAGGTATGAGGGATACTTTATCATTCAGTTACTATCCCTTTAACACTTGTATGGGAAATGGAGGATGCCTATTAAGCAGGTACTTAAAGGGGAACGTTGACCCCCAAGACACCCTGTGTTATTTTATTAGTGTACTCCATTGGTGATCGGATTGGTGCTTGTTTTTTGTTATTTTTGTTTTGTTTTTAAATACCTTAACCCCTTAAGGACCGGCCGCGAGCGTACTTTGCGGTCCCTTAAGGACCATGGAGCATATTGTTTTTATATGTGATCCGATTCCGGACTCTCCGAACGGCGTGCAGCCACGAGAGAAGCCCGGAATTCCATGACGGTCCAGGACCGTCATGGGTCCTTAAGGCTATAACAACCCATGACGGTCCAGGACCGTCATGGGTCCTTAAGGGGTTAAGAGATATTACATATTAAAGTGTAAATTGTTGCAAGCACGTCCGCCTTCTGCAGCACAAGGCTACTTCGGCACAGCTCTGCTGAACTTCCCCGCCTCCAAAATTGTCCCAGCTCTCTGTGTGAGCGCATTCACGCTCCTTTTCATAGCATATTGGAAGCAGCAAGCTCCTGTCAATGTACTGAATAAGTAGCTTACAATTCAAACACTGAGTTCTAGGCTACTTATTCAGTACATTGATAGGAGCTTGCTGGTTCCAATATGGTATGCAATGTAGGCTACTTATTCAGCATGTTGATGAGAGCTTGCTGGCTCCAGTATATGAAGAGGAGCATGAATGGGAGGAGAATTTGGGAAGTCCAGCAGAGCTGTGCCGAAGTAGCCTTGTGCCACAGAATGCGGAAGTGCTTGCAACAATTTGAACTTTAATTTGTAATATCTCTTAACCCCTTAAGGACTACATGAAGTACTATGATCGTCATGGTCCTTAAATACTTAAGGACCGATGGCGGTTATAGTACGTCACATACTTTTTACTTACCGTGCTCCACGGGGAGCGCTGTAAGTAAAAATGGGGCAGAAAAATGACCACTCCAAGACTGGAGCGATCTCTTTCAGGCCACAAAGCGGCGCGCCGATACACACAACAGGTCACGTGTACCGACGCGTCAACAAGGATCAAAGCAGTCCTTTTGGGACGGAAACGTACCAGGACCGCTTTTCCTTAAGGGGTTAAGGTATTAAAAAAAAAAAGAAGATAGTGTGTCTTGGGGGTGAAAGATCCCCTTTAACATAGAAGTAAAATGTAGCCCAGAACTATCTAGAACAGAGGGCAGCAGGTGTAACTTATTCCCCAAGTGCAAGTAAGTGTATCACCAAAAGAATAGCTGGTACTTCTTATTGGACAGTGTTGTGGTATCAGATTGTGGTGTGTGTGTGTGTGTATGTATATATATATATATATATATATATATATATACACACACACACACCATGCTGGGGTTTTTTTTTTTTGATGGACAGTGGATGCCCAAGAGGATCCCTGTCCTTTCCTCAACTCCCAGCACACCCTCTCCACGGCCGATAACCCTAAGCCTGTTTCCTCAGAATCAACAGCAGCTTCTTCCTCCCGCACTGGATCCAGACGTTGCGAGGCACATTGTGGGGAGAAGAGTGTCTTCTCTGTACCAGGGCCAGTAATATGGGGAGATGAACCTACATTATTTATGTAATTGGGACAACTTCTTTATACATTAACAGCACTCTATTAAACCCTTTGAGTGTCAGAGAGGTAACGCATTGGATGCCCTTCCAGCACGAAAAGGGTTAACTCTGACATGACACACCACGGTATACTGCATGGCACTCTATGGCTTAACATGCTGGTATAAGTCTCTCTCTCATATAATCTTGTGATTTCCACTTCTACACGCCAAACACACACAGAGTCATAATACTGCAATTCTGCCCCACAGTAAAGGAAATAACAAATACCATTGATTCCACAGTTTCAGGACCACAGGGGGGATGACAACATGTTGTGAAGTGATGTCCTCTGGTTCTTAGAGGGCTACATTTGGCTTCTAACACTGAATACTTCAGATATTCACTTCAATACAACATTGTTACCTACACAGAACTGTAAAGCTCTTACACTAATCCCAGGGTGGCCACAGCCCACACTTCTACATTCAGAACCTACAGATCCAGGGGACCAGCAAGAGCCGGAACCTCCACACACACGGGGGGGGGGGGCTATCACTGTGTCAGTGTCCCCTCGTTGTGTCTGTGTGTATGTCTGTTGCATGTGTGTGAGCAGCATATGTCTGTTGCGTGCGCGTATGTGCGTATGTCTGTTGAGTGTGTGTGTGTGTACATCTCTGTTACATGTGTGTCTACATGTGTGCATCTCTGGTGTGTGTGCGCGCGTGCATGTCTGTTGCATGTCTCTGCCGATCACTGTATGTATGTGTCTGCCTGTGTGTTGCATATGTCTGTGTTTATCAGTGTGTCTACATTTCAGACATGTACACCCAACAGTCATAACATGACGGACAACGCTGTCCCACATTGCTAGTTATATATTATATAATTGAGGACATTCTCTCTTGAGCCAAGGGCAAAATTCATAGAGGCCATTGGGATTTTGTAGCCATAACAAGGTAAGTTGGGTGTGGGGTTATTATTAAGAGGTGTTACTTTTCCTTTAAACTGCAGCAAAATATATTGTGTCAGTACTCTGGGAATCAGTGTTGTAAGAAAAACCACTTGTGACCTCAGTAACTGATGCAATCCAACATACAGATAATGTCGGGGGTCGGACACACTGTGCTGCTATCCAGTCAAGGCCCTGCATTATGCAGAATGCAGAGCTTGTGCAATTCTGGAGCATACCACCTATACCACATGGGAGAAATGCAAATTCCCATTGATTTAAATTGTCCTTTTAACCCCTTGAGTGCTAGAGAGGTCTGCAATGGATTGTAAGGCTAGGAATACTAAAATTAATCATTAATTACTTATGGACATCTCAACCACGGAAGTGTACATCACTGTTTCTGTACTCCAGACTCCTCCTTTCTGTGGGAGGTGCTTGGGGTCCCAGAGTCTGGCCATATTGAATATGCTCACCTCCATGGACATGATAGAAAATAATAATTAATTGTAGGGGGGACGGACCAATTAGCAGAATTGATTCATAGTATGTTTTAGGGGGTTTGGCCTAGATTAACTCTTTGAGTTCCAGAGAGGGAGTGCCTATAACGCGCGAAAACGCAAAAAAAGGCTTTAACCCCTCGATTGCTAGAGAGACCTCCAACGCATCGATCCGCAAAGGTGTTAACCCTGTGAGTGCCAGATGGGTATGGAACGCATTGCATTACATAATAGCCTGCAAAGGGGTGTAAAACTGGCCCAGAGACAATGAGATTGCTTTGGCCACTCCCACATTCCGGAATGCGAGTATGGCCAGCACAGATGAGGAGACCCTCAAAATTTGGAGCTCGAAGCTATTGCATACTGGGTGATCTGTCCCTGTCTCCTATGCATTTGCAATGTGTTGGTGACATCAGTAGTGTTGAGAGGATTTAAAGGGGTAGTAATGTTTCAAAATAAAAGCCGCTGCGATTAATCTTCATAGTATTTGGGCCATGGAGAGTGTTATTTCAATACTGTCAGAGCTGTGGTTCAAGAGTAGTTGAATGATAAGTTATCCCTCTTCTGGCACTCAGAGGGTTGATATTCCATACACCTTGATTCTAAACATTTCCGTTGATTTAATTGGGGCTTTGAAAAGCTTCATTAAACCTTTTAACCCTTCAAGTGCCAGAGAGGTATCCAACTCATTGAAACGCAGTGCGTTGGAATCCTCTCTGGCTCTCAGTGGGTTAATGACCAGACAGGCACGCACCACGAAGCAATGCGGCGCACGCCCCCTCTGTCCATTTAAAGGGCTGAATAAAAATAACTTATTGTTTGTCCCCGATGGAGCAATTATGTTTCTATATAAGCCTCTGTTACACTAACAACCAGGATTAATGATGATATACCAAACCTCAACACTAGAGGGCAATGCTCTACTATAAAGATGATTAACTTCTTAAAGGGATAGTAATGTGAAATATTTACAAAGATGAATTGTGTAAGCATTAAAAAATGAAACTTAATGCCCTCAGTGCCATCTCTCAAACCTTTATGGTTTGAGAAATAATCATAGTTAAAGTTCCCCCCTCCCTCCCCTTTCCCTAATGTCAGTGCTCTAGTTGACTGCAGGGGAATCCGGTACTAGGACCAGCCGTCGGTTCTTCAGCAGAGCCGAGATTGCGTTATTGAACAAGAAATCCTTCACTGGAACGGTCTTCTAAATGTGCTTGCAAACCAATCACAAATTGTAGACCATTCCAGTGTAGGATTTCTTGTTCAATAACGCGATCTCGCCTCTGCTGCAGAGGCTCCGCCAGTCCCGGGACCAGATTCCCCTGCAGTCAGCTAGAGCATTGACGTCAGGGAAAGGGGAGGGAGGGGGGAACTTTAATTACGATTATTTCTCAAACCATAAAGGTTTGAGAGATGGCACTGGGGGCATTTAGTTTCATTTTTTAATGCTTACACAATTCATCTTTGTAAATATTTCACATTGCTATCCCTTTAAGGACCAGAGGGGTGTGCAGAGCAATGTGTTGCACACCCCACTGGCACTTAAGGGGTTAATGTTAGCTATATCTTGGCCAAAAGCAGCAAATGCAGCAATATAAATTGTGTGTAACCTTCGTTTTTGACCTTGAATATTCTGCAACTGCATAATATGTAAGTCATTTTACCTATACATTATTATATATACTAGTGTAAAAGCCAGTGTACATGGGCCAAAGTCCGAGTAATGTTAACCCATTGAGTGCCAGATGGGTGCGCAACGCATTGTTTTGCAATGCTTTGCATACCACTCTGGCACTCAAAGGGTTAAAAGGCCGCTACCTCACTGTTCCACATGATGCAGTCTTGCGTCGCCTCACTCACGTGATGTAATCAAGCGCAGAAAAGACTTCCCGAACGTGGGCCGTCTCTACTGCGCATACCTGCATCGTGACAAACATCCTAGCGAATTATTATTATATATATTATACAGGATTTTTTTTCATTTTTATCCTATTTTTTACAGCTTTTGTTTGCATGACAATTAACTCCCTGCATCTCTTGTTTCCAGATAGCTCTCTGTCAGGGATAATAATTCCTGGGAACTCTCCGGTTTTGCCCCAGAGACTCCGGATTTCACAGTGAATTACCGGGTCTCCAGGGCACTCTTTCAGTCTCCAGGTGGGCCCACTTGTTCTCCATCCCGCCCCAGCTCCTCCCTCTCCCCGCCCTCTTACCCTTGTTCAACATATATTCTGCCCTCTTTTTTTTTTTTTACATTTTTTTATCCCGCCCCCTCACAACTAAGCCCCACCCCTTTTATGACACAAATCGCGTCATTTCCCTCCCCGATCGGAGCTGGCAGGGCTACCCTCTGAGTAGCCTTGCCTGTCAAGTTCCCAGGTATGGGGACAATTATACAATTTAAAAGGATATTATCACCAAAAAATTAAGGACTCATATCCATTACTCTTAAACATCATTTATGGGGTTTTTTTTTAATTTGGTGAAAAAGTTCTTAAGTATTTCAGCATAAAAGGTGAAAGTGGTCACTTTTCCATGCCTGTTAAAAAACTGATTAACATACCTGGAAACTCTCCGGATCTTCCCAGAGACTGGTTTTTACAGATAAGTGCCGGGTCTCAAGGGACAGATGCGGATTCTCTGGCGGTGGTGAGGGTTTTTTTTAACTGCGCACTTCTCCTCCTTCCCAACCTGTTCCTCCAACTTCCTGCCCACTTCTCTTCCTTCCAACCCTGATCCACCCACTTCTCCTCTTTCCCACCCTGTTCCTCCCAGCCCACTTCTCCTCCTTCCCACCCTGTTCCTCCCACTTCCCGCCCACTTCTCCTCCTTCCCACCCTGTTCCTCCCACTTCCTGTCCACTTCTCCTCCTTCCCACCCTGTTCCTCCCACTTCCCGTCCACTTCTCCTCCTTCCCACCCTGTTCCTCCCACTTCCTGTCCACTTCTCCTCCTTCCCACCCTGTTCCTCCCACTTCCCATCCACTTCTCCTCCTTCCCACCCTGTTCCTCCCACTTCCCGTCCACTTCTCCTCCTTCCCACCCTGTTCCTCCCACTTCCCGTCCACTTCTCCTCCTTCCCACCCTGATCCTCCCACTTCCTGCCCACTTCTCCTCCTTCCCACCTGTTCCTCCCACTCCCCCACCTTCTCCACCTTCCCACCCTGATCCTCCACTTCCCTCCCTCTTCTCCTCCTTCCCACCCTGTTTCTCCCACTTCCTGCCCACTTCTCCTCCTTCCCACCCTGTTTCTCCCACTTCCTGCCCACTTCTCCTCCTTCCCACCCTATTCCTCCCACTTCTCCTCCTTCCCACCCTGATCCTCCACTTTCCTCCCTCTTCTCCTCCTTCCCACCCTGTTCCTCCACTTTCCTCCCTCTTCTCCTCCTTCCCACCCTGTTCCTCCCACTTCCTGCCCACTTCTCCTCCTTCCCATCCTGTGCCTCCACTTCCCTCCCACTTCTCCTCCTTCCTACCTTGATCCTCCACTTCCCTCCCTCTTCTCCTGTCCATCTTGTCCACTTCCCTCCCTCTTCTCCATCTTTTCACCCTAATCCTCCACTTCCCTCCCTCTTCTCCTCCTTCCCACCATGTTCCTCCCACTTCCCACCCACACCTCCTCCTCCTTCTCACCCTGTTCCACTTTCCACCCACTTCTCCTCCTTCCCACCCTGTTCTTCCAACTTCCCATCCACTTTTCCTCCTTCCCATCTTGTTCTTCCCACTTCCCAGCCATTTCTAATCCTTCCCACTCTGTTCTTTTCACTTCTAGCACACCTCTCCTCCATCCTACCCTGTTCTGCCCACTTTCCGCCCACTTTATAGCACAAGGCATGTAAGCCCCACCCACTCAATTAAGCCCTGCCCATTTATGATGCAAATCACATCATTTACATCCCCTGGTTGGCAGCGCATGGGCCCTCTCTGAGAGCTCAGACAGGAATGCTGATAAATGCATAAACAGTAGTGATTGTTTTGAGATTAGATCCCACCCAGTTCAGTTCACTGAAACTCTTATCTCATTTATTTGTATACCTAAATCATGACTTTGGCCTTATCACTTGTGCAAACAGAACGGTCAAGTGGCCAGCACATCTCCAGATAAATACGAAACGCACATGTATAATAAATACGGGGGTTTATGCACCTAAAAAACTTTTTTAACAAATACTTGCTAGCAGTATGTAAACGCTATCGTTTTAGGTGATAATGGTCCATATTTATAAAAGGGAACTAGATTTATTCTGGAATAAGCCAGCTTCACCATAGGAGACAAATAAAAATTCCTGTTAAATTAGATTGGTCTTTTAACCCCTAGAATGCTAGAGAGGTCTCCAAAGCATTCAAGGAGTTAAATAGCTCTTTTTAAGGGCATGGGAATTTAGGAATTTTTCTTTGTCCTGTATGGTGCAGTTAGCTGACTCCGAAATAACTTCAGTTTGCTTTAATAAATATGGGTCAATGTCTCTTTAACACTATCCGTGCAGTCTAGTCTATTATATTCAGCATACAGAGAATGTGCTCAGTGGTGGTAACTGGTAATAGCTTCATAGCTCCCACCCTCCTGTCTTTTCTAAATTGTTGCACTATCCCTGTTTTCATTGTCCCTGACAGAGAGAGATCTGGAAATGAGATACAAGGAGTTTTTTGTCAAGGACATTCAAGTTGTAAAAAATAGATTAAGATGAAAATCTAAATAAATAAATAAATAAATAAAAAGTATAAGCAGAATGACTTTACATGCCCTAATATCTTCTAAAGAGGGACACTTGGGAGGTATGTACCCCTAATAACTCCCACAGAGGGACACTTGGGAGGTATGGACCCCTAATATCTTCTAAAGAGAGACACTTGGGAGATATGGACCCCTAATATATCATAAAGAGGGACACTTGGGAGGTATGGACCCCTAATATCTCCTAAAGAGGGACACTTGGGAGGTATGGACCCCTAATATCTCCTAAAGAGGGACACTTGGGAGGTATGGACCCCTAATATCTCCTAAAGAGGGACACTTGGAAGGTGTGGACCCATAATATCTCCTAAAGAGGGACACTTGGGAGGTATGTACCCCTAATAACTCCCACAGAGGGACACTTGGGAGATATGGACCCCTAATATCTGCTAAAGAGGGACACTAGGGAGGTATGGAGCCCTAATATCTCCTAAATAGGGACACTTGGGAGGTATGGACCCCTAATATCTCCTAAAGAGGGACACTTGGGAGGTTTGGAGCCCTAATATCTCCTAAAGAGGGACACTTGGGAGGTATGGACCCCTAATATCCCCTAAAGAGGGACACTTGGGAGGTATGTACCCCTAATAACTCCCACAGAGGGACACTAGGGAGGTATAGAGCCCTAATATCTCCTAAATAGGGACACTTGGGAGGTATGGACCCCTAATATCTCCTAAAGAGGGACACTTGGGAGGTATGGAGCCCTAATATCTCCTAAAAAGGGATACTTGGGAGGTATGGACCCCTAATATCTCCTAAAGATGGACATTTGGGTGATATGGAGCTGTAATATCTCCTAAAGAGGAACACTTGAGTGGTATGAACCCCTAATATCTCCTAAAGAGGGACACTTGGGAGGTATGAACCCCTTAATATCTCCTAGAGAGGGACACTTGGGAGATGTGGACCCATAATATCTCCTAAAGAGGGACACTTGGGAGGTATGGACCCCTAATATCTCCTAAAGAGGGACACTTGGGAAGTATGAAGCCCTAATGTCTCCTAAAGAGGGACACTTGGGATATATGGACCCCTAATATCTCCTAAAGAGGGACACTTGGGAGATGTGGACCCATAATATCTCCTAAAGAGGGACACTTGGGAGATGTGGACCCATAATATCTCCTAAAGAGGGACACTTGGGAGATATGAACCCCTAATATCTCCTAAAGATGAACACTTGGGAGGTATGGAGCCCTAATATCTCCTAAAGAGGGACACTTGGGAGGTATATATCCCTAATATCTTCTAAAGAGGGACACTTGGGAGGTACGGACCCTTAATATCTCCTAAAGAGGGGCGCTTGGGAAGTATGAAGCCCTAATGTCTCCTAAAGAGGGACACTTGGGAGGTATGGACCCCTAATATCTGCTAAAGAGGGACACTCTTTCAAGTGTGTTGATCAGAGGCTCAGTTGTATTGATTAACTCACCTGTGCTCTTAAAAGGAAATTCTCAAATCCTGGCCTGTTAGTAGCCACTGAGGGCACAGGTTGAGAACCACTGGTGTAGAGCAGTGTTTCTCAGCTCGTGTCCTCAGGACCCACTAACAGGCTAGGATGTGATGATTTCCTTGTTAGAGCACAGGTGAGTTATCAATGTAAATGAGCCTCTGATCACCATACCTCCCAAGTGTCCCTCTATAGGAGGGACAGTCCCTCTTTCAGACTCAAATCCCCCTGTCCCTCTCTCCCACCCTGGTGTCCCTCTTTTTAGGCTGTCAGCCATTGGACTGTGTATTACATGACTCCACAGCAATAAATCTCACATTAATGCTTGTTTAAACGTCAATATATGTGTTTATAAATCATACTGTGTAAATAAAATACTTTGGTCTTATGAAAAATCATTTATTCAGTTACACAAAGAGGTGTCAATAGGTAATGAAGTAACCTAAAAATTCTTAGTAATGTCCTGCCCACCAGCCACGCCCCCAGCAACACCCCCTAAAACACAAGTGTCCCTCTTTGGCCAATTGTAATGTTGGGTGGTATGGATCAACACACCTGTGGTCTAGCAGAGAAATCCCTAAGTCCTGGCCTGTTAGTGGCATACCTCTCAACATTTCAATTTGCCAAAGAGGGACACTTGTGGTTTAGGGGGTGTTGCTGGGGGTGTGGCTGGTAGGTGGGGCATTATAAAGGATTTTTAGGCTATTTCGTGTCCCATTGACACCTCCTTGTGTAACCTAATAAGTGACTTTAACAAGACCAAAGTATTTTATTTACATAGACTAATGTAAAAACACATATACTAATGTTTAAACAAACATAAATGTGAATGTTATTGCTGCAGTGCAATGTGATACACTTATACACACATCACACAGTCTGATCTCCTAAAAAGAGGGACATGAGGGTGGGAAAGAGGGACAGAGGGATTTGGGTCTAAAAGAGGGACACTTGGAAGGTATGTAGTGGGTCCTGAGGACAGGAGTTGAGAACCACTGCTATGGAGTATATTGAAAAGGAAACTAAACTAAATGGTTCTTAACGTGTACATCAATATGACTTACTATGGGAGATGTCCTACAAACATCAGCCAGACATCTCTATTTATTGAATTTGTATTTGATCTGTTTTAGTCTACTGCAAGTTGTTTCAGTTTCAGTCTGATAACAGCTTGCGTCCTTTACGAGTCATTCACATACCTGGGAACTCTCCGGTTTTGCCCCGGAGACTCCGGATTTCAGACTGAATTACCGGGTCTCCGGGGCAATGTGTGGATTGCCGGGTGGGCAGAGTTTAAATAGAAACTCTGCCCACTTGTGCTCTGTCCCGCCCGGTTCCTCCCACTCCCCGCCCTCTTCCATACATTTTTCAGTTTTTTTTTGTTCCGCCCCCCCTCCGCGGCTAAGCCACGCCCCTTTTATGACGCAAATCGCGTCATTTTCATCCCAGGTCGGCACTGACAAGTTCCCAGGTATGTTAATAACCATACCTGGCAACTCTCAGGGTTTTGGCCCAAATCTCAGGGTGAAGAGCCAAAATCTCAGGGTGAGAGAGTTCAGTGCTAACTGTTATATATTCTGCCCCAGTTAAATGCTTCTTTAGTCTCTAAATTGGTGCCACTTGTACCAGAAAGGTAGAGGGAGAAGTCCTGCTTGATTTGTGTGTGTGTTCATGCAGTGATATCTGTAAGTTGTTGTCTATTAATGGGTCCTTGAATGCTGATTGGAGCGACTCTCGATTACAGCGATCAGGGATATATCTCTGATAATCTATATTATGGGAAATTTAAGGGTTAATATTTACATACTCTCAGGGTCAGCTCATTTTGAAAGTTCCCAGGTATGGTCATTCATGTCTACTGAAGTGCAGATATAATGCAAAAAAACAACATATATATACCGGACTTTTGAATACTTAGGCAAATCGGTGTTTTAAACGTTCAGTACCAGATAGAGATATTTTATAGATGCCACATTGGGTTAAAGAGTTCTAATCTTAAGTAAATAACTCAGTTTGGGTGTCCGTGTTCTGTCGCCTTCTACTTTTATCCGTTTGAATGCTTTTCAATGTTTTGGAGGCATCTCTAGAGTTAATACCCCCCTTCCTGTAATGCCACTTACTAGAATCTGTCTGTTCCTGCAGATTTCTTAGGAACCTGTGGGGTTTGTTTTATTTTGTTACACATTGTGGAGACATAAAGGATTTACATTTCTTAGGAACCTGTGGGGTTTGTTTTTTTGTGTTACACATTGTGGAGACATAAAGGATTTTGAATGTCCTGAGATCAGATGCCTGCAGCCTTATTTCACACCCTGTAGGCCTTATCCACAAAATGCCATTCTCTATTATAGGGGATCCATAATAATTACCAGGGCTCACACTGACAAGCCATCCTACACTTCACAGATACACAAAGGGTCACTCCCAGCTGCTACTCGCCCCATAGAAAAAAAGTGTATATACAGAGCTGTGGTTCTCAATCCGACTTTGCTCAAGGCACGCCCAACATGCAATCTAGATTTTTCATTGCACCCTAATATATTATATTTAACTAGTGTAAAAGCCTGTGTACACGGCCAAGGTCTGGGTGATGTTAAGAGGCCGGTCCTGTTCTGAGTCCTGCCGCCGACGCAGGCATGCACTGTAGAGTCTGCCCGAAAGCACAGAATGCTCCCATGACAGAACTCCCAGCATTCCGCACAGAATGCTCCCAGCACAGAACTCCCAGCATTCCGTACTCACAGCATTCTGTGCGTTCGGGCAGTCTCTACTGCGCATGATGGCTTCTGACAAACATCCTAGTGAATTATTATATAGGATTTGCCAAGGCAGTAATGATGGGTACAAATGCATAAATATTGCATACAGTTGAAACTCAACATTCACATTTTTGTCAGTTATTATAGAAAAAAGGTGCACCATAAGTGGCTGCCGGTGGCACACCGTGGTGCTCCAGCACCCTGGATGAGAAGCAATGATATAGAGATACAGCAGTGCAGACAGAGAGCACTTCAACTCCCATCATTTGGTTAGCAATGTGAGGCCCTCCAGCTGCTATCAAACTTCATCTCCCATCATTTGATTGGTAATGTGAGGCCCTCCAGCCACTATCAAACTTCAACTCCCATCATTTGGTTGGCAATGTGAGGCCCTCCAGCTGCTATCAAACTTCATCTCCCATCATTTGGTTGGCAGTGAGAGACCCTACAGCTACTATCAGACTACAACTCCCATCATTTGGTTGGCAGTGTGAGACCCTACAGCTACTATCAGACTACAACTCCCATAATTTGGCTGGCAGTGTGAGACCCTACAGCTACTATCAGACTACAACTCCCATCATTTGGTTGGCAGTGTGAGGCCCTCCAGCTACTATCAAACTACAATTCCCATCATTTGATCCGCAATGTGATGCCCTCCAGCCACTATCTACTTCAGACCCTACATCCACTATCAGACTAAACTCCCATCATTTGGTTTGCAACTTGAGGCCCTTCATCTGCTATCAAACTACAACTCCTATAATCAGGCTGGCAACTTCAGGCGCTACAGATGCTATCAAACTAAACTCCCATCATTTGATTGGCAATGCAAGGCCCTCCAGCTGCTATCAGACTACAAGTCCCATAATTTGATTGGCAATGCAAGGCCAACTCCCATCATGTGGTTGGCAATGCAAGGTCCTCCATTTGATATTAGACTACATATCACATCGTTTAGTGAGCAATGTTTGGTCTTCCAGTTGCTGGCAGACCAACTTGCATTGTGGGCTGGTTGGGAATTATGGGAATTGTAGTCTGGCAGCAGTTGGAGGGTCTCACAGCACGCAGTGCTTAAACTTTATTTTAACCCTTTGATTGCCAGAGAAGTATCCATACATGGCATACCTCTCTGACACACAAACGGTTAAACATGGGCAAAATACTAATGTTTTATAAGGTACAAAAGGCACCATACCTGCTAAAAGAAAGCACAGTTGTAGGGTATGCATGGATTTAAATGGGTCTTTTAACCCCTTGAATGCTATAGACATCTCCAGGGCATTGATTCACGATGCTTTGGAGACCTCTCTAGCGTTTAAGAAGTTAAAAGCCCCATGTAAACTAATTTGAGGTGTAATTTGTCCTCGTGGTGCAGTTGGTCTGATCCTGTTATCTGTGAATAAGGCCCTTTCTTCTATATCCACAGTCTGTGAATTATACAGTGGGGCACAGGCTCTGACATTCACACCTCTGGACAATACCCTATTGGAATTGCTAATCCTGTCAGGGCCTCTCACTGTAAAGATCCCAGGTGCAGATCTGGGAACTTCTGTCTCACACATTGTGTAAATTATCATTTATTCAGCCTTGTAGCACAACTAACAAGGAATCCTGGTAGCCCTGTAAGCTTGTGTAACATAATAGCTTACTGTACTGGAATAAGGAAGTTGCAACTTGAGATAAGTGGTTTTAAAGGAGAATTGTTCCCTATAAATAAGTGATTCTAGATTTGTTTAACCTGTGCAGTTGTCTGTTATATAACAGTGTCTATCTATCTGTCTCATCTATCTATCTAATATCCATACCTGGGAACTCTCCGGATTTGCTCCGGAGACTCCGGTTCTGACAGAGATTTACCGGGTCTCCGGGGCAGAGGCTGATTCCTCCGGATGTGGAGAGGTTCTATTGAAACTCTACCCACTTACACTCTTTCTCCCGCTGTTCCTCCGTCCCCAGCCTTCTGTGTGACATCTTTAAGCACTCCCCCACACACACTCGCGTCAAGCCCCGCCCCTTTTTGACGCAATTAGCGTCATTTTTGTCACCCCCTGCTGAACAGAGGACTACCCTCTGGGTAGCCCTCAGCTGGAAGTTCCCAGGTATGCTAATATCTATCTATCTATCTATCTATCTATCTATACATCTCATACAGTGGCATAACAATGGGGGTCGCAGGGGTCGCACCTGCGACCGGGCCCGTCACTCCAAGGGGCCCGGCCGCCCCCTGCGAACCCATCGCCACTCGCCCACAGCCCTGCCTGCAGCAGCTTAGCTGATCTCCCGGCGCTCTAGTAATGCAGAGCGCTGGGAGATTACATCATCTCCCAGCGCTCTGCATAACTGAGAACCGCACGAAAGATGGAGGTAGGAGATGTGCATGGGGCAACGTTAAGATCTCAATCTGTCTGTCTCTCTGTCTGTCTTTCCGTCTAACCATCTAGTCCATTGTTTCTCAGCAGGCGTGCCCTGGCATGTTTATGTGTCATGGCACCAAGCTTTAGGGGCAATTATCACATTTTACTAGAGTCTAAATTATAGAAGCCAGTGGCTGCTCTGTGCAGTCCCAAAACTGTTCCTATCAGCTGTTAGGGTGGATGGGGGGGGAGAAAACTGACCCACTTAGGCTGGAACACAACCCAGAATTCTGTGACTCTAAGCCACAAACTCCAGGTTTGGGTGCTCAATCCCCATAGACCTGCTCTGTCAGGCTTTTCAGCCTAATACAGCAGATTTATGGGGATCTGCATTGTACAAGACAGGAATCTGTCCCAGGAAATGAAGTACAGATTCACCAGTAGGAGAGTCACGGTCTCCTTTCAGACTCCAATTTTGATCCCAGGATCACAAAACAAACCTGGATTAATCAGCCAGTCTATTGCAGGCTACCACAGATTTCATTTTGATTTGATAAAGCGGCAAGTATAGCTTTGAAACGTGTAATCTATTCAGCCTGTTTAAGTTTTTTTTAAAGGGATAGTAATACTTCGTTTTAACTTTATTTTATTTTGTAGGCATTCAAAAAATATGAAGAATGATATAAGTCTCATCTCTCAAACCTTTATGGTTTGAGAGATATTCACAAGCAAAGTTTCCCCTCCCGCCCCTTTTACCTAGTGTAAGCCATCTCTTCTCAGATGTGGAATGCAGTCCATAAACCAGACAGATAACAGCAGGGGACAATCTTCTTCCTATGAGAACAATGAAAGCCCTGTCCCCTTTTCAGGTTTTTCCCTTATCTTAATTGAAGATTGTCCCTCTCTGCAGTCTACCTGGGCACCTCCCTTCTGATCTGGCTGAGCAGTGTTACATCAGTAAAAGGGGCGGGAGGGGGATACTTTGTCATTGAATTACTCTTGATCTACAACTCTGACAGAATTGAAATAACACTCTCCAAGGTCCAAATAATATGATGATTAATTAGAGCTGCTTTTATTATGAAACATTACTATCCCTTTAAGTCTTTTTATTAAATACGTACATTACATATGTTGCATTAGAACGGATTTCCCGGATTTCATTTGATTTTATATTAACCTCAAGTTGTGCTATACAATACACACCCCCTGGAGATACTTTGGATGGAGAGACAATCCTGAGAGGGCTGCTAAGGACAAGACACCCAAACAGGGACGGATAAAGTACCCCTGCATGCTTTGTTCGTTGCTTGCAGGTATATGCCTGTCTCTCAACAATAATTAGATGTGAGTGTATATTTTACATACTTATTAGCTGGTTTATTTATATCAGACTAGTTTTAAAGCCCGTGTACACGGGCCAACAATGGCGGCGCTGCTGTCATGTGCAATACTGACTGCCTGAGCCGTGGCTGATACGGAGACCAAGCATTCGTAGGAAGGTGCGCAGACAGTACTCCGGTCTGAATTCAGAGCGCTCCGCTCCGTGTCAGACGCGGCAGTCTGTACTGCGCATGACTACAGCGCGCAGCCATCTCTACTGAGCATGACGGCTTCTGACAAACATCCTTAGTGAAATATATTATAGGATAAGGAATGAAGTAGGAATACAGGATAGTCATTAAATACACACCACACCAGTAATTATGGGTATGAACAGAAGGTTTATTAATTCACACACATGTTACCTTTTATACATATTAATATATTCCCACCATTTAACATACATATTCCTATATATATATATATATATATAGATATATATATAGATATATATATATAGCATAGTCACTCCTCTTGCATGGCCAAATAGACTGGGCTCATGCTTATTACATTACTTAAAGGGATACTAATAAGATAAAATAAAATAAAATAAGAGCATCTCCAATTAATCTTCATAGTACTTGGGCCATGGAGAGTGTTATTTCAGTACTGTCAGAATTGTAGTTCAAGAGTAATTGAATGATACAGTATCCCCCTCCCACCTCTTTTACCTAGTGTAAGCCCCCTCCCCTCAGATGTGGAATCTGGTCCTGGGACCTGACAGATCACAGCAAGGGACAATCTTCTTACTGTGATCATAAGGAAACCTCTGCCCAGTTTGACAGGTTTTTCCTAATGATCACTGAAGATTGTCCCTCTCTGAGATCCATCCAGACAGTCTTGCTGCTCTGAGGTGAGCAGTGTTACATCAGTAAAAGGGGAGGGAGGGGGATACTTTATCATTTAATTACTCTTGATCTACAACTCTGACAGTATTGAAATAACACTTTCCATGGCCCAAATACTATGAAGTTTAATTGTATCTGCTTTTATGTTAAAACATTACTATTCCTTTAAGAACACACGTCACAGAAGTTGACATTTTCCACCTACATGTGTCAGAACTTCAAAAAGGATGTGTCTCAACTGTAACAAGTTAGGAAACCATTGAGCTAATCTATCATATTATATCCTCTGGTGCCTGTATAGAGGGATCTCTGCTGAAGCCTGAATGGCTTGTAAAGGTCAATTCTCATTATCAGATTTTAAACTGGAACAGCTAGCAGTAGTCTACAGTGAGGCTCAGTGGAGCTCTTTCATACACTGGGAAACACAAGGACTATGGGGTCATGCTCCTTCCACTAGAAGGCAGGGCACTTTAAACCTCTGAGCACCAGTGAGGTAGGCAATGCATTGCAAAGCAATGCGATGCATACCTCAGTGGTGCTCAAAGAGTTAAGAAAGAAGTCTCTGGAGGAAGAGACTCCCTGTCAGCCCTACATAACCCACCACCCATCACCTTGGCCATGCATATCTTCCAAGTGTCCCTCTTTAGGAGATATTAGGGGTCCTACCACCCAAGTGTCCCTCTTTAGGAGATATTAGGGGTCCATTCCTCCCGAGTGTCCCTCTTTAGGAGATATTAGGGGTCCATTCCTCCCGAGTGTCCCTCTTTAGGAGATATTAGGGGTCAGTACCTCCCAAGTGTCATCTTTAGGAGATATTAGGGGTCCATACCTCCCAAGTGTCCTCTTTAGGAGATATTAGGGGTCAGTATCTACCAAGTGTCCCTGTTTAGTAGATATTAGGGGTCCATTCCTCCCAACTGTCCCTCTTTAGGAGATATTAGATGTCCATTCTTCCTGAGTGTCCCTCTTTAGGAGATATTAGGGGTCCATACCTCCCAAGTGTCCTCTTTAGGAGATATTAGGGGTCCATACCTCCCAAGTGTCCCTCTTTAGGAGATATTAGGGGTCCATTCCTCCCAAGTGTCCCTCTTTAGGAGATATTAGGGGTCCATTCTTCCCGAGTGTCCCTCTTTAGGAGATATTAGGGGTCCATACCTCCCAAGTGTCCTCTTTAGGAGATATTAGGGGTCCGTACCTCCCAAGTGTCCTCTTTAGGAGATATTAGGGGTCCGTACCTCCCAAGTGTCCCTCTTTAGGAGATATTAGGGGTCCGTACCTCCCACGTGTCCCTCTTTAGGAGATATTAGGGTCCATACCTCCGAAATGTCCCTCTTTAGGAGATATTAGGGGTCCATAACTCCCAAGTGTCCCTCTGTAGGAGATATTAGGGTCCATACCTCCGAAATGTACCTCTTTAGGAGATATTAGGGGTCCGTACCTCCCAAGTGTACATCTATAGGAGATATTAGGGCTCCATACCTATCAAGTGTCCCTCTTTAGGAGATATTAGGGGTCCATACCTCGCAAGTATCACTCTTTAGGGGATATTAGGGGTCCGTACCTCCCAAGTGTCCCTCTTTAGGAGATATTAGGGGTCCGTACCTCCCAAGTGTCCCTCTTTAGGAGATATTAGGGTCCATACCTCCGAAATGTCCCTCTTTAGGAGATATTAGGGGTCCATACCTCCCAAGTGTCCCTCTTTAGGAGATATTAGGGTCCATACCTCCGAAATGTACCTCTTTAGGAGATATTAGGGGTCCGTACCTCCCAAGTGTACCTCTATAGGAGATATTAGGGCTCCATACCTACCAAGTGTCCCTCTTTAAGAGATATTAGGGGTCCATACCTCCCAAGTGTCATCTTTAGGAGATATTAGGGGTCCATACCTCCCAAGTGTCCTCTTTAGGAGATATTAGGGGTCAGTATCTACCAAGTGTCCCTGTTTAGTAGATATTAGGGGTCCATTCCTCCCAACTGTCCCTCTTTAGGAGATATTAGATGTCCATTCTTCCTGAGTGTCCCTCTTTAGGAGATATTAGGGGTCCATACCTCCCAAGTGTCTCTCTTTAGGAGATATTAGGGGTCCATACCTCCCAAGCGTCCCTCTTTAGGAGATATTAGGGGTCCATACCTCCCAAGTGTCCCTCTTTAGGAGATATTATGGGTCCATACCTCCCAAGTGTCCCTCTTTAGGAGATATTAGGGGTCCATACCTCCCAAGTGTCTCTCTTTAGGAGATATTAGGGGTCCATACCTCCCAAGTGTCCCACTTTAGGTGATATTAGGGGTCCATACCTCCCAAGTGTCCCTCTTTAGGAGGCAGTAGGGGTCCATCCTCCCAAGTCTCCCTCTTTAGGAGATATTAGAGGTCCATACCTCCCAAGTGTCCCTCTTTAGGCGATATTAGGGGTAATACATATAAAGTGTCTCTTTTGAGGAGATATTAGGGGTCATTCCTACCTTTAGTATATCTGTGAAATAAAATACTTTAGTCTGGTCCTAAATCATTTATTCAGTTACACAAAGAGGTGTCAATAGACATACCTGGGAACTCTCCGGTTTTGCCCCGGAGACTCCGGATTTCAGACTGAATTACCAGGTCTCCGGGGCAATGTGTGAATCACCGGGTGGGCAGAGTTTAAGTAGAAACTCTGCCCACTTGTGCTCCATCCCGCCCGGTTCCTCCCACTCCCGCCCACTTACATACATTTTGCAGGGGGGTTTTGTGTTTTTTTTTGTCCGCCCCCCCCGCGACTAAGCCCTGCCCCTTTTATGACGCGATTCGCGTCATTTTCCTCCCCTTGGCCACTGACAGGGTTACCCTCCGGGTAGCCCTGTTTCAAAAGTTCCCAGGTATGTCAGTAGATGATGAAATAATCAAATCATTCTACAGTTCAGAGATATCACTTCTTATACACTATAACAATCTACAGTTCAGATAACACTCCCACTGCTGAAAGGTGTTTCATTCAAAAGTTATTAATTTTCAAAGCTGAATTTTTAGGTGCAATATCACAGTGGCCTGAAATTGTACAGTGGCGCTGTTGCTACACCATCCTATGGAGATTTATGGTCCCGGGACCAGAGCTGTCCATAGGATGGTGTAGCAACAGCGCCACTGTACAATTTCAGGCCACTGTGATATTGCACCTAAAAAATTCAACTTTGAAAATTAATAAGTTTTGAATGAAACACCTTTCAGCAGTGGGAGTACTCTTGTTTTACTCAGGGGGATAAACCCTACAACATTGTTTTTTTTTACATTTTA
Source organism: Rhinophrynus dorsalis (assembly GCA_037306005.1). Classification (NCBI taxonomy): domain Eukaryota; kingdom Metazoa; phylum Chordata; class Amphibia; order Anura; family Rhinophrynidae; genus Rhinophrynus; species Rhinophrynus dorsalis. The sequence goes on along the minus strand of CM074726.1, from coordinate 168,187,541 downwards.
AGTATTACTATCCCTTTAAGCACTGCTACTGTATGTTTATTATGATCATACGCACAATGTTTCCGTGCTACAAGTCCCCACGAGAATTCATGGCAGTCAGAATTGCACCAAAACAAATACATAATAACAGAGAGATGATGAAGCGTATATATGTACAATAGCTGAAAACAGAGCAATAGCAGTAAATTAGTGAGGAGAAAATGATAGTATAGACCCAGACAAAATAAAGGGAGAACCACAAGACCTTGGCTAGGAACCAGCACTGAGGCCCATGAGCTAAGAAGATGCGGAACAACTGACAGCTGATATAAATTGGGATTTTAACCCTTTGTATCCTAGAGATTCCCAATTCCTGTGCAGTCCTGCAGAATACCATTTTCAAAAGTGGCCTGCATTTAAAGGGATAGTAATACTTCGTTTTATCTTTATTTTATTTTGTAGGCATTAAAAAAACATGAAGAATGATATAAGTCTTATCTCTCAAACCTTTATGGTTTGAGAGATATTCACAAGCAAAGTTTCCCCTCCCGCCCCTTTTATCTAGTGTAAGCCATCTCTTCTCAGATGTGGAATCCAGTTCATAGACCAGACAGATAACAGAAGGAGACAATCTTCTTCCTATGAGAACAATGAAAGCCCTGCCCCCCTTGACAAGTTTTTCAGGTTTTTCCCTTATCTTAATTGAAGATTGTCCCTCTCTGCAGTTTACCTGGGCATCTTCCTTCTGCTCTGGCTGAACAGTGTTACATCAGTAAAAGGGGCGGGAGGGGGATACTTTGTCATTGAATTACTCTTGAACTACAACTCTGACAGAATTGAAATAACACTCTCCAAAGTCCAAATACTATGATGATTAATTAGAGCCGCTTTTATTATGAAACATTACTATCCCTTTAAAGTAGTCTTTAATGTGTTGTAGACTTTTATGGCACTCAAATAGTTAAACAAAGGAAGCTAATGCAGTTCTAGTGCACACCAACAGCTTTGTAAGGAACCAACAAACGATATTGCTTTAGATGAGGCTTTTAACCCCTTAAATGCTAGAAAGGTCTTAAACGCATTGGTTTGCAATTCGGTGGAGATTTCTCTAACATCCAAGGGGGTTCAAAATCCTATTTAAAACCATTAGGATAATTAAAATGTTTCCTGTTAAATGAAAATGAAACATTTACTTTATGTTTTAATTCTCTTTCCTAAGACGCTCATTGTCTTTATTTTTTTTTAAAGAGGACCGATCGCCTTTCCAAGTCCCCCCTCTGTAGGAACTTCCATCTTAACCCTTTGAGTGCCAGAGAGGGATCTAATGCATTGCAACGCGTTGGACATTTATGTCACTATGCAGCTTTATGTGACCAAGGCAGAGAACAAAGCGCTGCTGAGCTTATATTCCCTAGCTAGTAAACCATATATCTGTAAAATTATTAACCTTTTTAACCCCTTAACGTCAAATGATCATACCTGGGAACTTTCTGTTATGGAGTCCAGGACTCCTCTGGTACTGCTAGGGAATATAATTGATGTGAAATGTGTTGAAAAGGGGGCAGGGCTTGACAACGAGTGGAGGTGGAACCTAACGAACACATCATAGAAGTGGGAGGAACAGGGTGGGGAAGGAGGGAATGTGGGAGGAGCAGGTTGAGACGGAGCAGAAGTGGGCGGAGTTTCATTAGAAACTCCCAGTATCCAGAGAATCAGCCTCTGGTCCAGAAACCCAGTAATGCAGTGTCAAAACCAGAGTCTCCGGGGCAAATCCTGAGAGTTTCAGTTATGCAAATGATGTGCCAGGACCGTCAAGCTGGTACGGACTTTAAGAACTGGTGACGGTCCTGACACGTCATGGAATTGGGGGATGGCAGAGTGGCATCACACCTCACTGCCTTCCCAGAATTCAATGCTCAAAAAAAAAAAAAAAAAATGCTGTGGTCCTCTACGGCTGTCCGCCCGATTGTTAAAGGGTTAAAACAGGAAGCACATGTTCTAGGCAATTCAAATAGACACATTTAATGAGGCAAAAAAGCTGTGGAGGTATCAGGTCCACTTGAAAGGGATAGTAATGTTTCTATTAAAGTGCAGCGCCGAGTCTTCTTTAGGTTTTTTATAACACGTAGCGCTATATTTCTTTACTTACATATCTGTAGTTTAAATGCTATACAAGCTGAAAGGTTCCCCCTCCCACCCCTTTTCCTACATCACGCTGCCTCTCTGTCTGGTCCGGACAGATGCAGAGAAGGACAATCTTCACTAAGCAAAAGGAAAATACCGCCCTCCTTCGTCAAGGGGGGGTGGGGCAGGGTTTTTCTTATGGTATCCTTTTGAAATGTGGCACGCATAAGAGCGTGCGATATGAAGGTGGTATAACGTCAGAATCTCGTCCAAATCAAAAGCACGAGATTCTTATGGCACAGCGTACTATCCCTTTAAACCTGTGCAGCATCATAAATAACCTCACTGTGGTTGGAGGCACATCTTAACCCTTTCAGTGCCAGAGGGGTACGGAACACAATGCTTTAAGGGTTAAGCTGTGCCTCTGACCACCATGAGGTTATTTATGCTGATGCACAGGTTTAAAGTACAAGCTTACAAACGTAATGCATTTTAAACCCCATGGTGGGCATCCAAGAGGTTAACAGTGCAGTAGGCATCCAATACTGTAGCGATCTGAGTATAAGGAGGCAATGTTTTACACTGCGCCATAAGAATCTTACCCTAATTCAGATTCTGAAGTGGCGCTTTTGAAGCCAGTGACCAGGATATACCGTCTTCATGTTGCACGCTCTTAAAGGGATAGTATTACTTAATAATGACTCATCCCTATGTTAAAGCCCTTCAATAAAGATGAAAAATTCCCCCAGTGGCATCTCTCAAACCCTTATGGTTTGAAAGATAACCGCTTTCAAATTTTTCCCCTGGCTGAAGTCAACATTCTAGCTGATAACAGGGGAATCCTCTCCTGAGATCAGCCGGCAGCTCTGCAGCAGAGCTAAGATAGCGGTAATAAAGAAGAAATCCCTCACTAAAAAGGTCTTATACATGTGCTTGGTTTGCCTTATACTCACTGCAGCCATCCGGTCCCACAACCAGATTCCAAATCTAATGGGAGGCAGCCAGAAGGAGTAAAATGCAAATCAATTTATAACTTTTTTTAAATGCGTTTTTCTGGATTTTTTTGTTGTTATTTTGTCTCTCACTATTCAAATAAACCTACCATTAAAATTATAGACTGATCATTTCTTTGTCAGTGGGCAAACGTACAAAATCAGCAGGGGATCAAATATTTTTTTCCCTCACTGTAAGTAAAGAAATTAAGCACTACGTGTTATAAAAAAACATAAAAGAAGACTCGGTGCTGCACTAGTGGGTTAGTGATATTCAGCTAACTAAATCACTCATAAACTTTAATGGACAATGCTGTTTTACTGAGTCTTCTCTTAGTAAAATATCTGACACTGTGCTATATAACCCAGAAGTCTGTGTTCTGTATCTAAAACCAACTCACTGAAGGTCCTTGAAAGATACAAATAATCAGTCCTGTTCTGCAAGAAATGTAAACAAACAAGAGATTTAAGACACTTGTCTCAAGGGGATATTTTCTTATTAACCCACTGAGGACCAACGAGGTACGCAATATATTCCTTCACAATGCATTGAACACCCTCCTAGTCCTCAAGGGGTTAATGTTAGTTTATTTACCCTCTGGGTGCTAAAGACATCCACAAAGCATTGTTCAGTGTAGCAATGTAGAAAATACTGGAGATTTGGTCAACAAGACTGATCTGGCCAGTGACATCACACGCCGCTCCTGATTGGTCTAAACATGATGTGTGACATCAGTCAAGGGTGCTTTTAAAAATTGAAAATTTTTTTGGCCTTGATCACATGATTAATACCAATGCAGAAGGCGATACCCTGTCCTGTGGAATGTGCTCCCCCAAAAAGAGGCAAATACAGGGGGAGGCGTTCACTTTAAATCTGTCAGAGCAAGGTCAAGCCATTATCGGATTGACTTGAGCCCAAGTTTCATTCAAAATTTAAAACATCTCAAAACATGTATTTATTTATTTTAAATTACATAAAACTGCATTTTTATACTGTGGTCACCTGGGGGTGATCTTCCTATCACTTACTATGTAGATAGTCTGTGACCCAAGCTGTCTCATAGATTGCATTATGAAAAACAGCTTTGGCATTTGAACATCAGTTGGAGCTGTTGCTAACACTTTCAGATAAAAAAAAAATAGGTTATATATATTTTTTTTTAATAAAAAATCCCTCAGCAGTGAACATCCCCTTGTTTTACTCTGAGGGAAAAGCTCTAAAATATATTTATTTTAATTTAAAAAAGTATACTACTCCTTTAATATACATAATATTAGTTGTGCTTTTTTCAGCAGCATGGGGAAGACATTTCCCTTTGCAATCCTCACTTCCTGCTGTGTCTGTACAGTAAAAGCACAGCTTTATGAGCAGGAAGTGAGACGTGCATAGTAAAATGACTCCCTCTTGATACACATTTGTCTTAAAGTGAAACTGTAACATTATCCTATATAATAGTTCGCTAGGATGTTTGTCAGAAGCCGTCGTGCGCAGTAGAGACTGCCCGAATGCACAGAATGCTAGGAGCACGGAATGTTGGGAGCATGGAATGCTGGGAGCACGGAATGCTGGGAGTTCTGTGCTGGGAGCATTCTATGCTTTCGGGCAGTTTCTACAGTGCATGAATGCGTCGGCGGCAGGACGCAGAGCAGGACCGGCCTCTTAACCCATTGAGTGCCAGAGGGGTACCCAACACATTGCAAAGTAATTTGTGCGTACCCCTCTGGCACTCAAAGGGTTAACATCATCCAGAGCTTGGCCCGTGTACACAGGCTTTTACACTAGTAACATGTATACAGTTTTGAAAGCGTTTGCAAAAGCAAGTATATGGATTTTATATTAAAAACAATAGATTAAAAAAAATCTGGAGGGAGTGCAAACCACATATTAACATTCCATACTGCTCTTCATCTTAACTGTTGGTCAGTACTAGCTTATCTGCATAAACTCCCTGCCCTCTTCTCCACCTTCCCCAGCCTATTTGTTATACTTTTTCTTCACTTTATAAGCTCCACCCCCACTCAAACCCGCCCCTTTTGACACAAATCACATCATTTTTCTCCCCCAACAGCACCACAGGACTCCCCTCACCGGAGAGTCCACAACAAAATGTTCCCAGGTATGCCAGTAAGACATAGTTACGTGCCTGCCAGTACCGTACAGTTGAATAATAGATGTCTGTTATATATCAGTATTGTCATTGACTTGATCAATAAATAAATCCATGTTTTTTAATGGTTGACAAATCATACTGGAGAGGTGTCTTTCTTCTGGATTGCTGAACTTATTTTGATTCCCTGAGGACACAAGTGACCCCTTGAACACTGGGCAGAGAAGGTTTTAAGATCTCTGCAAGCTTATATTGCTGTGCTATACATATGTAAACCCACAGCATTGAGATAATGTGATTCCATTGTTTTTACTTATTTGATACATTGTATCTTTAAAGGGACAGTAATGTTTCACAATAAAAACAGTTCCAATTAATCTTCATAGTATTTGGGCCTTGGAGAGTGTTATTTCAATACTGTCAGAGTTGTAGTTCAAGTGTAATTCAATGATAAAGTATCCCCCCTCCCGCCCCTTCTATTGATGTAACACTGCTCACCTCAGAGCAGCAAGACTGCCTGGATGGATCGCAGAGAGGGACAATCTTCAGTGATCATAAGGAAAAATCTGAAAATCCTGTCAAGAGGGGCAGGGTTTTCCTTATGATCACAGTAAGAAGATTGTCCCTTGCTGTGATCTGTCTGGTCAAGGGACCAGATTCAACATCTGAGGGGAGGTGACGTACACTAGGTAAAAGGGGTGGGAGGGGGAAACTTTATCATTCAATTACTCTTGAACTATAACTCTGACAGTATTGAAATAAAACCCTCCATGGCCCAAATACTATGAAGATTAATTGGAGCTGCTTTTATTTTGGAACATTACTATTCCTTTAAATTTGATAAGGCACTATTGGGCCCCTTTTTGTTGTTTTATTGTTTTCATTTAATTCACCGTTGTTGCCAACAACAAAATAATACGGCTAACACGCTTATGGCTTTGTGATGGTTAAGCCCACAACTGAAAAAACTTGGATGCCCCTGTCATAAATGATTGTTGGAAGTTAACAGTGGATAATAAACATTTTATTCAAAATCACCAAAATCAAGATCTTCCACTTTAAGATCTGTGACAGTCACATTTGAGGGGAGGCGGCTTACACTAGGTAAAAGGGGTGGGAGGGAGAAACTTTATCATTCAATTACTCTTGAACTACAACTCTGGCAGTATTGAAATAACACTCTCCATGGCCCAAAAAACTATGAAGTTTAATTGGAGCTGCTTTTATTTTGAAACATTACTATTCCTTTAAGAACACACGTCACAGAAGTTGAGATTTTCCACCTACATGTGTCAGAACTTCAAAAAAGGATGTGTCTCAACTGTAACAAGTTAGGAAACCATTGAGCTAATCTATCGTATTATATCCTCTGGTGCCTGTATAGAGGGATCTCTGCTGAAGCCTGAATGGCTTGTAAAGGTCAATTCTCATTATCAGATTTTAAACTGGAACAGCTAGCAGTAGTCTACAGTGAGGCTCAGTGGAGCTATTTCATACACTGGGAAACACAAGGACTATGGGGTAAAGCTCCTTCCACTAGGAGGCAGGGCACTTTAACCCTCTGAGATTAATTGGAGCTGCTGTTTTTGTGAAACATTACTATCACTTTAAGTGCCGGTGATGGTCAAAACACATCAGTAAGTAAAAACTGGGAGTGAAATTGAACTCTCCAAGACTGGAGCGTTCTCTCTCAGTCCCCAGCAGAGCATGCAGATACGCATCACAAGTCACATGTACTGGCACGTCGTAAAGACCAAAGTGGTCTTTAAAGTGATTGTAATACTTAATTTCATGGTTATTTAGTATTGTAGACATTAAAATATTAAGAACGATATAAGTCTTATCTCTCAAACCTTTATGGTTTGAGAGATATTCAAAATTAAATTTTCCCCCTCCCTGACGTAACCGCTCTAGCTGACAGACATGGATTCTGGTCCGGAGACCAGCCGGTGGCTCTTCAGCAGTGCCAAGACCGCAATCTTTAAGAAAAAACGTCTTCACTGGAATGGTCTACAAAGTGTGCTTGCAAACCAAGCACACTTTGTAGACCGTTCTAATGAAATAGTTTTTTTTAAGATAGTGATCTTGGCACTGCTGAAGAGCCACCGACCTGTCTGCAGACCAGAATCTAAGTCTGTCAACTAGAGCGCTGACGTCATTGGTTCTATATATCATTACAGGTTATTGTTAAACCCTTGGATGCTAGAAAGGTTTCAATGCCTTGGATATCTCTCTCTTGCAACCAAGGAGTTAAAGCTTTTTCTGTTCTTGCTTGTTACAGGCCAAGGGTGTTTTCTGTACCAGGAAACAGTGATCGGGACAGGGGGCGTGGTCATGTAAGGAATGGGGTGTGGTCATGGGCAGAGTTAATGGTAACTAGGCTGCCTTGCCTAGGGGAGCCTGGGATGTAAATCAGGTCTTGCCTTAGAGTGCCAGATGAATTGCGAAGCCTTGCGTTGGATACACTTCTGGCACGCAAAGGGTTAAAGATTAGTACAGCGTTCCTTAACAGTTCTCTTGAGGCATAGGTACAAAGTAAACTGGAGCAATTCTTGGGCAATACAACTACCCCGCCACCCGCACAAAAAAAAATTCCAAAATGTGTCTTTTAACCCCTGGATGCTGGCATTTTTTTTTAATTATTATTACTATTATTATTTTTAGCTTTTGGGGAAGTAGGTTTGCTCTAGAACTGCTATAATTTTCCATAACCCTTTGAGTGCCAGAGCTGTATCCAACACGTAGGATACCACTCTGACCCTCAAGGGTTAATACTTGTGCTGCAGAGTGATAATTGTGTGCCTTTGTATAGTGAGACAGAGTCAAAGTGATACCTTTATTGGCAGGGGAGGGCTGGCCTGGGGGGCAGGGGGGCAATTGCCCCCTGGGCCGGTCATATGTCTGGGCTGGTGGGTCACTGCTCCTCACTAAATATCCCAATTTTTGCTGTAAATGAAGCTAAACTAGTGATAACACAGAGCTTACAATTGAAATGGAGCTACATAAAGTACATCACAGAGGAACAATCCAAATGGAGCTACACTAGTAGCATAACCCATTCCCTTGTAAGCTCTATAGTATAACTAGTGTAGCATTACTTACATTGTAAGCTTTGTAGTGTAGCCTCATTTCAGCTGTAAGCTATGTGGTATCACTTGCCTTACTTTACAACATTAATGCCAGTTTTAAAATTAACAAAAGGGGGTGGGCCTGGACAGCAGGCTTGAGCGATGTAGAAATGGGCCACTTGACTGAATTTGCCTCCTGGGCCACAGGTTGCCAGCCCTCCCCTGTTTATTGGCTAACTTAGGTATGACTATTACCCTTACAGTCTCCTGCTTTGTCTACAGCTAACACGGTATCACTTTTTACCTGTATTTGTATGGTAAGTTTGATGTCCAGCAGTGTAAGAGTTAATCAGTCAGTAGTAGGGATGTTTCTCTCCCCCCCCACAGTCTCTCCTTCCTCTCTCACTCCACCCTCCCCCTTTACACTTAGCATATGCAGAGCCGAAACCTCACCCACCACCCCCTCTCTCTCCTTCTGTCTATGATTCAATCTCTTCTTTCCACACACCCTTCTGTCTCCCTCTCCGGGAATCCCTCTCTATTCTCTTTCTCTAAAGGACGCCCAGCCTTATAGGGCCATGGGTTTCAAGAGAAAGCCAGGTTTTTTTTTTTATTTTATTTTTTTAACTTTTCCCTAAATAGTTCAATTTCCCCCTAAAAATCCCCACTTCTTCACTTTGCAGATCTGCTTTAAGGCGGAATAGGATTTGAGGTTGAATTCAGGCCATTTAGTTTTATTTTGGGGACTTTGTAAGAGAAGAAGCGGTGTGTTTAATGGGGTTCAGACTGGAAGTTTAACAAAGGAATTAGATGGATATGAGAAAGCAGATCCTCTGTCTCCTCTGGTCTCGCTGGCTCTAGTATGGATGGATGTGTATAGAGAATCACTGCAGGATTTTGTGTCTGAGGATAAAGGTATGTCATTTCTACAGCACGTCTATGTGCCTCCTACAAATCTACATTCATATCGCTTACATACATGTCTTCATTCTGAGGATAAAGGTATGTCATTTCTACAGCACGTCTATGTGCCTCCTACAAATCTACATTCATATCGCTTACATACATGTCTTCATTCTGAGGATAAAGGTATGTCATTTCTACAGCACGTCTATGTGCCTCCTACAAATCTACATTCATATCGCTTACATACATGTCTTCATTCTGAGGATAAAGATATGCCATTTCTTTAGAATGTGTGTGTATTCTACATGTCTTCATATGTGGGAATTTACGTACATGTCAGCGTAAGATGTGTAATATATAAAACATGTCTGTGTGTTTTCTACATGTGAATGTACATATGGCTTACATATGGCTTACATACATGTCTCCATGCTGAGGATAAAGATATGGTATTTCTATAGAATGTGTGTGTATTCTACATGTCTTCATACATGTGAGTTTACATGCATGTCAGCATACAAACGCTTAAGGCATGTAATATATAAAGCATGTCTGTGTGTTTTCTACATGTGAACGTACATATGGCTCACATACATGTCTCCATGCTGAGGATAAAGATATGGTATTTCTATAGAATGTGTGTGTATTCTACAGGTCTTCATACATGTGAATTTACATAAATGTCAGCATACGAACACTTAACGTGTGTAAAATATATAAAGCATATCTGTGTGTCTTCTACATGTGTACGTTCATATGGCTTACATACATGTCAGCATACTGACATGTCTGTGTGTCTGCTACATGTCTTAACACATGTCGGAATATGGACAATTAAGAAATGTAATATATAAAGCATGTCTGCCTGTTTTCTACATGTGTACGTGCATATGACTTACATACATGTCAGCATACTGATAATACATGTATTCCATGTCTACAGCATGTCTGTGTGTCTTCTACATATCTACATACATGTGAATTTACATACATGTCAGCATTCTGAGTAGTAAGGAATGTAATCAGGCTGATGTACTTAATACAAGACCTGGGAAGATTCTGAGATAAATCATTTGAGCCAAAAGAGGACACACATGATTATTTCCATTGATTTAAATGGAGATTTTAACCCTGTTAAGGCAGGAGAGGTCTCCAAACCGTTTCAGAGGTTAAAAGTAGTTGTTTTGCCCCAGAGTTTCCCCATTATTGCTTAGTCCATTGGCCTCTTTATGTCTGGGTGTGCTGTACATGTCTGGTTATACATGTGGGTTTACATACATGTCTGACTGCTGAGGATAAATGTGTGTCACATATACAGCATGCGTGTGCCTTGTACATGTCTGTACACACAGTATATGATGGTTTACTTACACCTCATTCTGGTTTTATACTGTGATGTTCTATAGATATCTACAGCGTGTTTACATGTGTGTATGCTTGTGCATGTGTGTATATGTCCGTGTATTTGTTGTGTGTTTGCGTGTTTTAGTGTATCCGTGTATATACATACACATATATATAGTGATTTCCCTTGTGATTACGCATATATACTGTATATTATAGTGTGTGTGTAGATAGATAGATATTAGATAGATAGATATATATGAGGTAGATAGATAGACAGATAGACATACAGTTAGATAGATATGAGATAGATAGATAGATAGATAGATAGATAGATAGATAGATATGTGATAGATAGATAGATAGATAGATAGATAGATAGATAGATAGATAGATATGAGATAGATAGATAGATAGATAGATAGATATGAGATAGATAGATATGTGATAGATGATAGATAGATAGATAGATAGATAGATAGATAGATAGATAGATAGATATGAGATAGATAGATAGACAGATAAATAGATAGATAGATAGATAGATAGATAGATAGATAGATAGATAGATAGACAGATACATAGATAATTACACACACAGCCCAGGTAACTGTATATATATATATATATATATATATATATATATATATATATATATATATATACCATCCTTTACCTGTCTGTGTATTGAGCTCTCTCTCTGTCTGTATATATGTTGACAGTCTCTCTTTCTCTGTTTTGATCTCTCTGTATTGACCTCTCCGTACTGACCCCTCTCTCTCTCTCTCTCTCTGTGCCTCTCCCTGTCTCTGTATACAGAGGCTGAAATCTGTCCCTTTGTCTTTCTCCATTGTCCGCCCCTCTCTCCCGCTCGGGGGCCTTCTTCCTGCACACTTCTCCCCTGGCATCTTTACACTTTAGAATGTTCTCATTTTCTTGCTGTTCTTTTCTGTGTATATATTTCTTGGTGCCTATTGTCATTGTCTCTTTCAGCTTATAGTTCTCTCCTTTCTTTAACTATTTGAGTGCCAGAGGTGTGCAGAAAGCATTGCAAAGCAATGCCTCTTAGAGGCCAGTAAGGTTTCAAAGCATAATAATTTGTATTCTGACTCATTTCTCTCTCTTGTTCTCATCTTTTTCTATAACAGTATATGTGTATTTTGTCAACTATCTCCTTTAATATATCCTTAAAACAAAGTAACATAATATATTTGATGAAGCTTAAAACACTTGTGTCCATCAAGTTCAGCCCATGCCATATTACCCCTGTTGGTCCAGGAGAAGACAAAAAAAAAACCCAGTTGAAGCCGTTTCCAATTATTCCCCAAGTGGGTAAAAACATTCCTTCCCAATTCCTACAGGCCGTTGGATATTTCCCTGGATCAATATCCTATCTGCATTTACACCAGCTGTCATCATTCTCAATATTTCTCTGACCAAGAAAGGTATCCAATACCTTTTTGAAAGCACATACAGCATCTGCAAAATAAGCTTGCCTTACTGCCCTTACTGTAGAAAATCCATGCCTTTGTTTTAGGTGAAAGCTCCTATCATCCAGTCTCAATGGGTGGCCTCTTATGTTTTTCTCAGCTCTTTTGAGTAAATGGTTCACCAGAAAGTTATTTGTATTGACCTTGAATATGTGTAAATGGTAATCATATCACCCCTTAGACGTCTCTTTTCTAATGTAAACAAACCCAGTTTGGCTAGTCTCTCTTTATGACTCAGATTCTCCAATCCCTTTATCAGATTTGGTGCATGTCTCTGCTTTTTCTAGTTCAGTAATGTATTTATAAGAACTGTGTCCAAAATTGTTCTCTATTTTGTAGATGAGGCCTAACCAAGGATGTATAGAGGTAGAATTATATTCCCATTCATCCTTACATACCTCCCAAGTGTCCCTTTTTAGAAGGGACAGTCCCTCTTTGAGAGCCAAATCCTTCTGTCCCTCTTTCCTAATCTGGTGTCCATCTGTTTTGGAGATCAGACTGTGTGGTGTGTATATAAGTGTATCCCCCTGGTGTCCCTGTGTTTAGGAGATCAGACTGTGTGGTGTGTGTATAGGTGTATCACCCTGGTGTCCCTGTGTGTAGGAGATCAGACTATGTGGTGTGTATATAAGTGTATCACCCTGGTATCCCTGTGTTTAGGAGATCAGACTGTGTGGTGTGTATAGAAGTGTATCACCCTGGTGTCCCTGTGTTTAGGAGATCAGACTGTGTGGTGTGTATAAGTGTATCACCCTGGTGTCCCTGTGTTTAGGAGAACAGACTGTGTAGTGTGTATAGAAGTGTATCACCCTGGTGTCCCTGTGTTTAGGAGATCAGACTGTGTGGTGTGTATATATAAGTGTATCACATTGCTCCACGGCAATAAAACTCACATTAATGCTTGTTTATACTTTAGTATATGTGTTGATAAATTAGTCTGTGTAAATAAAATGTTGGCCTTGTGCTAAATCATTTAGTCAGTTACACAAAGAGGTTTCAATAGGTCATGAAATAACCTAAACATTCTCAATAATGTCCAGCCCATCAGCCACACCCCAGCAACATCCCCTAAAACACAAATGTCCCTCTTTGGCCATTTGAAATGCTGGGAGGTATGTGTCTATAGCCCTTTTTATAGATGATAGCGCCACTGCAAGAACAAGTAGAACCCTGAGTGACACTACACACTGCTGTGAAGTCTATTGTCTATCAATGCTCCCAAATCTTTCTCTAACAAAGATTCCCCAAGAGTTTCCTATTTACTTTATAATGGAGCACGTTGGTTTCTGCAGCCCAAATGTATATCCCTTACATTGGTCTTCTTTAAACCTCATCTGCCACATTTCCACCCATTCACTACAGTTTATCCAAATCTTTCTAGAAAGAAAAAATAATCATGTTCTGTATGTCTTTCCTTACACAGCTTAGTGTCATCAGCAAAGACTGAGACATTGCTGTCTATACCTACTTACCGGTGCATCCCCAGGACTGGAGCCATCAATCACTGATCAATCATTCTATCTATCTATCTATATATCTATCTATCTATCTATCTAATATCTATCTGTCTCATATCTATATCTATCTATCTATCTATCTATCTATCTATCTATCTATCTATCTATCTATCTATCTATCTAATATCTATCTCATATCTATATCTATCTATCTATCTATCTATCTATCTATCAATCTATCTCATATCTATCTATCTATCTGTCTATCTATCTATCTATCTATCTATCTCATATCTATCTATCTATCTATCTATCTATCTATCTATCTCATATCTATCTATCTATCTAATATCTATCTGTCTCATATCTATCTATCTATCTATCTAATATCTATCTATCTATCTATCTATCTATCTATCTATCTATCTATCTATCTATCATTCTATCTAATCTAATATATCTATGTATGTATGTATGTATGTATCTATCTATCTATCTAATATCTATCTGTCTCATATCTATCTGTCTCATATCTATATCTATCTATCTATCTATCTATCTATCTATCTATCTATCTATCTATCTATCTAATATCTATCTATCTCATATCTATATATCTATCTATCTAATATCTATCTATCTATCTATCTATCTATCTATCTATCTATCTAATATCTATCTATCTATCTATCAATCATTCTATCTATCTCATATCTATCTATCTATCTATCTATCTATCTAATATCTATCTATCTATCTCATATCTATCTATCTATCTATCTATCTATCTATCTATCTCTCTATCTATCAATCATTCTATCTCATATCTATCTATCTATCTATCTATCTATCTATCTATCTATCTCTCTATCTCTCTATCTCTCTATCTATCTATCTATCTATCTATCTATCTCATATCTATCTATCTATCTATCTATCTATCTATCTATCTATCTATCTAATATCTATCTATCTATCTATCTATCTATCTATCTATCTATCTATCTCCAGTGGATAATTATCTTCTGTCTGGCCCCTTTGAACATAAAGGCTCAGGCTCCCAGATACCAGCATTTTTGGGATCTTCCAAGTTTGTGACTGATCCCCCAAAAATCCCTGCCTGTAGTTCACGACCTGTGAGGTTTGGTCTTTGTGCTGCTTGTAGTGAGGACGTGGGGCCTGGACCACTAATACTACTGAACTCTGTATATTGTCTGCCTGTCATTTAACCCAGGGGTGTCCAGACAAGTCCTCAAGGGCCATATACAGGCCAGGGTAAAAGAATTTCCCTTCTTGCATTAGTAAAAATGAAGCCACCGCTGATTAACCCTTTGAGTGTCAGAGGGGAACAGAAACCCCTCAGGCACTCAAAGGGTTAGGGGATGGGCAACCTGTTGCCATGCAGCTGTTCAGGACTATAATTATTGCCATCCCCATCTGGCCATTGGACTGGTTTGTACCCCCCCCCCCCGGTTTAACTCATTAGATAATAGAACGGTGCCCAATACCTGTATATGAGACCTTTCTCTCACCCAAGTGGTTAATATAAATACCTATGATTTTTATTTTAGGCAACACTATTTTTTCAGTGATCTCTAATATAAAAATGTTACAAACATGAATGATGATATGTATGTATGTGTGTATGTGTGCATGTATGTATGTATGTATGTGTGTATGTGTGCATGTATGTATGTATGTATGTGTGTATGCATGCATGTATGCATTTATGTATGTATTTGTGTGTAGGTATTTATGTATGTGTGTATGTATGTATGTGTGTATATATGTGTGTATGTATGTATGTGTGTATATATGTGTGCATGTTGGTATGTATGTATGTATGTATGCATGCGTGTATGCATTTATGTATGTATGTGTTGTATATATGTGTGTGTATGTATGTATATGTGTATGTATATATATGTGTATGTATGTATGTATGCATATGTGTATGTATGTATGTATATATGTCTGTGTATGTCTGTATGTATTTCACCTCTCTCTGCCCCCTTTCTGCCTCCCTCTTCCTCCTTCTCTTCCTCTCTAATCCATCTTATGAATAAGTATCTGTCTATATTTAAAGGAGAAGTAACACTTCCTTATACTGTCACTCCCCACATACAAAATTACTTTATAATTGCTAGAAAATTCTAATGTCCCCTATGAATTTTGACATTGTGTATTTGTGCAAGGCAGAGTTTAAGGTTCTGTGGGCCGTTACTAACTGTCATGTCCGCCTCCATGGATATGACATCAGGGCTAATTGAAGATGTTATTTCTTGAGCAAAGGCAGGAGAACAAAATTGGTAGAGGTCATTGGGCTTTTTTGGCCATAATAAGTGAAGGGTTACTGTTAGCATGTGTTCATGGTTTTTAAATTACTGCCGTCTTCCTTTTTAAGCCTCAATCTAATTCGACATCACAGCATGTTACTGAACGCTAAGGGGGCTCAGCAGCTGGACCACCAGTTGTTGGGGTCATTAACTGAGTGAGGAAAATGGGACTTGTAGTCTCCAACATCTGGAGGTTCAGCAATTAAAGGGATAGTAATACTTCATTTTATCTTTATTTTATTTTGTAGGCATTAAAAAAAACATGAAGAATGATATAAGTCTTATCTCTCAAACCTTTATGGTTTGAGAGATATTCACAAGCAAAGTTCCCCCTCCCACCTCTTTTACCTAGTGTAAGCCATCTCTTCTCAGATGTGGAATGCAGTCCATAGACCAGACAGATAACAGAAGGGGACAATCTTCTTCCTATGAGAACAATGAAAGCCCTGCCCCCCTTGACAGGTTTTTCCCTTATCTTAATTGAAGATTGTCCCTCTCTGCAATCTACCTGGGCACCTCCCTTCTGCTCTGGCTGAACAGTGTTACATCAGTAAAAGGGGTGCGAGGGGGACACTTTATCATTCAATTACTCTTGAACTAAAACTCTGACAGAATTGAAATAACACTCTCCAAAGTCCAAATACTATGATGATTAATTAGAGCTGCTTTTATTATGAAACATTACTATCCCTTTAAGTACCCATGCTGTCTGCTGTCTCTTGTTATCGTTTCCCCTTTTATCCCACAGTCTCTCTACCCTCTTCTCCTGTTCCCACGCTCTCCCTCCACCTCCTCTTCCCCCACACCAATCTCCCATGTCGCCCATTCACCGCTCCTCATGCCTTCTTTTATATGCCTTTAGCCATCTTGCAGTTGGAAACTACAACTCCCATCACCCTCTGCCAGTCGTTGTAGTCCTTCCACAGCGGGAGAGGCAAAGGTTGCCTACTCTTCTTCTAAACTCTCACCCCTTCTCTTATTCTTACCTGTCTTATCTCCTCTCTCCTCCTTTTCCTCCCTTTTTCATCTTTCTCCGCCTCCCTTCTCCCATTCCATTTTTTCTTTCTCTCCTCCTCTTCTACTTCTGTCTACTCTGCTGTTCTCGCCAAGGTCCTGTATCCCCCTCTTTCCTTGCTAATCCCCTGTCTTCTTCTCTCATTGGTCAGGAAGCTATATTCTGGAGCAAACCAACTGCACAGTAGAGGGAAAATAAACATTTCCCAAATTCAGTCTTAAATGGGGCTTTTAACCCCTTGAATACTTTCAAGGTCCATTGCTCTGCAATATGTTGGAGACCTCTACGGTTCCCCATAAAATCCCCATTTATATCACTAGGAATTATCGTTTGTTGCCTATGATAAAGTTGGTTTGAATCTCTGTACCTTCCTGAATATGGCCCATATCTCGCTCCATCTTTTTCTAACTCTGATTTCCCTCACTAAGGCTGATTTATCACAGGAGACAAATATTTATTTTGAATTAACCTTTGAGCGCCAGAGAGGTATCCAAAGCATCGCCTCTCTGTCACTCAAAGGGACAAATGTAGCTTTTAAAGGGATAGTAATACTTCGTTTTAACTTTATTTTATTTTGTAGGCATTAAAAAAACATGAAGAACGATATAAGTCTTATCTCTCAAACCTTTATGGTTTGAGAGATATTCACAAGCAAACGTTACCCTCCCCGCCCCTTTTACCTAGTGTAAGCCATCTCTTCTCAGATGTGGAATCAAGTCCATAGACCAGACAGATAACAGAAGGGGACAATCTTCTTCCTATGAGAACAGTGAAAGCCCTGCCCCCCCTTGACAAGTTTTTCAGGTTTTTCCCTTATCTTAATTGAAGATTGTCCCTCTCTGCAGTATACCTGGGCACCTCCCTTCTGATCTGGCTGAGCAGTGTTACATCAGTAAAAGGGGCGGGAGGGGGATACTTTATCATTGAATTACTCTTGAACTACAACTCTGACAGAATTGAAATAACACTCTCCAAAGTCCAAATACTATGATGATTAATTAGAGCTGCTTTTATTATGAAACATTACTATCCCTTTAAACCCTTGAATGCCAGCAATGCGTTGGAGACTTTTCTAATGTTCAAGGGGTTCAAAGCCCCATTTCAATAATGAGGATTTGGGGGAATTTAAATGTCTCCCTTATAATGCAGTTGGTGCCCTAGAATCAGCCTTCCTACCCCCTATAACAGTCTTTCCTCTTCGCCAATCTCCTGTACAGCTCTCCTTAATGCCCCTCCTTCACTCACTACATTTATTACCAGAATTTAATCCTTTCTTTTATCCTCCCAAGGTCTTCCAACGAAAGGTCAAACAGCCTTGATCCATCAACTTCAACATGCCCACTGACCAAATCCAGACCTTGTGAAGCTTAGCACTGCAGCACGGAGTCAATTGCAAGGCTCAAGACTTGGATCCATCAGTCTAAAGATGATGGAGGTCCCTGACTGGAAGGTCCATCTTTTAGAGAGAAGACGAAAAGAAGAAGAAGAGACAAAAAGGAGGGGAAAAGAGGAGGAGGAGCGCCTCGCCAAGATGCCTGCATGGAAAAGAGAGATCATCCTACGGAGGAAGGCCAAGGCAGAGGCCTCCATGTTAGAAAGCAGAGCTGAGGCAGATTCATTAGAGCAGGAAGAGAGAGAAAAGGTGGACGCTGGAGAGCGGGAGGAAAGAGAAGTCACTGTGTTAAGGGAGAAAATTGGTCCTGTTCAGCAGAACCCATTTATCCAGCAGGAGAAGCAAAGGAGGACTCCGGAGTATCACTGTACAAAAATAAAGCTGTCTCCGGAGCCATCCAGCCTGCGTACGACTCGGATGGATGATATGGTCAGAGACTCACATGCTGCACGTGAGGAGGAGGATCAGAAGGCTCCGCTGGAGGATTTGCATCCTCTGACAGAGGATAGTACAGGGATTGTGAGCAGACTGCTAAGCCGATTTAGACGGCCATGGACAGAAGGCGAAAATGGAGTGTCACTGGTAAATGGGGAAGGGGAACTGTCATCTAAAGGATTTTGCTCTCCAGTAGTGGTAGCTGAAAATGATGTCCAGGCCCCAGCCTACATCACTCACCCCCCTCCTCCTTCCTGCCCCCAGGCTGAAACGGAAAACCAGGCTTCAACTCAGGAAACCACTCTCTCCTCCCTGACCCCCCCATCCTCTTCCTGCATTGACTCTGAGCCAGCAGCGTTCTCACCCTGTGTGTCCTCAGCTGCTAAAAGTGGGCTCAGCACACGGCCTAACATGATGGAGGAAGCCAGGCCTTTTCCTTTTCACCTGCGCCCGGCCTCTCCAGCTTCTCCTAGACCGCTAAAACAGACTGTCCAGGCTTCACCAGCCATCCCTAGGCCTGAAGTCTTAAAACCTGTTACGGGAAAGCTGGAAGAGGAGGGAGAAGGGAGTTCAGGCCTTACTAGGAGTATCTGCACTCCCCAGGGCAACATAAAGGGCAATGTGGAGAGTCAGGCTATGCAAAGGAGGAAAGGCAATACAATTACTGTAAACCCGCGCAAAATGGCTCCCTGTGAAAATGGCTTTGCTGCCACAGAGACTAAAGCTCCAGGCCCCAAAAACGAGTCTGGTAAGAAGCGCTACCCAACAGTTGATGAGATAAAAGTAATAGGTGGATACCAAGCTCTCAGCAGATCCTGTATAGCCAAGCACAGTCGGGACAAGAAAAAGGTAAGGGTACAGTTTGCTCCCCCCCGTGTAATAAAGTTGCTGGTGAGGTTATTATAGAGGCCGAGCAGTGGATATACAACACTGCAATGATAGTCTGGTATTTCTGTTATTTTATCATGTTTGTGCTGAGTCTTCCCCAGATGTACCTGTCTCAGACTTCCCCACCTATTATTCACTGTCAGTGACTTCTCTGCCTGTTCTCTCACACAGGCACCTGACTCCTGCTCACATCCATCTTTCCTACAAACATCCGTCACTAGCTGCCCCCTCAAACACTTCACTCCTTCATACTTATACCCCTACCTGTCTCTTCCTCCCTTCCACAATCATCCCTGACCCCTGCCGCACACACTGTCCCTCACACTCATTCTTCTCTCCCTTACACACTTCTATAGTTCTCTCACACACACACATACTTCTCTCCTCTACACTTCTCTCACACACAAATACTTCTCTCCTCTATACTCCTCTCACACACACATATACTTCTCTCCCTTACACACCTCTACAATTCTCTCACACACACACATACTTCTCTCGTCTATACTTCTCTCACGCACATATACTTCTCTCCCTTACACACCTCTATATTTCACTCACACACATATACTTCTCTCCTCTATACTTCTCTCTCTCACACACACACACACACTTCTCTATACTTCTCTCACACACATATACATCTCTCCTCTACACTTCTCTCACACACACATATTCTCTCCTCTATATTTCACTCACACACATACTTCTCTCCTCTATACTTCTCTCACACGCACACACTTCTCTCCCTTACACACCGCTATATTTCTCTCACACACACACATACTTCTCTCCTCTATACTTCTCTCAGACACATACTTCTCTATATTTCTCACACACACATACTTCTCTCCTCTACACTTCTCTCACACACACATACTTCTCTGACACACACATACTTCTCTCCTCTATACTTCTCTCACACACACATACTTCTCTCCTCTACACTTCTCTCACACACACATACTTATTTCACTTACAGCCTCCTTCCCCTCATGTGCTTTTCTCTCTCTCTCATATACACACTTGTCTCCTTCAAAAACCTCTGTCTCGCACACAGTTGTTTTATTGACTGCCTCCATCCCATCATTTGCTTTTCTCTCCCTTTCACAAACTTCTCTCTCCCCACATACCTCTCCCTCTCACATAGTTCTCTCTCCTTCAGTCCACTTCTTTCTCCTTCTCACACACCGACTTCTCCTTCTTCCTTACGCACTTTTCTTTTTCTTCTTTCTCCCCTTGTGTCTCTCTGTCTCTTTCTCTCGATCTCTCACTCCCTCTTACTATACTTCTGCCCTTGCAAGTATTTCTTTCTCTCCCTCTCCCACACTTCACTCCCCCTTCCACACTTCTCTCTCTTCTCCCCCCCACATACATCTCTCATCCCTCTCAAATGCATCTCCCCTCTCTTTCCCCATCACGAACTGTGCTCTCCTCTTCTGACTCATTCCTCAATCACACACACACACACATGGACTCTCACACCTATATATACACAAGTCTCTCTTTCACTTTATCCTCATAATTGCTATCTCCTTTCACTATTCCTCTCTCTCTCTCTCTCTCTCTCTCGCATTGTCACACAGAAACGTATATACACACAAACTTATATACAAACATTCACCATTACATCCCCCAATTACATAGACACTCAGAAACATAGAATTTGACAGCATATAAGAACCATTTAGCCCGTCTAGTCTGTCCTCTTTTCCTACTGTAAAAGCATCAAACATTATATTGCCTTATGTTCAATATATCCTTATGCCTATCCCATGCATGCTTACATTCCCTCAGTGTATTAACCTCTACCACTTCTGCTGGTAGATTATTCCACTTATCTACCATCCTCTCACACTCCCCCATACATCCCTAACTTCCCTTCTTCACACTACCTCTCCTCTATGTCCCCCACTTCCCTCTCACACAATAATCAATTCCTTCCTGGCTTCTCTTTCATGCATGTACTCTCAATATCCCTTTCACATGCACCCCCCTCCACCCCCCCCACCCCCAATACTCTCTTGTACACTCGCCATACCTTTTCCATTACTCTTCCTGGTACATTTCTCCCTTTACCTCTCAACTCCCACCTCACCCCCCCGCCTCTCATACTCCCCCCCGCCTCTCACACTCCCCCCCACCTCTCACACTTCCCATCACTCACTTTCCACTCTCTTTAACTCTCCTCTTAACTCTCACACTCCCCTTCCCTCTCACCCGTCCACCCCTCACACTCCCTCTACCTCTCACCCCCCACCTCTCACCCTCCACCTCACACTCCCCCCTACCTTTCACACTCCCCCCCACCTCTCATACCTTTCACACTCCCCCCACCTCTCACACTCCCCCTACCTCTCACACTCCCCACTACCTCTCACACTTCCCGTCACTCACTTTCCACTCTCATACTCCCCTTCCCTCTCACCCCCCTACCTCTCACACTCCCTCTACCTCTCAACCCCTGCTTCTCACCCCCCTTCCTATCACACTCCCTCTACCTCTCATACTCCCTCTACCTCTCACACTTCCCTCACTCACTTTCCACTCTCTTTCCAACTCCCCCTACCTCACACTCCCCCCACCTCACACTCCCCCTACCTCTCACACACCCCCCTACCTCTCACACTCCCCTTCCCTCTCACCCCCACCTCTCACACTCCCCCCTACCTCTTACACTCCCTCTACCTCTCACACTTCCCTCACTCACTTTCCAGTCTCTTTCACACTCCTCCTGTCTCAAACATCCCCCACCTCTCACACTCCCCTTTCTCTCACATTCCCTTTATTTCTCATATGTCCTCTCTCACACACTCCCACCTCTCACAGTCCCTCTCTTCCACATTCCCCTTACCTCTGACACTCCTCTCTTTTGCACACTTCTGCCCTCCTCTCACACTTGCCTCTCAAGCACATACCCCCTACCTCTCTTACTGCCCTCTCATGTATATATCCCGTCTCTCTAACAATCTCCTCTCTCACATATTCCCCTTAATTTCCCCATTCCCCCCCATCTCTCAAACTTCCCCCTTTCTCTTCCACTTCCCTTTCTTGCACAGTCTCTTCTACCGCTTCCCCCTCTGCTTTAACCTTTTCTCCCCCATACCAGCCCCTTTGTGTGTTCTGCCTATGAAGAAGGATTCTTCGGGGTGGGGGTGCCCAGACTGTCATGAGTTGTACTTTTTTTGAAGTCATCCTTACATCACATTGACAAGTTGTACAAAATATGAAGCTTATATTGCAGGTCTCTCTATATAGAATAATACTGCACCAAAACAACATGTACATTATGGAAAAGAGATCTGCTAAAACCTCCAGGTCCAGTTAAAGGGATAGTAATGTTTCACAAAAACAGCAGCTCCAATTAATCTTCATAGTATGTGGTCCATAGAGAGTGTTATTTCAATACGGTCAGAGTTGTAGTTCAAGAGTAATTGAATGATAAAGTATCCCCCTCCCACCCCTTTTACCTAGTGTAAGCCACCTCCCCTCAGATGTCGAATCTGGTCTCTTGACCGGACAGATCACAGCAAGGGACAATCTTCTTACTGTGATCATAAGGAAAACCCTGTGCCCTTGACAGGTTTTTCAGGATTTCCCTTATGCTCACTGAAGATTAGGCTGACCAGATCTCACCTTTAACTGGGGACACATAGAAAATAGTTATTTTTCAGTACTTCACTGAAATCAAAGCAACACTGCAGTATGCATTTCTCCTGTGCGTCCCCAGTTAAAGGTGAAGTCTGGTCAGCCTACTGAAGATTGTCCCTCTCTGCAATCCATCCAGACAGTCTTGCTGCTCTGAGGTGAGCAGTGTTACATCAGTAAAAGGGGCGGGAGGGGGATACTTTACCATTCAATTACTCTTGTACTACACCTCTGACAGTACTGAAATAACACTCTCCATGGACCAAATATTACGAAGATTAATTGGAGCTGCTTTTATTGTGAAACATTACTATCCCTTTAACTGTACCAAAACTTTCCACTTTCCAGATTCCCATTGATTAAAATAGGTATTTTAACCCCTTGAATGCAAGAAATGTTACCAGTGTAAACACCACTGCTCAGCATGAACCTTCTCATCATCTACCAAGAGATCACTTAGGGCCTAATACATTGATCTAAAGACGTGCAGTTCTGGAGGAAGCCAACTGCACCATGAAGGGGGAGGGGAGATGAAGAATCTGCAAACACCCATTGATTTAAATAGGTATTTTAACCACTTAACCCCTTAAGGACCAGCGGTCCCAGGGTGTGTGGCCCTTTAAGGACCAGATAGGGAAGTTGAACATGCCGCCCCATGGCTTAATTTAAAGAATAAATACAACCCGGTACCTACTTCCGGGCAGACTGCGGTTAACTGATGTGTGCCGCAGTCTGTCACTCTACTTCTAATCCCCTCCCTCTATCCAGCCTCCTCCAATGACAGAGGCTTCTGTCTGTAAGGTGGAGCACTCTCATTGGTAGAGATCGACAATGAGAGCGCTCCAGCTTACAGACAGAAAGCCTCCTTCATCGGAGGAGGCTGGATAGAGAGAGGCAGAGCGGCAGACTGCGGCACAGATCAGCTTTCCGCAGTCTGCCCGGAAGTAGGTACAGGGCTGGATTTATTATTTTAATTTTGTCAAACAAGCGTTTTTTTTTGTTTGTTTTTAATTTATACACCTTTCATTATATACGATATATAACAAAACGATTTAGGCAAAGTTGTAAAGGGGTGATAGATCCCTTTTAAGTTCCCCCTCCCACCCCTTTTACATACGTCAATCTTCTGTCTTCAGATCAGAAAGCAGTTCCAGACGGATCGCAACAAAGGACAATCTTATATAATCATAAGGAAAAACCATCTCTCTTCCGTCAAGGGGGGCAGGGTTTTCCTTATTCTGAAGGACAGAAGATTGTCCCTTATTGCCATCTGTCTGGTCAAGCAACCGGATTTCAGATCTGAGGAGAGACTGCTTGACGTATGTAAAAAGGGCAGGAGGGGGACACTTTATAATATAATTACATAGAAACTTGAGCAACAGGGGAGGGCTGGCAACTTGTGTCCTGGGGGGGCAAATACAATCTACTGGCCCATTTCTTCAGTCGCTCCAGCCCAGAGTCCCAGCCGATCCCCTTTACTTTTAATACTGGCATTAATGCTGTTAAAGAGATAATAGTGTTTCAAATTAAAAGCAGCTCCAATTAATCTTCATATTATTTGGGCCACAGTGTTATTTCAATACTGTCAGAGTTGTAGTTCAAGAGTAATTGAATGATAAAGTATCCCCCTCCCACCTCTTTTACCTAGTGTAAGCCACCTCCCCTTAGATGTGGAATCTGGTCTTAAGACCAGACAGCTCACAGCAAGGGACAATCCTCTTACTGTGAGAACAATGGAAACCCTGCCCCCCTTGACAGGTTTTTCCCTAATGCTAATTGAAGATTGTCCCTGTCTGCGATCCATCTGGACCCCACCTCTCTGCTCTGAGGTGAACAGTGTTACATCAATAAAAGGGGCGTGAGGGAGATACTTTATCATTCAATTAGCTTGAACTAAAGCTCTGACAGTATTTAAAGGGGAACTTTCACCCCTTAATAACTAAAGCTCCCCTTACTGCTGACCTGGCGACTAGCTGCTTAGTAGCGCTTGTGCACCGTATGCACCGTACGGTGCACAAGGGACTGACAAGGGACTGACAGCGCAGGCGCACGGACGTCACTGTGAAGAGACGTCCGTGCTTCCTGATCCTTTCAAACGGCGAAATCTTGAGAACGGGGTAAGTTTTCTGGCGACTAGCGCTACTAAGCAGCTAGTCGCCAGGTCAGCAGTAAGGGGAGCTTTAGTTATTAAGGGGTGAAAGTTCCCCTTTAAATAACACTCTCCATGGCCCAAATAATATGAAGATTAATTGGAGCTGCTTTTATTTTGAAACTTTACTATGCCTTTAAGTAAGGTGAACGAGATCACATAGCTTACAGCTGAAATGCAACTACTCTAGTGATACCATAGAGCTTACAATTTAAGTACAGCAAAATTATCAATACCATAGAGCTTACAAGGGAAATGGGTTGTTCTGCTAGTGTAGCTCTATTTGGATTGTAGCTCTGTGGTATCATTTTTGTGTAGTTCCATTTCACTTGTAAGCTCTGTGGTATTATTAGTGTAATTCCCTTTCAATGGTAAGCTCTGTGGTATCACTAGGGTAATTCCCTTTCAGTTGTAAGCTCTGTGATATCACTAGTGTAGATCAATTTACAGCAGCATTTGGGAGATTAAGCGAGGCAGTGGCCCACTGGCCCAGACATGTGACCAGCCTAAGGGGCAATTGCCCCTCTGCTCCCCAGGCCTTCCCTGTAGAGCGATATGAGCATTTGCAACGGTGGAGAGCGCAAGTATAAAGTAAAAGGAGTGATCACACCTTACGTTATAACAAAACATTACTATCTCTTTAAAATGAGCTGATCTTGAGATTTTTGAGATATAAGCCCTTAAGAACATGCCTCCCAAGGACATGCGTTCCAGTAGATATGTTCCTGCTTGTTCTATCTGAAAGGTGTGCCAATCGGTCCTCAAGGAACCTCCAACATGTTACAACTCAGAGATCTCACTGACTCAACACACACAAGACATGACTTCTCCCTCTGCCCTTCTGGTGGTAACTGCAGAAATGTAAAGAGTAAAGAAGCAGATAACACCGAACTCACCTGAGAATTTGGCCCTTCATCTAGGGTGACCACATTTCAGTTCTGCCATTCAGGGACACTGTGTAGAGAAGAGCACACCACGTAGTTCTAGACGTTAGAGGGAGAACTGCCCATTTACTGCCGTGATAGAAAGTGATGCTTGTTGTGGGCTACAAGAAAATGTACATCACACCCAAAGCCTTAGACTAGCATTAACACTGTAACAAAACTGTACTTCATCTCCTGTTTGAACTGATGAAGGTTCAGTTCTCTGTAGTGTTTAGAGTTCTGTCTGGAACCATTTTCTTGTAGCCCAGCAGAGGCATCACTTCCTGTCACAGTAGGCAATGGACAGTTCTCCTGGTAGTGTTTAGAATTCTGTGCTCTACAATCTTCATTCCAGGACTTTGCATTGTCCCAGAAGGGGGCTGCCGGGGACATGTTACACATTTAAAATCTGGGACTGTCCTGGGCAATCTGGCACACGTGGTCTCCCTACCTTCATCCTGAGACCCTGAGATTTTGCTAAAAACCTGAGAGTTCCCTCGCCCCAGGTCCAGATTTACATGGCAGGTGACCCTAGAACACCCCCGTGCCCAGGTGACCTTAACTCATCCCTTAGACACACTCCACTCAACTCTGCCACGTGTCCTATCCACTGTTCCCTGGTACAGAAATCCCCCTTATGCTACAGCAAACAAGCACAGCGAAAAAACTAACCCCAGATCTCCAACACATCTACTTGGGAAAGGGGAAAAAGAAGTGATTTTGTATTGGATACCTCTCATGCATTAAGGAGGTCAAAATACACATTTAAATCCCTGGGAATATGGAAAATTTTATTCACACAAAGGGTTATAGGGTAATCGAGGAATGATTGAAGCACCTCTCGGTTAGAGCATGCAGGGGGCATATCTAGTGACTATATAAATCGACTATAATCTATGTTATGGGGAGCTCCAAGGGTTAATATTCTAAAGATCTCAGGATCAGCTCATTTTGCAGGTTTCTAGATATGAAATATAGACTCCCCTACTCATTCACCTCCTCCCTTTTCTGACTCTCCCCCCCTCCTCATCTGATTGGTTCCGTCACTGATACCTTCAGCTGGAATGTTATCTCTGATACAGCATGTGGCATGTCCAGAATGTGATTCATATGGGGGGAGGGGGTGTCCCAAGGAGATATTCTCCTAATTGGCCCCTCCAACAAAATGGCTGCCACTCTGCAAAGGGTGTCCTTATTATCAAGTCTTCCTAGAGCATGGATCACCACAGAAAGATTAACCCTTTCAGGACCAGAGGGGTCTGCAAAGCATTGCTTCACAATGGGCTGCTATCCCCTAACCCTTTGAGTGCCTTGCTTCCTCTCTGGCAGTCAAAGGGTTAAAGTGACAGTCACGTTCCTTTTCGGCTTGACATTCTGCATATCCTTAATATGTAAAGCCAAATTGTCTGTACTTTTTTATTATTTTGTTTCTCTTGTTTCACCTATTGGTTTTACAATTATATGTTCCTGACAGTGAGCTCCCTGGATGTCTGTTTCCAATGAGCTTTCTGTCAGGAACTGTAAGAGCAGGGATAATGATACAATTATTACATGATTAAACTGATACAATGATACATTATCTCTGCAACACTGAGTTCTGTAAGCTTTATGTAGGACACTGCAGGCAGGCTCTTGTGCTGCAGGGACAGTGTTACACTGTATCCCTGAGCCTGCTTTTACAGTGTCTCACAGGAAGCTGCCTGTCAAAAAATTCAGGGAGCTCACTGTCAAAGACGAATGTTTTAGGACACAAAACAAAATGGTATAGACAATATTAATTTACATATTATGCATTAGCAGATTATGTAAAATCAGAAAGGATGTTGACTATAACATTAAAGGGATAGTAATGTTTCACAAAAAACAGCAGTTCCAATTAATCTTCATAGTATTTTAGCCATAGAGAGTGCTTTTTCAATAGTGCCAGAGTTGTAGTTCAAGAGTAACTGAATGATAAAGTATCCCCCTCCCACCCCTTTTACCTAGTGTAACACTGCTCACCTCATATGTGGAATCTGGTCCATACACCAGACAGCTCACAGCAAGGGACAATCTTCTTACTGTGAGAACAATGAAAACTCTGCCCCCTTGACAGGTTTTTCAGGTTTTTCCTTATGCTCACTGAAGATTGTTCCTCTCTGCAAGCCATCTGAACACCACCTTTCTGCTCTGAGGTGAGCAGTGTTACATCAGTAAAAGGGGTGGGAGGGGGATAATTTATGATTCACTTACTCTTGAACTACAACTCTGACAATACTGAAATAACACTCTCCATGGCCCAAATACTATGAAGATTAATTGGAGCTGCTTTTATTATGAAACATTACTATCCCTTTAATACCAAGACTATTAGTGGATGTGCTTATAAGGGAGCGTTTCCAGCCGTCTGTAAACATTAGCTAAAAGTGGGATGTGTCCATAGCAAAATTGCAAGGTCCAGTCCTGCAATGAATACTTGTGGGAATGGCTAGTCAGAAAGGTAGGCCACAGATTGTATGTGTGAAGCCCTGCCCCCTCCAGCTTTAGGGGTGTCAGTTTTTTTTTATCTCCAAGATGGGTAATAGAAGCCCTTTTAGGGGCTGCAATGTAATAAGGCTGGTGCAGTTCTGGAGCAAACCAACTGCACCATAGGCACATTTTAACTCTCTGAGTGCCAGAGGGGAGCCCAACGCATTGAGAAGCAATACGTTGGACTTCCCCCTGGCACCCAAATGGTAATCTCTTTTAGTGCTAGGGTAAGTGGGCAATGCATTGCTGAGCAGTGTCAGTGAATGGGGAGGTAATGTAGGGATAAGACAGGAAGTCAGTGCCTGGGAGGAGGGCAGTGTATTGAGCAGTGTCAGTGAGTGGAGGACGTAATGTAGGGATAAGACATGAAGTCAGCACTAGGGAAGGTAGGCATTGCATTACTGAGCAGTGTCAGTGAGTGAGGGAGGTAATGTAGGGATAAGACAGGAAGTCAGTGCTGGGGGGGTGCATTGCTGAGCAGTGTCAGTGAGTGGGGGAGGTAATGTAGGGATAAGACAGGAAGTCAGTGCTGGGGGGGTGCATTGCTGAGCAGTGTCAGTGAGTGAGGGAGGTAATGTAGGGATAAGATAGGAAGTCGGTGCTAGGGGAGGCGGGTAATGCATTGCTGAGCAGTGTCAGTGAGTGGGGGAGGTAATGTAGGGATAAGACAGGAAGTCAGTGCTGGGGGGGTGCATTGCTGAGCAGTGTCAGTGAGTGAGGGAGGTAATGTAGGGATAAGATAGGAAGTCGGTGCTAGGGGAGGCGGGTAATGCATTGCTGAGCAGTGTCAGGGAGTAGGAGAGGTAATGTAGGGATAAGATAGGAAGTCAGTGCTAGGGGAGGTGGGCAGTGCATTACTGAGCAGTGTCAGTGAGTAGGAGAGGTAATGTAGGGATAAGACAGGAAGTCAGTGCTAGGGGAGGTGGGTAATGCATTGCTGAGCAGTGTCAGGGAGTAGGAGAGGTAATGTAGGGATAAGATAGGAAGGCAGTGCTAGGGGAGGTGGGTAATGCATTGCTGAGAAGTGTCAGTGAGTGGGGGAGGTAATGTAGGGATAAGACAGGAAGTCAGTGCTAGGGGAGGTGGGTAATGCATTGCTGAGCAGTGTCAGGGAGTAGGAGAGGTAATGTAGTGATAAGACAGGAAGTCAGTGCTAGGAGAGGTGGGCAATGCATTGCTGAGCAGTGTCAGTGAGTGGGGAGGTAATGTAGGGATAAGACAGGAAGTCAGTGCTAGGGGAGGTGGGTAATGCATTGCTGAGCAGTGTCAGTGAGTGGGGGAGGTAATGTAGGGATAAGACAGGAAGTCAGTGCTGGGGGGGTGCATTGCTGAGCAGTGTCAGTGAGTGGGGGAGGTAATGTAGGGATAAGACAGGAAGTCAGTGCTGGGGGGGTGCATTGCTGAGCAGTGTCAGTGAGTGAGGGAGGTAATGTAGGGATAAGATAGGAAGTCGGTGCTAGGGGAGGTGGGTAATGCATTACTGAGCAGTGTCAGTGAGTAGGAGAGGTAATGTAGGGATAAGACAGGAAGTCAGTGCTAGGGGAGGTGGGTAATGCATTGCTGAGCAGTGTCAGTGAGTGGGGGAGATAATGTAGGGATAAGACAGGAAGTCAGTGCTAGGGGAGGTGTGCAGTGCATTGCTGAGCAGTGTCAGTGAGTGGGGGAGGTAATGTAGGGATAAGTCAGGAAGTCAGTGCTAGGGGAGGTGGGTAATGCATTGCTGAGCAATGTCAGTAAGTGGGGGAGGTAATGTAGGGATAAGACAGGAAGTCAGTGCTAGGGGAGGTGGGTAATGCATTGCTGAGCAGTGTCAGTGAGTGGGGGAGATAATGTAGGGATAAGACAGGAAGTCAGTGCTAGGGGAGGTGGGTAATGCATTGCTGAGCAGTGTCAGTGAGTGGGGGAGGTAATGTAGGGATAAGTCAGGAAGTCAGTGCAAGGAAATGTGGCTAATGCATTGCTGAGCAGTATCAGTGAGTGGGGATAATGTAGGGATAAGCTAGGAGAGGTGGACAATGCATTGCTGAGCAGTGTCAGTGAGTGGGGGAGGTAATGTAGGGATAAGACAGGAAGTCAGTGCTAGGTAGGGTGACCACGGGTCCCGGAACATCCGGGACTGTCCCTTATTTCAGGTCTATGTCCCGCGTCCCGGGTCATCTTCAACCGGGACAATGAAGTGTCCCGGAATGAAGCCAAGCCGCCCTGGATGTCAGCCTGCAAGCGGTGTGTCACATCATGGATGCCGTGTGGGAGCGCTTGGTAGCATAAATCAGCGCTCCCTCGCGGCGTCCATGATATGACACACCGCTTGCAGGCTGACATCCAGGGCGGCAATGCAGCTTACCTGATCTCCTGGAGGCAAGCGCTCTAGTAATACAGAGCGCTGGGAGATGACATCATCTCCCAGCGCTCTGCATTACTGAGCACAGCGCGCGGGAGCTTCAGCTCTGTGCCAGAGGAGGCACAGAGCACTTTCCACGCCGCTAGACCACCAGGGACTCAAGGTAGGGCATGAAGGGGCAACTAGGGTGACCACGTCCCGGAATGGCAGAAGGGAAATGTGGTCACCCTAGTGCTAGGGGAGGTGGGTAATGCATTGCTGAGCAATGTCAGTGAGTGGGGAGATAATGTAGGGATAAGACAGGAAGTCAGTGCTAGGGGAGGTGGATAATGCATTGCTGAGCAGTGTCAGTGAGTGGGAGAGGTAATGTAGGGATAAGACAGGAAGTCAGTTCTAGGGAAGGTGGGAAATGCATTGCTGAGCAGTGTCAGTGAGTGGGAGAGGTAATGTAGGGATAAGACAGGAAGTCAGTGCTAGGGGAGGTGGATAATGCATTGCTGAGCAGTGTCAGTGAGTGGGGGAGGTAATGTAGGGATAAGACAGGAAGTCAGTGCTAGGAGAGGTGGACAATGCATTGCTGAGTAGTATCAGTGATTGGGGGAGGTAATGTAGGGATAAGACAGGAAGTCAGTGCTAGGGGAGGTGGGTAATGCATTACCGAGCAGTGTCAGTGAGTGGAGAGGTAATGTAGGGATAAGACAGGAAGTCAGTGCTGGGGAGGTGGGCAATGTCAGTGAGTGGAGAGGTAATGTAGGGATAAGACAGGAAGTCAGTGCTGGGGAGGTGGGCAATGCATTGCTGAGCAGTGTCAGTGAGTAGGAGAGGTAATGTAGGGATAAGACAGGAAGTCAGTGCTAGGGGAGGTGGGTAATGCATTACCGAGCAGTGTCAGTGAGTGGGGGAGGTAATGTAGGGATAAGACAGGAAGTCAGTGCTAGGAGAGGTGGACAATGCATTGCTGAGCAGTGTCAGTGAGTGGGGGAGGTAATGTAGGGATAAGACAGGAAGTCAGTACTAGAGGAGGTGGGTAATGCATCTCTGACAAGTGTCAGTGAGTGGGGAAGTTAATGTAGGGATAAGACAGTGTGAGGCAGGCACACTTTGTATACCGTTCTCATGAAGATTCTGTTTGTATGTTATTTCGGGTCTGCAGATGAGTCATCCGGTCCTGGGACTAGAATCTAAGTTTGTCAGCTAGATCTCTGACGTGAGTAAAAGGGGCAGGAGAGGGAAACTTTAGAACACTATTACACGCAGACTATATAAGTTTGCTTTATATATTTAACCGTGGAAAGAGATTGTTAACATCTGAATGCCAGAGAAGTCTCCAATGCATTGCGAGACCTCTCTAGCATTCAGGGGGTTAAAAGCCCAATTTAATGTAACAGGAATTTTTATTTGACCCCTGTGGTGCAGTTGGTTTACTACAGAATAACTCCAGCATACCTGGGAACCTTAAAATGGGCTGACACTGACATATTTAAAGTGATAGTAATGTTTCACAAAAACAGCAGCTCTGATTAATCTTCATAGTATTTGTGCCATGTAGAGTGTTATTTCAATACTGTCAGAGTTGTGTTTCAAGAATAATTGAATGATAAAGTGTCCCCCTCCCGCCCCTTTTACCTAGTGTAAGTCACCTCCCCTCAGATGTGGAATCTGGTCCCTTGACCAGACAGCTCACAGCAAGGGACAATCTTCTTACTGTGAGGACAATGTAAACCCTGCCCCCCTTGACAGGTTTTTCCTTATGATCACTGAACATTGTCCCTCTCTGCGATCCATCCGGACAGTCTTGTAAAAGGGGCAGGAGGGGGATACTTTATCATTCAATTACTCTTGTACTACAACTCTGACAGAATTGAAATAACACTCTCCATGTCCCAAATACTATGAAGATTAATTGGAGCTGCTTTTATTGTGAAATATTACTACCCCTTTAAAATACTAACCCTACTCTCTCTCCATAACATATATTATAATCCTTGCTTGCTGTAACCCAGAGGTGCTCGAATCAGTTGTTAATGAACTTACACCTTGCTATAAATTAGAGCTCTCACTCCTAAACTCTTTGAGTGCAATAAGGGTACGCAACCCATTGCTTTGCAATGGGTTGTGTACCCCTCCGGCATTCAAAGGGTTAAATACCCACAATACAAGCAGGACTTCATCCTCTGCTGTTTTTGTACAAATGCGGGGCTGCATTATCCAGTAGGAAGAGTAGGCAACTGCTTTGAGTTCCAACACTTGAGGGGCGGCGCCTCAGCTGTGCTGGCCACACCCACATTCTGAATTGTGGGTGTGGCCAGAGCAATGTCAAAGTCTCTTTGCCAGTTTTATACCCCCTTTGCAGACAATTATTTTACCCCGTAGTTGCTAGAGAGATTTTTAACGCATTGAAGGTTAAAAGCCTATTTTTGTGGCTTTGCTGTTATAGGCCAAGGGTATTTTCTGTGCTAGGAAATACTAGATGGGACTGGGGGAGAAGCTATGTTAGGAATGGGGGTGTGGTCATGGGAGGAGCCTAGAGTAATATGCTTAGAGGACACCTTGGATGTAAGTCCAGTTCTGTAGAAATGGCACACATTTAAGATGCAGTTAATTGGTGCAGGTCAGGTAATAAGAAACACTGGACTTTCTCACCCTGAGAATTTGGCCCCCTTCACCTTGAGATTTTAGTCTCAAGGTCAAACCTGAGAGTTCGCAGGTACGGAGATGAGCCATAAGATTTTTTATTGTAATTCTGCGTTCCCTAATAAGAACTGGTACATCAGGGCTGGGCGATGATCATGTAACCACACTGACGTCTACTGCAGGCTGCTGAGTGATTGATTTGTGTTCTGTGTACACTCACACAGGAAGCTAGTGGTGACAAACAGGAAGATCTCTTTCTCATAACTTTATATGGAGAGAAGTGCACATTGCAGGTACAAACCACAGTATGTTGTGACTCTGACACCCTTTAACCCCTTGAGAACCAGAAGGGTGTGCAACAAATAGCTTTGCAGTGCATTACACACACACCCTGGTCTCAAGGTCTTAAAGGGATAGTAATACTTCGTTTTAACTTTATTTTAGTTTGTAGGCATTAAAAAAACATGAAGAATGATATAAGTCTTATCTCTCAAACCTTTATGGTTTAAGAGATATTCACAAGCAAAGTGTCCCCCTCCCGCCCCTTTTACTGATGTAACACTTTTCAGCCAGGGCAGAAGGGAGCTGCCCAGGTAGACTGCAGAGAGGGACAATCTTCAATTAAGATAAGGGAAAAACCTGAATAAACTTGTCAAGGGGGGCAGGGATTTCATTGTTTTCATAGGAATAAGAGTGTCCCCTTCTGTTATCTGTCTGGTCTATGGACTGTATTCCACATCTGAGAAGAGATTGTTTACACTAGGTAATAGGGGCGGGAGGGGGAAACTTTGCTTGTGAATATCTCATAAACCATAAAGGTTTGAGAGATAAGACTTATATCATTCTTCATGTTTTTTTAATGCCTACAAAATAAAATAAAGTTAAAACGAAGTATTACTATCCCTTTAAAGAAAAACATGGGTAAAATGTGGCCCAGGGGTCCGATGCAGGCTGCAGACAAATATAAAGAGATAGGAATGTTTAGATATTAAGGTAAGTTCGATTCTTTACTATATTTTTTTATAATGAAACATACTTTCCTGACAGTCCATAACATTGTAGTTTTTGTTTTATTTTATTTTAAATTTTCCTTCTCCCCCCTTTTCCATAAATCATGATGCCTCCCCTCAGATCTGAAATCCGGTCGATTGACCAGACAGATCTCAAAGAGGGACAATCTTCTGTCTATCTTACAAGGGGAACCCTGCCCATCTTGGTGACGGACTGCAGAATTTTCTTTATGCTGATACATGATTGTCCCTCATAGCCATCCATCCGGAGTGGCTTGCTGTATGGAAAAGGGGTGGGGGACACTTTAATATAAAAGGGAAGATGACAATGTTTTGGACTGCTAAAAAGTTACACTTCATTAAAGGGATAGTAATACGTAAAAATTACTTATCCCTATGTTGTAGCCCTTGAAAAATGAAGTAAAAAGTGCCCAGTGGCATCTCTCAAACCCTTATGGTTTGAGAGATAACCGCTTACAAAGTTCTCCCCTGCCCCACGTCAGCGTTCTAGCTGACAGATTTGGAATCCAGTTCGCAGACCAGCCGGTGGCTCTGCAGCAGAGCGGAGATTGTGTTAATGAAAAAGAAATCTTTCACTTAAAAGGTCTTCTACATGTACTTGCAAACCAAGCACACGTAGAAGACCTTTTAAGTGAAGTATTTCTTTTTCATTAACTCAATCTCCGCTCTGCTGCAGAGCCACCAGCTGGTCCCAGAAGAGGATTCCCCTGCTGTCAGCTAGAACGCTGACCAGGGGAGGGCTGGCCTGGGGGGCAGGGGGGCAATTGCCCCCTGGGATGGTCATATGTCTGGACATCTGGGCCACTGCCTCACTCAATCTCCCTCTTACTGCTGTTAATGGAGCTACACTAGTGATACCACAGAGCTTACAATTGAAATGGAGAAACACGAATTATACCACAGAGCTACAATGCAAATTGAGCTACACTATCAGCGTAACCGTTTCCCTTCTATGTTCTATGGTATCATTAGAGTAGCTTTACTTACATTGCAAGCTGTATATTATCAGTAGCGTAGTCCCAGTTCAACTGCAAGCTATGTGGTATCACTTGCTTTACTTCACAACATTAATGCCAATTTTAAAATTAGCAAAAGGGGCTGGGCAGCAGCAGTGGCCTGAAACCATAATAGAAATGGGCCACTTGATTGTATTTGCCCCCCGGGCCACAAGTTGCCAGCCCTCCCCTGACATCAATCAGGGGAGAACTTTGTAAGCGGTTATCTCTCAAACAATTCTGATTTGAGAGATGCCACTGGGCGCATTTTTCTTCATTTTTAAGGACTACAACCTAGGGATAAGTAATTTTTAAGTATTATTATCCCTTTAAAAAAAAAAAAAGTATAGTGAAGAATCCACCACGGCATCATATCTGAACACTACTATCCCTTTAATATGGCCCGTGGGTCTGGATGGATATATTTGTATCACTTCTCTTTCTCTGCAGAGGAAGAAT
The DNA here is from genome assembly GCA_037306005.1 of Rhinophrynus dorsalis. Taxonomy (NCBI): domain Eukaryota; kingdom Metazoa; phylum Chordata; class Amphibia; order Anura; family Rhinophrynidae; genus Rhinophrynus; species Rhinophrynus dorsalis. Next base: position 168,151,318 of record CM074726.1, on the reverse strand, counting down.
GATACATTTAACCACAACACACAACACTAATACAATGTATCTATCTATCTATCTATCTATCTATCTATCTATCTATCTGTTCAGAGAAAGTCAAGAATTGATACATTCTCTGTGCAGTGATACAATCTGTTACAATAGTGAACGATCAGAAGCATAAGGAACGGCCAAGTTTAACCCTCTGTTATTTTAACAGCTGAAGTACAACAGCTGCAGAGACATGGGTGGAATTCCCCGGTTCTAGATATAGTAAACTACTTCATGAGGCTGAAAAAAAGACACGTGACCAAGATCTGCATTTGCCATATCATCCTTATTGATCCAGCGGAAGGAAAACCCCTTTTAAAGGGACTGTAATGTCTAAGGTATGTAAAAAGTAATATTGTGGAGAATTAAAAAATAAATCCATCTATGCCTTTCCGATCTCTCAGACCTTTGTGGTTTGATAAATAGAAAGTTTTAAAGTTCCCCCCTCCCTCCACATTCCCTGGCAGCAGGAGATCCTGGTCCCAGGATCGGCAGGCCTCTTCAGCAGAGCCAAAATAGCGATGTTTAAAAAGAACTACTTCACTGGAATGGTCTACAAAGTGTACCCGGTTTGCAAGCACACTTTGTAGACTGTTCCAATGAAGTAGTTCTTGTTAAAGGGATAGTAATACTTTATTATTACAATCCTCCATATTGTACATATTTGTAAAATAAGTTAATAGCCCCCAGGTTCATCTCTCAGACCTTTATGGTATGAGAGATAACAAAGGCAAAGTTCCCCCCTCCCTCCCCCTTCCCTGAAATCAGCGTTGTGCTGACTGCAGGGATATCCGGTCTGACTTTCATCAGGCGGCTCTGCAGCAGAGCTGTGATCACGTTAGTGACAAAGAATCACTGAAACGGTCTTCCACGTGTGTTTGCAAACCAAGCACAAACCAAGCACATGTAGAAGACCGTTTCAGGGAAATAATTATTTTTCACTAACGGGATCTCGGCTCAGCTGCAGAGCCGCAAGCCTGTCGTACGACAGACCTCCCCTACAGTCGGTACAACGCTGACTTCAGGGAAGGGGGAGGGAGGGGGGAACTTTGCCTTCGGTTATCTCTCAAACCATAAAGGTCTGAGAGATGAACCTGGGGGCTATTAAATTATTTTGCAAATATCTACAATATGGGGGATAGTAATAATAAAGTATTACTACCCTTTAAATATCACTATTTCGGCACTGCTGAAGAGCCTCCTCGAGTCAGCAGACACGGATCTCCTTCTGTCAGCTTTACATCTGACATCAGGAAGGGGAGAACTTTAAAGGTTTGAGAAATAGGAATGGCGCCGATGGATTTCTTTTTTTATTTTCTCCAATATTACTTTTTACATATCTTAGACATTACAATCCCTTTAAAGCCATTTCTAATTAAGCTCCAAGTAGATAAAAATAAAATCCTCTCTATCACCAAAAGGCACTTTTTTATCTTCCTAGATCAACATCATATCTGCTTTCAAACCAACTTTCATAATTCTCAGTATTGTTCTCTGCTAGAAAAGTATCAACTACTTTTTTAAAGGTACCTGCAGTATCTGCAAACACTGCTTTTACCTTAAAAAAGTCCCTGCCTTTGTTTTAGTAAAAATATCCTTTCTTCTAGTCTTAAAGGGATAGTAATACTTCGTTTTATCTTTATTTTATTTTGTAGGCATTAAAAAAACATGAAAAACGATATAAACCTTATCTCTCAAACCTTTATGGTTTGAGAGATATTCACAAGCAAAGTTTTCCTTCCCGCCCCTTTTACATAGTGTAAGCCATCTCTTCTCAGATGTGGAATCCAGTCCATAGACCAGACAGATAACAGCAGGGGACAATCTTATTCCTATGAGAACAATGAAAGCCCTGCCCTCCTTGACAAGTTTTTCAGCTTTTTCCCTTATCTTAATTGAAGATTGTCCCTCTCTGCAGTCTGCCTGGGCACCTCCCTTCTGATCTGGCTGAACAGTGTTACATCAGTAAAAGGGGCGGGAGGGGGATACTTTGTCATTGAATTACTCTTGAACTACAGCTCTGACAGTAATGAAATAACAATCTCCAAAGTCCAAATACTATGATGATTAATTAGAGCTGCTTTTATTATGAAACATTACTATCCCTTTAAATGAGCAATATACGATCCATACAAGACCTGTTTAAATTCTAGGCTCTTCCTCAAGAGTCATGGAAATAGAGTTCCCATAGCTCTGAACTCCTCCGTTGCCCTCCTGTAAGCCTTGCAGATCAAGGTGATCAGTAAGGCTGGAAGACACCAGCGCTGAGTGAGGTGCTCTTGGGAGTTTACTTTCCTCTGTAATCAACTTATTAGAAGCCCCATGAAGGCAAATCTGCTGTTGGGCTTTTATTCATGAACTCCTTACTCAGCACCAACTTCTCCAAGCCCTGCAGATCACAACAATCTGTAAGGCTTACCAGAGGGCAACTGAGGAGTGTAGAGCTGTGTGAAGTCTGTTTTCATATTTCCTGGGACACACCCTAGCATTTCAAAGAGTCTTATGTGGACCATAATCCACCCCTTTAATGGATGATGCCTTGTAAATAGCTCTGAGTAAACAGTTCCCTGGAAAGTTATTTGTATTGGCCTTAAATATATTTATAAATTGTAATTATATCACCTATTAAACACCTCATCTCTAATGTAAATAAACTCAGAGTGGATAGTTTCTCTTTATAACTCAGATCCTCCAATGCTTTTATCCATGTTGTTTCATGTCCCTGAATTTTTCCTGTTCAATAATGTCTTGTTTAACCCTTTAAGTGCCAGAGGGGTATGCAACGCATTGCTTTGCAATGCGTTGCATGCCCCTCTGGTGCTCAAAGGGTTAAGAACTGGCACCCGGAACTGTACTCCATATTCTAGATGAGGCCTTTTGAAGGATTTAGATAGAGATAGAATGATATTCCTATTCCATGCATCTATACATGATAGTACCCTATTGGCTCTTGCAGTGGCTGACTGACACTGCTGTGAACTCTGTTATCTAACACTGCTCATTAATCCGTCTCTAACAAGGCTTCCCCAAGTAGTCTACCATTCAGTATACATGTAGAGTGTTTGTTTCTGCAAAAAGGAAACAAGTGCACCAGGCGGACAAGAAGGGGTAGATATCTAAGTGCAGTATTTATTAAAACATCATAAAGAATAAAAACATATATCAAATGCACTCACATTTTCCCCATCTTGGGGTATAGCATATCGGGGTCCCTACCCCTTGTTAGCCACGAACTGCGTCCTTACGACTCCTGAAAGTCTATCCAAAGGCTGTTTTCCAGATGTTATCCATACGGCCAAATGTTGTCTCCACTGCCGGCACAAATGCTGGAAATCCCAAAACCAATATGGCTGTGTGTGCGTTCTGGCTAGGCAAGGCAGTATCCCGATGGGTTCACTCTTTTAGTTCAGAGCCGTGGAAACCCGCAGGGGGCGTGGGGAGGGACTCGGTTCAGTGCTCTCAAAAAACCCAATGCGTCTTCGTGAGTCCTACTGCTCGCTTCATCGGGGTAAAAGCATTTAGTTTGAACTTTTGGTATTTTTATTATTAATATTTAAGACATAATTATTTCTTGTGGATCTGTTATATCCTGTGCTTTTCTGTACCCCACACCTCCGGATTATTCGGTGTAGCGCTAACTCATACTGGTATTGTTTGTTTCTGCAGCCCAGATAACTCTCACCTTACATTTATCAATATAAACCCTTTGAATGCCAGATGGGTACACAGCACACTGTTCTGCAATGCATTGCCTACCCCTCTGGCACTCAAAAGGTTAAATATCATCTGCCACTTTTTCTTCCATTCACTCGGTTTATCCAAATCTTTCTGCAGTGTCCTCAGCAAAAGAGTGAGACACTACTGTCAATATCCACGTACAGATCATTAATAAACAAATTAAAAACACTAACATCAAAAAACGAAATAGGCTGGTATAATGTTCCATGAGAACTGGCAGGGGCTTAAACAGTAAAGTAATGTAAGAACTCTTGTAATAGACGTGTGGCTGTTCTGTGGATTGAGGCCCCATTTACACAGGCAACACCGACTCAGTGATGCTGCTCTGGATCTGTCACATTGTGATAAGAGAAAACATGCTGGAATATGGTGACTTCCATATGGGTGACTATCACCCTGTGTGATCCCACCAAAATCCAGGAAGATGCCACTATACTGCATTCCCAACCTGGAAACTTACAGGGGTTGACCGGGAGACTCAGGGCATTGACCCAAATCTCAGGGTCTCAGAGTGAATGGCCAAATTCTCAGGATGAGAGTTTGCAGTGTTATGTTCTATCTGATCTTCACCAAATAACTGCTTGTTTAGTCTCCAATGTGATTCCATTTGTATCCGAAAACCAGAGGGAGATGTCCTGCTTGTTTTGTGTGGGTTCAAGTAGTGATATCACTAAATTGTAGCCTGTATATGGTTCCTTGGGGACTGATAGGAGAACCACTTGGTTAGACCCCTTCGTTAGGGGAAATTTTAAGGGTAATATTTCTCTGTCACAGTTCCCAGAGAAGTTCAAGAGTCAGTACGGAATAGTTAAATGCAATTTATTGGCATCTGAAAGGTAAGCAAAATATATACAATATATACAGCAAAAACAAGCAGATGGTTACAGGCCAGCGAGCTCTGCTATCAGGAATTGTAGGCTGCCGAGCCTGACCAACCTGCTGGAGGCTAGGCCTAAGCCACTAGTAGTCTCTGCTGGAGCCAGAAGCAGGAACACAGGATCTTGATCCGACGTAGCGGGCGTACCGACTCAAGCCTGCAGTCAGTAGGGAGCGATATCTGACTCACTCCTGCAGTCAGAATGGAGCAAACTCTGACTCACACCTGCAGTCAGAATGGGAAATAGATAGCTGACTCGCCTGCAGTCAGTATCAGAGTTGGTCTACCAAAGCCCCAGGTCTGCACTAGGTTGGGTGTCTGCTAGGTACAAGGAATAAACGTAAGAGTAGTCAGACAGAGCAACAAGTCAGCACCAGAGGGGGTAGTGAGACAAGCCAGGTCATGCACAGTTCAGGTAGTCAGCCAGAGCCACAGGTCTGCACCAGGTTGGGTGTCCACTATAGGGATAAGCAAAAGAATAGTCAGACAGCCACAGGTCAGCACTAGGTTGGATGGAAGACTAGCCAGGTCATACACAGAGCCCAAGGTAATAGAACTGATATGAACAACACAAGGGCTACTGATTCAGGACTCAGTTTGCCTTTTAAACCCCTCCACAGGAAGTAGGTAGGAGGAGCAGCTCAGAGGGAGGAAGTAGGTAGGAGGAGACTACAGGAAACAAACACATAAAACAGAGGCCTGCTGCATGCATGAAGCCTTGTGCCTGTAGATGACGCTGAAACCAAGGTAAGCTGTAACAAGGTCTTAGGGTCATCTCAGTTTGAAAGTTCCCAGGTATGTTCATATGCCTTATGAATGCAGTAAAGTTGCAGAAAGAGAGGTGTGTAAAGAGGCCTGGAGGACCACAAGCAGACCTAAGACACTAGCACAGATGGAGGTTGTCCTCGTCATTGCAAGCCAATTGCTCCAAAGGTGACAATGAAAATTCCTATTGATAGTAACATAGTAACATAGTTGATGAGGCTGAAAAAGACATGTGTCCATCAAGTCCAGCCCATGCCAAATCACTCCTATTGATCCAGAATGTAAGAGTTCTTACGTCCATTTACTGTTTAAGCCCCTGCCAGTTCTCATGGGAAGTTATATCAACCTATTTCATTTTTTTTTATGTTAGTGATTTTAATTTGTTTATTAATGATCTTTACGTGGATAGTGAAAGTAGTGACTCACTCTTTTGCTGATGACACTGCAGAAAGATTTGGATAAAGTGAGTGAATGAAAAAAAAAATCCTTCATGATTCCAAATGGCAGACAGATATTTCCCTGGATCAACAACCTATCTGCCTTGAAGCCAACTGTCATAATTCTCAATATTGTTCTGAGCTAGATAGGTATCCATTACTTTTTTGAAAGCAACTAAAATATCTGTAAGCACAGTATCCTGAGTTAATGAATTCCATAACTTTATTGCTCTTATTGTAAAAAAAATCATTGCCTTTGTTTTCCTCAAAAACACCATTCCTCTAGTCAGGGGACTAAACCGAGTTCATTTCTGACAGTCAAAGGAGGTCGTAAAAACAGATGTTATGATTTTAATTTATACATACATATATATAATAACCTTTGGATGCAGGAATTCTGTGGATTAAAGGAGCAGTAAACTTTTATGAAAAAAACAAGGTCACTCCCATCGCTGTCAGATATTTTATTCAAAACTTATAGCAGTTTAAATAATCAGGAAGTGAATTTACTTCCTGATAGTTCTAACTGACAGGAAGTGACTCAGCAGTTTCTGTCACATTCTATGGAGAACTGTATGTCACTGACTTTTCTGACTTTCCTCTCCATTAGAATCTAACAGGAAATCTAATTAGAATTTGACCACTAGAGGGCACTGCTAATGTAAAATAGCATGGGTTTAAACTGTAATAACTCTGGAAATATAAATCTCTCGGCAGTGGGAGTACCCTTATTTTACTCAATAGTTATTTTTAACACATCCTATATAATAATTAGCTAGGATGTTTGTCAGAAGCCGTCATGCACAGTAGAGATTGTCTGAATGCATGGAATGCTGGGAGCACAGAATGCTGGGAGGTGTAGGAATGCTGGGAGTTCTGCGCTGGGAGGTGTAGGAATGTTGGGAGCACGGAATGCTGGGAGGTGTAGGATTGCTGGGAGTTCTGTGCTGGGAGCATTCTGCTCTTTCGGGCAGTCTACAGTGCATGACTGCATCGGCGGCAGGATGCAGAGCAGGACCGGCCTCTTAACCCTTTTAGTGCCATAGGGGTATGCAACGCATTGCAAAGCAATGCGTTGTGTACCCCTCTGGCACTGAAATGGTGTACACGGGCTTTTACACTAGTAGTGCTATATTTGAATACATATAGTTTTGTAGTTCAAAAGCTCTTCAGTCTGAAAGGATCCCCCTCCTACCCCATTCCCTGCATCACACTGCCTCTCAGTCTGGTCCGGATGGAGCGCAGTGAGGGACAATCTTCAATAAGCAAAAGGTAAATCCTACCCTCCTTCGCCAAGGGGGTCAGGGTTTTTCTTATACTTACTGAGTGAAGATTGTCCCTCACTGCATTCGTCCAGTCCCACGACCTGATTCCAGATCTAATGGGAGGCGGCCAGAAGGGGCGGGAGGGGGATCCTTTAGGATTGAATAGCGCTCGAACTACAAAATTGTAAGTATTCAAATATAATGCTATGTGTTAAAAAAAAACAAACAAAGAAGACTCGGACCTCAAGTTTAATACAAGTATCACTATCCCTTTAAAACTATGGTTTATAGGGGAATTAGCTTTATCAGTTTATGTAAAATATCCAGTACATACTGGTAGGAAGTAGCAGTTGGGAGGAAGAACGAAATGATAGAATCTAACACAAAGGGATGGTCAACCAGTACTGGCTACTTTGCATAAAATGACAAATAAATAAATCTGTATATAGAGATGGATAGATAGATAGACAGATAGATAGATAGATAGACAGACAGACAGACAGATAGATAGATAGATAGATAGATAGGAGATCTTTATTTTTATAGGGCCATACATATACACAGCACTTTACAGTAATAGTACAATACAAAAATACAGAACTGGGTGCAGAGGGGTATGTAACGCATTTCTTACCCCTCTGTCACTCAAAGGGTTAAGAGCATCAGGCTAAAGTGCAATCGTATTATTAGCGGAGGAAAAAGAAAGGGAATCGTACATTGAGAAAGGGACCCTGTCCCAAGGAGCTTACAATCTAATTAGCAGTCATGGAATATACAGGGACTGCAGGAGGAGGATCGTAAGTGCAAATACAAATATAAAATATGAGATTCTGATAAGTCAAAATCCCCTAACTTGTTACAAAGTGTTAACTTTATTTTAAGGATCTCCACAACTCATTGCCAATCTGGTCCTTAAAGAGTTAATCAGAGACTTGTCCCCTGAAATCAGGGACATCCGGTAACCCTAATCTAGGAACTGTGAAATCAGGCTCCTGGGACAAGACGGAGCTTTGTAACACAGAGTCAAGGAGGGATCCGGACTGCAGGGCCTAGAGCTCAGCTCCGGGCAGTGGGGGTGGATAGATTTCTCTTTACTTTAGCAGGAAATGGAAGCAGTGACTAATATTATAAGAAAGAGGGCAGAGATGGAAAGGTGGAGGGGAGGGCTGGAAGGTAGGAGAGCAGCTCTGGAGAGGGGAGGGAGAGATGAGAGAAGAGGGAGACAACACAGTTAGGTAAAGGATAACAAGACAGAACGAAAGGGGAAAGGATAACAAGACATAATGAAATGGGAAAGGATAACAAGACAGAGGAAGGGGAAAGGATAACAAGACAGAGGAAGGGGAAAGGATAACAAGACAGAGGAAGGGGAAAGGATAACAAGACAGAGGAAGGGGAAAGGATAACAAGACAGAGGAAGGGGAAAGGATAACAAGACAGACGAAGTGGGGAATGAGAATGAGACAAGAGAAAAGGGGAAAGGCAGAAGAAGACAGAAGAAGGGGATAAAGCAGATCTAGAGAACTGAAGGGGAAAAGGAGAATGAGATAGAGGAGGGGGCTAAGAAAATGAGACAAAGGAAGGGAGGAGAGAAGGAGGCAGGGGGATAGGAGACCTAGACAGGACACAAGGAGAATTAGACAGAGGAAGGAGGGAAGAAAAAGAGGAAGGGGGGAGAGAACAGGATAGAGGAAGGAGTGGAAGAGAATGAGAAAGAGGAAGGAGGGATAGGAGAACAAGACAGAGGAAGGGAAAGAAAAAGGGGGAAAGGAGACCTAGACAGGAGAAAGAGGAAGGGGGAGGAGAACAGGACAGAGAAAGGGGGAAGAGAATGAGAAAGAGGAAGGGGGAACAGAATAGGACAGAGGAGACGGGGGAGAATAAGAAAGAGGAAGGGGGAAGAGAACAGGACAGAGGAGGCGGGGGAGAATAAGAAAGAGGAAGGGGGAACAGAATAGGACAGAGGAGGCGGGGGAGAATAAGAAAGAGGAAGGGGGAAGAGAACAGGACAGAGGAGGCGGGGGAGAATAAGAAAGAGGAAGGGGGAAGTGAACAGGACAGAGGAGGCGGGGGAGAATAAGAAAGAGGAAGGGGGAAGAGAACAGGACAGAGGAGGCGGGGGGGATAATAAGAAAGAGGAAGGGGGAAGAGAACAGGACAGAGGAGGCGGGGGGGATAATAAGAAAGAGGAAGGGGGAAGAGAACAGGACAGAGGAGGCGGGGGGGATAATAAGAAAGAGGAAGGGGGAACAGAACAGGACAGAGGAGGCGGGGGGGAGAATAAGAACGAGGAAGGGGGAACAGAACAGGACAGAGGAGGCGGGGGGGAGAATAAGAAAGAGGAAGGGGGAAGAGAACAGGACAGAGGAGGCGGGGGGGAGAATAAGAAAGAGGAAGGGGGAAGAGAACAGGACAGAGGAGGCAGGGAGAATAAGAAAGAGGAAGGGGGAACAGAACAGGACAGAGGAGGCGGGGGGGAGAATAAGAACGAGGAAGGGGGAAGAGAACAGGACAGAGGAGGCGGGGGGGATAATAAGAAAGAGGAAGGGGGAAGAGAACAGGACAGAGGAGGCGGGGGGGAGAATAAGAACGAGGAAGGGGGAAGAGAACAGGACAGAGGAGGCGGGGGAGAATAAGAAAGAGGAAGGGGGAAGAGAACAGGACAGAGGAGGCGGGGGAGAATAAGAACGAGGAAGGGGGAAGAGAACAGGACAGAGGAGGCGGGGGGGATAATAAGAAAGAGGAAGGGGGAAGAGAACAGGACAGAGGAGGCGGGGGGGAGAATAAGAAAGAGGAAGGGTGAAGAGAACAGGACAGAGGAGGCGGAGGAGAATAATAAAGAGGAAGGGGGAAGAGAACAGGACAGAGGAGGCGGGGGAGAATAAGAAAGAGGAAGGGGGAAGAGAACAGGACAGAGGAGGCGGGGGGGAGAATAAGAAAGAGGAAGGGGGAACAGAACAGGACAGAGGAGGCGGGGGAGAATAAGAAAGAGGAAGGGGGAACAGAACAGGACAGAGGAGGCGGGGGGGAGAATAAGAACGAGGAAGGGGGAAGAGAACAGGACAGAGGAGGCGGGGGAGAATAAGAAAGAGGAAGGGGGAAGAGAACAGGACAGAGGAGGCGGGGGGGATAATAAGAAAGAGGAAGGGGGAAGAGAACAGGACAGAGGAGGAAGGGGAGAATAAGAAAGAGGAAGGGGGAACAGAACAGGACAGAGGAGGCGGGGGGGAGAATAAGAACGAGGAAGGGGGAAGAGAACAGGACAGAGGAGGCGGGGGAGAATAAGAAAGAGAAAGGGGGAAGAGAACAGGACAGAGGAGGCGGGGGGGATAATAAGAAAGAGGAAGGGGGAAGAGAACAGGACAGAGGAGGAAGGGGAGAATAAGAAAGAGGAAGGGGGAACAGAACAGGACAGAGGAGGCGGGGGGGAGAATAAGAACGAGGAAGGGGGAAGAGAACAGGACAGAGGAGGCGGGGGAGAATAAGAAAGAGGAAGGGGGAAGAGAACAGGACAGAGGAGGCGGGGGAGAATAAGAAAGAGGAAGGGTGAAGAGAACAGGACAGAGGAGGCGGAGGAGAATAATAAAGAGGAAGGGGGAAGAGAACAGGACAGAGGAGGCAGGGAGAATAAGAAAGAGGAAGGGGGAACAGAACAGGACAGAGGAGGCGGGGGGGATAAGAACGAGGAAGGGGGAAGAGAACAGGACAGAGGAGGCAGGGAGAATAAGAAAGAGGAAGGGGGAAGAGAACAGGACAGAGGAGGCAGGGAGAATAAGAAAGAGGAAGGGGGAAAAGAAAGAGAAACGGGGGAAAGGAGACCTAGACAGGAGAAGGGGGGAAGAAAGAGACAGAGGAAGAGGGAGAGGAGACCTAGACAGGAGAAGGGGGGAAGAAAGAGACAGAGGAAGAGGGAGAGGAGACCTAGACAGGAGAAGGGGGGAAGAAAGAGACAGAGGAAGAGGGAGAGGAGACCTAGACAGGAGAAGGGGGGACAGAAAGAGACAGAGGAAGAGGGAGAGGAGACCTAGACAGGAGAAGGGGGGAAGAAAGAGACAGAGGAAGAGGGAGAGGAGACCTAGACAGGACAAGGGGGGAAGAAAGAGACAGAGGAAGAGGGAGAGGAGACCTAGACAGGAGAAGGGGGGAAGAAAGAGACAGAGGAAGAGGGAGAGGAGACCTAGACAGGAGAAGGGGGGACAGAAAGAGACAGAGGGAGAGGAGACCTAGACAGGAGAAGGGGGGAAGAAAGAGACAGAGGGAGAGGAGACCTAGACAGGAGAAGGGGACAGAAAGAGACAGAGGAAGAGGGAAAGGAGACCTAGACAGGAGAAGGGGGGACAGAAAGAGACAGAGGAAGAGGGAAAGGAGACCTAGACAGGAGAAGGGGACAGAAAGAGACAGAGGAAGAGGGAAAGGAGACCTAGACAGGAGAAGGGGGGACAGAAAGAGACAGATGAAGGGGAAAGGAGACCTAGACAGGAGGAGGGGGACAGAAAGAGACAGAGGAAGAGGGAGAGGAGACCTAGACAGGAGGAGGGGGGAAGAAAGAGACAGAGGAAGAGGGAAAGGAGACCTAGACAGGAGAAGGGGGGAAGAAAGAGACAGAGGAAGAGGGAGAGGAGACCTAGACAGGACAAGGGGGGACAGAAAGAGACAGAGGAAGAGGGAGAGGAGACCTAGACAGGAGAAGGGGGGAAGAAAGAGACAGAGGAAGAGGGAGAGGAGACCTAGACAGGAGAAGGGGGGAAGAAAGAGACAGAGGAAGAGGGAGAGGAGACCCAGACAGGAGAAGGGGGGAAGAAAGAGACAGAGGAAGAGGGAAAGGAGACCTAGACAGGAGAAGGGGACAGAGGAAGAGACAGAGGAAGAGGGAGAGGAGACCTAGACAGGAGAAGGGGGGACAGAAAGAGACAGAGGAAGAGGGAGAGGAGACCTAGACAGGAGAAGGGGGACAGAAAGAGACAGAGGAAGAGGGAAAGGAGACCTAGACAGGAGAAGGGGGACAGAAAGAGACAGAGGAAGAGGGAGAGGAGACCTAGACAGGAGAAGGGGGACAGAAAGAGACAGAGGAAGAGGGAGAGGAGACCTAGACAGGAGAAGGGGGGACAGAAAGAGACAGAGGAAGAGGGAAAGGAGACCTAGACAGGAGAAGGGGGGACAGAAAGAGACAGAGGAAGAGGGAAAGGAGACCTAGACAGGAGAAGGGGACAGAAAGAGACAGAGGAAGAGGGAAAGGAGACCTAGACAGGAGAAGGGGGGACAGAAAGAGACAGATGAAGGGGAAAGGAGACCTAGACAGGAGGAGGGGGACAGAAAGAGACAGAGGAAGAGGGAGAGGAGACCTAGACAGGAGGAGGGGGGAAGAAAGAGACAGAGGAAGAGGGAAAGGAGACCTAGACAGGAGAAGGGGGGAAGAAAGAGACAGAGGAAGAGGGAGAGGAGACCTAGACAGGACAAGGGGGGACAGAAAGAGACAGAGGAAGAGGGAGAGGAGACCTAGACAGGAGAAGGGGGGAAGAAAGAGACAGAGGAAGAGGGAGAGGAGACCTAGACAGGAGAAGGGGGGAAGAAAGAGACAGAGGAAGAGGGAGAGGAGACCCAGACAGGAGAAGGGGGGAAGAAAGAGACAGAGGAAGAGGGAAAGGAGACCTAGACAGGAGAAGGGGACAGAGGAAGAGACAGAGGAAGAGGGAGAGGAGACCTAGACAGGAGAAGGGGGGACAGAAAGAGACAGAGGAAGAGGGAGAGGAGACCTAGACAGGAGAAGGGGGACAGAAAGAGACAGAGGAAGAGGGAGAGGAGACCTAGACAGGAGAAGGGGGGACAGAAAGAGACAGAGGAAGAGGAAGAGGAGACCTAGACAGGAGGAGGGGGGACAGAAAGAGACAGATGAAGAGGGAAAGGAGTCGTAGAGAGCAGAAGGAGAACAAGACAGGGGAAGGGGGAAAGAACAAGACAAATGAAGGGCAGGAAAGAGACTGAGACGGCGGTGGGGAGGTAGAGACAAATGTGACTGAGACCGGAGAGAGACAGACAGCTGAAGGCAAGTAACGAGATTCCAGTTGTGGGAAGTGAAACAGCTCGGCTTGTAGAAGACATGTGAGATTCACGCTGTTAACAGGATGTTAAAGGGATAGTAATGTTTCACAATAAAAGCCGCTCTAATTAATCATCATAGTATTTGGACTTTGGAGAGTGTTATTTCAGTTCTGTCAGAGTTGTAGTACAAGAGTAATTCAATGACAAAATATCCCCCTCCCGCCCCTTTTACTGATGTAACACTGCTCAGCCAGATCAGAAGGGAGGTGCCCAGGTAAGATTGCAGAGAGGGACAATCTTCAATTAAGATAAGGGAAAAACCTGAAAAACTTGTCAAGGGGGGCAGGGTTTTAATTGTTCTCATAGGAAGAAGATTGTCCCCTGCTGTTATCTGTCTGGTCTATAGACTGCATTCCACATCTGAGAAGAGATGGCTTACACTAGGTAAAAGGGGCGGGAGGGGAAACTTTGCTTGTGAATATCTCTCAAACCATAAAGGCTTGAGAGATAAGACTTATATCATTCTTCATGTTTTTTTAAAGCCTAAAAAATAAAATAAATATAAAACAAAGTCTTACTATCCCTTTAAAGGGACAGTAATGTTTCAAAATAAAAGAAGCTCCAATTAATCTTCATAGTATTTGGGCCATGGAGAGTGTTATTTCAGTACTGTCAGAGTTGTAGTACAAGAGTAATTGAATGATAAAGTATCCCCCTCCCGCTCCTTTTACTGATGTAACACTGCTCACCTCAGATGTGGAATCTGGTCCCTTGACTGGACAGCTCATAGCAAGGGACAATCTTCTTACTGTGATCATAAGGAAATCCCTGCCACTGAAGATCGCCCCTCTCTGTGATCCATCCAGACAGTCTTGCTGCTCTAAGGAGAGCAATGTTACATCAGTAAAAGGGGTAGGAAGGGGATACTTTATCATTCAATTACTCTTGAACTACAACTCTCACAGTAATGAAATAACATTCTTCAAGGCCTAAATATGATGAAGATTAATTGGAGTTGCTTTATCATGAAACATTACTATCACTTTATATTTTTCTGAGCTTAGAGGAATCCAATACTTTTTACCATAGTCTGGGGAAGCCATTTCCTGTACACTCCTCACTGCCTATTGTCAGGCCACCAGCTGTTAGGGACTACAGTCCCATCATCCTCATCCCCATGGTTGGGGACAATGGCAGCTGCAGTCTCCAGCAGCTGGAGATCTGACAGTTGACTACCCCCTGCTGTACAGCTTTCTGACCAGGAAGTATGGAGTGGAAAGGAAAATGGCTTCCCCCAGTGTGATGAACAAGAACACATACAAAATCATATATCTTAATTGCTGTTAAAGTATGGATGATTTTTCACATGAATGTATATCTGTGAATGTTACAATGTGCCACCAGTTCATGCAAGAGCAAATAGTACTGCAGTGTTCCTTTAAGAGGTCTGTGCTCAGGTCTGTAAAGCACATATGTCCGGTTATGGCAGGGGAGGGAATGACAGCTTTTAGAATGAGGAACAAGACAGCTGGGGTAGTGGGGGGAGGAGACAGCTGCACAGGGTGGGGTGTGAGATGGACAGAGGAGTCCCTGGGGGCAGGGGAAGACAGACATTACTAAAATGGGTAAAATGTAGAACGAGAGAGACAGTGAGGAAAACAGACAATGAGACAGAGAGACGCAGTATGAGAGAGACACACAAAGAGACAGAGATACGGACAGACAGAGAGTGAGGAAGAAAGGGATAGAAAAAGACTCAGTGATAGAGAGCAATGAGAGAGAGAGAAAGGGATATAGACTCACAGAGAGAGACACACACACACGCACTCACAGAGAGAGAGACACACACACACTCACAGAGAGAGAGAGACACACACACACACACACACTCACAGAGAGAGAGACAAACACACACTCACAGAGAGAGACTGAGAGCGAGAGACAGACACACACAAACTCACAGAGAGAGACAGACACACACTCAAGGACAGAGAGAGAGAGTGATGGGAGCTAAAAAAAAGGGATAAAGACTCAGAGAGACACACACACTCACAGAGAGAGAGAGACAGACACACACAAACTCACAGAGAGACACACACACACACACTCAAAGAGAGAGAGAGAGAGAGACACACACACACAGAGACACACACACATACACAGAGACACACACACACACTCACAGAGAGAGAGAGACACACACACGCACACTCACAGAGAGAGAGACACACACAAACACACACACTCACAGAGAGAGACACACACACTCACAGAGAGAGAGACACACACACTCACAGAGAGAGAGACAAACACACACTCACAGAGAGAGTGACTGAGAGCGAGAGACAGACACACACAGACTCACAGAGAGAGACAGACACACACTCAAGGACAGAGAGAGAGAGAGTGATGGGAGCTAAAAAAAAGGGATAAAGACTTAGAGAGACACACAGAGAGAGAGAGAGAGAGAGAGACAGACACACAAACTCACAGAGAGACACACACACACTCAAAGAGAGAGAGAGAGAGACACACACACACTCACTCACACAGAGAGACACACACTCACAGAGAGAGAGACAGAGACACACACACACGCACACTCACAGAGAGAGAGACACACACTCACAGAGAGACACACACACACTCACAGAGAGAGAGACACACGCACACTCACAGAGAGAGACACACACACACTCACAGAGAGAGAGATACACACACACACTCACAGAGAGAGACACACACACACTCACAGAGAGAGAGACACACACACTCACAGAGAGAGAGACAGAGACACACACACACGCACACTCACAGAGAGAGAGACACACACTCACAGAGAGAGAGACACACACACACTCACAGAGAGAGAGACACACACACTCACAGAGAGATACACACACACACACTCACAGAGAGAGACACACACACACTCACAGAGAGAGAGACACACACACTCACAGAGAGAGAGATACACACACACACTCACAGAGAGAGAGAGAGCAGGCACGTGCACACATAGACACCAAGGGGGGCTTGAGCACCTGCACTTTTTGTCCAAAGTGCCCTCGTGCCCTTTTAACAAAAAAATAATTATGAGAAGTGCCCTTTTTTCATTTGAGTCCCTGCCCCCCAAAATGTCTGTGCACGTCCCTGAGAGACAGAGAGCGAGAGACAGACACACACAAACACAGAGATAGAGAGAGATAGAGAGATAGACACACACACACACACTCAAGGACAGAGAGAGAGAGCGATGGGAGCTAAAAAAAGGAATAAAGACTCAGAGAGACACACACACTCACAGAGAGAGAGACAGACAGACAGACACACAAACTCACAGAGAGACACACACATTCACAGAGAGAGAGAGAGAGACAGAGAGACACAAACTCACAGAGAAAGAGAGAGAGACAGACACACACACTCACGGACAGAGAGAGAGCGATGGGAGCTAAAGAAAGGGATAAAGACTCAAAGAGATAGAGACACACACACACACTCACAGAGAATGAAACAGACACACACACACTCACAGAGAGAGACAGACAGACAGTCACAGAGACAGACACACACTCACACTCACAGAGAATGAAACAGACACACACACACTCACAGAGAATGAAACAGACACACACACACTCAGAGAGAGAGACAGACAGACAGTAACAGAGAGAGACACATGCACACTCACAGAAAATGAAACAGACACACACACTCAGAGAGAGAGACAGACAGACAGTCACAGAGAGTAAGACAGACACACATTCACTCACAGAGAGAGAGAGAGCAATGAGAGAAAAAGAACGGGATATCGACTCACAGAGAGAGAGACACACACACACAGAATGAGAAAACAAGGCCGGCCAAAAGATAGAGACACGCAATGTGAGAGACAGATGCAAGGAGGGACACTCATAAAAAGAGACAAAGAGAAAAAGTGAGACCTAGAGAAAAAAATAGAGAGCCACAGACGAATAAGAGAGAGACAGAGAAAATACAGAGACCCACACAAACAGAGGGGGACAGAGAGAGGTGACGAGACAACAGAGAGAGTGAGGCACACAGAGACTTAGACATAATGAGGGAGACACAAACAGAAAGAGACAGAGAGTGAGAGACATGAAGAGAGACACAAAGAGACGGAGAACCACATTACAGACAGAAAGAGATTCAGGGAGAGAGGGACAGAGTGACAGAGACACCGTGAAATAGACAGAGAGAGGGAGAAAGAGATTGTTATAGGGACAGAGAGGGCGAGAGACACAAAGAGAGGGCAATAAAACCGAGAAACATAGAAAGACAAAGAGACAGAGAGGCATGGACGCACATAGAAACACACAGAGACAAAGAGAGAGACACATAAGGAAAGAGACACACAGACATATAGTGATACATAGGGAAAGAGACACACAGATATATAGAGAGACATAGGGAAAGAGACACAGATATATAGTGAGACATAGGGAAAGAGACACACAGATATATAGAGAGACATAGGGAAAGAGACACACAGATATATTGTGAGACATAGGGAAAGAGACACACAGAGATATAGTGAGACATAGGGAAAGAGACACACAGATATATAGAGAGATATAGGGAAAGAGACACAGATATATAGTGAGACATAGGGAAAAAGACACACAGAGATATAGAGAGACATAGGGAAAGAGACACAGATATATAGAGAGATATAGGGAAAGAGACACACACAGATATATAGAGAGATATAGGGAAAGAGACACACAGATATATAGAGAGATATAGGGAAAGAGACACACAGATATATAGTGAGACATAGGGAAAGAGACACACATATAGTGAGACATAGGGAAAGAGACACACAGATATATAGAGAGATATAGGGAAAGAGACACACAGATATATAGAGAGATATAGGGAAAGAGACACACAGATATATAGTGATACATAGGGAAAGAGACACACAGATATATAGTGAGACATAGGGAAAGAGACACACAGAGATATAGTGAGACATAGGGAAAGAGACACACAGACATATAGAGAGACATAGGGAAAGAGACACAGATATATAGAGAGATATAGGGAAAGAGACACACAGATATATAGAGAGATATAGGGAAAGAGACACACAGATATATAGTGATACATAGGGAAAGAGACACACAGATATATAGTGAGACATAGGGAAAGAGACACACAGAGATATAGTGAGACATAGGGAAAGAGACACACAGATATATAGAGAGACATAGGGAAAGAGACACACAGAGATATAGTGAGACATAGGGAAAGAGACACACAGACATATAGAGAGACATAGGGAAAGAGACACACACATATATAGAGAGACATAGGGAAAGAGACACACAGATATATAGTGAGACATAGGGAAAGAGACACACAGATATATAGTGAGACATAGGGAAAGAGACACACAGATATATAGTGAGACATAGGGAAAGAGACACACAGATATATAGAGAGACATAGGGAAAGAGACACACAGATATATAGAGAGACATAGGGAAAGAGACACACAGATATATAGTGAGACATAGGGAAAGAGACACACAGATATATAGAGAGACATAGGGAAAGAGACACACAGATATATAGTGAGATATAGGGAAAGAGACACACAGATATATAGAGAGACATAGGGAAAGAGACACACAGATATATAGTGAGACATAGGGAAAGAGACACACAGATATATAGAGAGATATAGGGAAAGAGACACGGATATATAGTGAGACATAGGGAAAGAGACACACAGATATATAGAGAGACATAGGGAAAGAGACACAGATATATAGTGAGACATAGGGAAAGAGACACACAGATATATAGTGAGACATAGGGAAAGAGACACAGATATATAGTGAGATATAGGGAAAGAGACACAGATATATAGTGAGACATAGGGAAAGAGACACACAGATATATAGAGAGATATAGGGAAAGAGACACAGATATATAGTGAGATATAGGGAAAGAGACACACAGATATATAGTGAGATATAGGGAAAGAGACACAGATATATAGTGAGACATAGGGAAAGAGACACACAGATATATAGTGAGACATAGGGAAAGAGACACAGATATATAGTGAGATATAGGGAAAGAGACACAGATATATAGTGAGACATAGGGAAAGAGACACACAGATATATAGAGAGATATAGGGAAAGAGACACAGATATATAGTGAGATATAGGGAAAGAGACACACAGATATATAGTGAGATATAGGGAAAGAGACACAGATATATAGTGAGATATAGGGAAAGAGACACAGATATATAGTGAGATATAGGGAAAGAGACACAGATATATAGTGAGACATAGGGAAAGAGACACAGATATATAGAGAGATATAGGGAAAGAGACACAGATATATAGTGAGATATAGGGAAAGAGACACAGATATATAGTGAGACATAGGGAAAGAGACACAGATATATAGTGAGACATAGGGAAAGAGACACACAGATATATAGAGAGATATAGGGAAAGAGACACAGATATATAGTGAGATATAGGGAAAGAGACACAGATATATAGAGAGACATAGGGAAAGAGACACAGATATATAGTGAGACATAGGGAAAGAGACACAGATATATAGTGAGATATAGGGAAAGAGACACAGATATATAGTGAGATATAGGGAAAGAGACACAGATATATAGTGAGATATAGGGAAAGAGACACACAGATATATAGAGAGATATAGGGAAAGAGACACACAGAGATATAGAGAGATATAGGGAAAGAGACACAGATATATAGTGAGATATAGGGAAAGAGACACAGATATATAGAGAGACATAGGGAAAGAGACACAGATATATAGTGAGACATAGGGAAAGAGACACAGATATATAGTGAGATATAGGGAAAGAGACACAGATATATAGTGAGATATAGGGAAAGAGACACAGATATATAGTGAGATATAGGGAAAGAGACACAGATATATAGTGAGATATAGGGAAAGAGACACAGATATATAGTGAGATATAGGGAAAGAGACACACAGAGATATAGAGAGATATAGGGAAAGAGACACAGATATATAGAGAGATATAGGGAAAGAGACACAGATATATAGTGAGATATAGGGAAAGAGACACACAGAGATATAGAGAGATATAGGGAAAGAGACACAGATATATAGTGAGATATAGGGAAAGAGACACAGATATATAGTGAGACATAGGGAAAGAGACACAGATATATAGTGAGACATAGGGAAAGAGACACAGATATATAGTGAGACATAGGGAAAGAGACACAGATATATAGAGAGATATAGGGAAAGAGACACAGATATATAGTGAGACATAGGGAAAGAGACACACAGATATATAGAGAGATATAGGGAAAGAGACACACAGATATATAGAGAGATATAGGGAAAGAGACACAGATATATAGAGAGACATAGGGAAAGAGATACACAGATATATAGTGAGACACAGGGAAAGAGACACACAGATATATAGTGAGACATAGGGAAAGAGACACACAGATATATAGAGAGATATAGGGAAAGAGACACACAGATATATAGAGAGATATAGGGAAAGAGACACAGATATATAGAGAGATATAGGGAAAGAGACACACAGATATATAGTGAGATATAGGGAAAGAGACACAGATATATAGTGAGACATAGGGAAAGAGACACAGATATATAGTGAGACATAGGGAAAGAGACACACAGATATATAGTGAGACATAGGGAAAGAGACAGACAGATATATAGAGAGATATAGGGAAAGAGACACAGATATATAGTGAGATATAGGGAAAGAGACACAGATATATAGTGAGATATAGGGAAAGAGACACAGATATATTGTGAGACATAGGGAAAGAGACACACAGAGATATAGTGAGACATAGGGAAAGAGACACACAGATATATAGTGAGACATAGGGAAAGAGACACACAGATATATAGAGAGACATAGGGAAAGAGACACAGATATATAGTGAGACATAGGGAAAAAGACACAGATATATAGTGAGACATAGGGAAAAAGACACACAGACATATAGAGAGACATAGGGAAAGAGACACACACATATATAGAGAGACATAGGGAAAGGGACACACAGATATATAGTGAGACATAGGGAAAGGGACACACAGATATATAGTGAGACATAGGGAAAGAGACACACAGATATATAGAGAGACATAGGGAAAGAGACACACAGATATATAGAGAGACATAGGGAAAGAGACACACAGATATATAGTGAGACATAGGGAAAGAGACACACAGATATATAGAGAGACATAGGGAAAGAGACACACATATAGTGAGACATAGGGAAAGAGACACACAGACATATAGAGAGACATAGGGAAAGAGACACACAGATATATAGAGAGACATAGGGAAAGAGACACAGCTATATAGTGAGACATAGGGAAAGAGACACACAGATATATAGAGAGACATAGGGAAAGAGACACACAGATATATAGAGAGACATAGGGAAAGAGACACAGATATATAGAGAGACATAGGGAAAGAGACACACAGATATATAGAGAGACATAGGGAAAGAGACACACATATATAGAGAGACATAGGGAAAGAGACACACAGATATATAGTGAGACACTAGCAGTTTGGGACGGCGTTGCCCGTCATGTTATGCAGGAAATGTTTCTTTTTTTTAAAATAAATGTTATGATAGTGAATTATAGCGTAGGGTGTACGTGTCAGAAAGGTACACACAGTGATAGACAGAGACACATGCAACACACACATATACACACACATGCACTGACAACACAAACAGTGACACACAGCTGCAAATCAGAACATAAATACATACAGTGTGAGCAGTGTAAGTAACACACCTCCCAACATTTCATATGGCCAAAGAGGGACACTTGTGTTTTAGGTGGTGTTACTGGGGGCGTGGCTGGTGGTGTATTTTAGAGAATTTTTAACCCTTTGAGTGCCAGGGGGTAAGCAATGCATTGCATCCCCTCTGGCATTGAAATGGTTAAGTTACTCTTTCTGTAAGTGAATGATTTAGAAGAAGATGAAAGTATTTTTTTACACAGACTAATTTAACAGATATATACAGAAGTTTATTCCCACATTACTGTAGGTTTTATTGATGTGGAGCAATCTGATACACTGGTATATACATCACACAGTGTGATCTCCTAAATAGAGGAGCAGAGGGATTTGGGTGTCAAACAGGGACTGTCCCTCCTATACTGTATAGTACCAGTCCTTATACACAGACACATGCAGACTGTATACTATACAGCAGAGGTTCTCAGCCCATGCCCTCAGTGGCCACTAACAGGCCAGGACTTAGGAATTTCCCTGCTAGAACACAAGTGTGTTGATCAGAGGCTCAGTCATATTGATTAACTCACCTGTGATCTTAAAAGGAAATTCTAAAATCCTGGCCTGTTAATAGCCACTGAGGGCACGGATTGAGAACCACTGCTATACAATGCCAGACCATTGTAGAGAATGTTTAACCCTTTGAGTGCCGGGGGGTAAGCAATGCATTGCATCTCCTCTGGCACTGAAATGGTTAAGTTACTCTTTCTGTAAGTGAATGATTTAGAAGAAGATGAAAGTATTTTTTTACACAGACTAATTTAACAGATATATACAGAAGTTTATACCCACATTAACGTGGGTTTTACTGATGTGAAGCAATCTGATACACTTGTACATTAGGCTGACCAGACCTCACCTTTAACCAGTGACACATATGAAAAATGCATACTGCAGGGCTGCTTTGATTTTGGTGCACTCCTGAAATATGCTTATTTCCTATGTGTCCCCGGTTAAAGGTGAGGTCTGGTCAGCCTACTGTATATACACCACACCGTGTGATCTCCTAAATAGAGGAGCAGAGGGATTTGGGTGTCAAACAGGGACTGTCCCTCCTATACTGTATAGTGCCAGTCCTTATACACAGACTGTATACTATACAATGCCAGACCATATATAAATAGTTTGTCATACATGCTATACAGTGAGCTATGTACAACATGGAGATGATTGCAGGAACTGGCACCTCTACTTACAGACAGACTGACAAACATCCTGCTCTCTTTCTCTCTCTTTGTGCAATATATAAATACAGTCACATCCATGTCTCTGCCATTTACCAGCTCAGCTGAAGCCTTGCTCTGCACTGCCTGATCACCTCTCTGCCGTTGTTTCCACTTTCTCAGCAAGCCAGTATCCTCCTGCTGATTGTTTAGAAATCAGCTCACTTGTAGTAATTAGCAGAGCTGTGTAGGCTCAAAGACAGGGAATGAAGAAGCTGCATAATACAGATTGGACCATGGCCTTCCAGCTGTAGCTTGAACATTGTTCCCATCATCCTCAGCGTGCGTGTGTGTATATGTGTGTATGTGTCTGCTAGTGTGTGTGTGGGAGGGCATGTGCATGTGTCTGTGGTGTAGGAGTGTGTGGCAGCCATTTTTTTTTTTCAGCCTTAGATAGTGGTGGGCGGGCTGGATAGTGGGGGAAGGCCAAAAATCACACTCCCACAGAATCACCCAATGGCAGCAGTAATCCTTTTTACTGCCGCCCCTGGGTGTGTTTTGCCAGGCACAAAGTCTTCTTTTATATATATAGATAGGGAAAGAGACACACAGATATATAGTGAGACATAGGGAAAGAGATACACAGATATATAGTGAGACATAGGGAAAGAGACACACAGATATATAGTGAGACATAGGGAAAGAGACACACAGACATATAGAGAGACATAGGGAAAGAGACACACAGATATATAGAGAGACATAGGGAAAGGGAGGCAGAGAGAGCACGAAAGAGAAAGACAGGGTGAGAGATCTGAAAGGAAGAAATATTTCATCTCAATGCATTGGAGACCTCTGCAGCATCAGAGGGGTTAATGAGGAAATGAAGAGTTGAGAAGGGGAAGAGATTTAAATAGAAAAGGAGATAATGGAGTCTTTTATTATCACTGACAGCAGAGATGCTGTGTGGAGATCATGGTGGGGGGGGGGGGTGTCAGCTACTGAACACACTTCTCTGTTCCCTGATTCAGTCCTTCCCACCGACTGATCTTTATCACACTCTTTATTCTTTATTCTTAACCGTTAGAGCTGCCATAGTTAAAACCTCCTCCCTTATACTTTCTCACCCCTCTCTTTTGCACTCGGTCTCCCCTCTAGGCCCTCTTGTTTCAGCCCTCAGTTTTATCTTTCTTGTGTCTATCAGCATTTCTTTTCTCACCCCCTTATCTCTCTCCATCTCCCCAACAATTTGTTACTCCCCCCTTGTCTATTGCTTTCATGTAACCAACCGCTTCCTCCAAACCACCTCCTCTTTCACTGCTAAATGCTCTCTCCTTTCACTATTCCTCTCTGTCTCTGACTCTATTCTAATCTCTTGTTCTCTTCTTTTACTGTTCTTCTCTCCTCTCACTCTATTCTTCTCTCCTCTCTCACTCTATTCTTCTCTCCCCTCACTTCTCTCCTCTCACTCTATTCTTCTCTCCCCTCTCACTCTATTCTTCTCTCCCCTCACTCTATTTTTCTCCCCTCTCACTCCATTCTTCTCTCCCCTCTCACTCCATTCTTCTCTCCTCTCACTCCATTCTTCTCTCACTCTATTTTTTCTCCCCTCTCACTCTATTCTTCTCTCCCCTCTCACTCTATTCTTCTCTCCCCTCTCACTCCATTCTCCTCTCACTCTGTTCTTCTTTCCCCTCTCACTATTCTTCTCTCCCCTCACTCTATTTTTTTCTCTCCTCTCACTCTATTCTTCTCTCCCCTCTCACTCTATTCTTCTCTCCCCTCACTCTATTTTTTCTCCCCTCTCACTCCATTCTTCTCTCCCCTCTCACTCCATTCTTCTCTCCTCTGACTCCATTCTTCTCTCACTCTATTTTTTCTCCCCTCTCACTCTATTCTTCTCTCTCCCCTCTCACTCTATTCTTCTCTCCCCTCTCACTCTATTCTTCTCTCCCCTCTCACTCCATTCTCCTCTCACTCTGTTCTTCTTTCCCCTCTCACTATTCTTCTCTCCCCTCAGTCTATTTTTTTCTCTCCTCTCACTCTATTCTTCTCTCTCCTCTCTCAATCTATTCTTCTCCCCTCTCACTCTATTCTTCTCTCTCCTCTCTCACTCTATTCTTCTGTCTCCCATCACTCTATTCTTCTTTCTCCCCTCTCACTCTATTCTTCTCCCCTCTCACTCTATTCTTCTGTCTCCCATCACTCTATTCTTCTTTCCCATCACTCTATTCTTCTGTCTCGCATCACTCCATTCTTCTCTCTCCTCTCACTCTATTCTTCTTTCTCCTCTCACTCTATTCTTCTCTCTCCTCTCATTCTATTCTTCTCTCCCCTCCCATTCTATTCTTCTTTCCCATCACTCTATTCTTCTGTCGCCCATCACTCTATTCTTCTTTCCCATCACTCTGTTCTTCTTTCCCATCACTCTATTCTTCTTTCTCCTCTCAATCTACATACTAAATTTACTGGCGCTATTCACACATCAAAAGGGAGATAAATATTGTACCACTTGGCCAGCTACAAAGCAATGCCTCTACTGGAGTCTACATAATAATGTACACAGACACTGGTGATAAGACTTTCACCTCCAGCAGAATTCAGTCTAATCAGGGACTTGCATTTCCCAGTCATGAATGTACAATCTGTTACATGTATTTTGTTTTACATCCTTCATTCTATAACATGTCTGATGAAGAGATCTAATTTGTCTTGAAATCTTGCACTCTAAAATTACTCAGCCAATAAAGTTATCACTTTTACTCTACCAGTCTCCGGCTTTCCTATCCTATCTTTTATTTATTCTCCCTCTCCTCTTCTCTATGACCCCGTTTTCTTCTGTCTCATCCTCTCACATTCTCTTCCATTTGCACCTCCCTCTCACTCACTCTACTCTCCTTTTCTCTCTCTCTCTCCATCCTCTGCTCTCCTTCTTTCTGTCCTCATCATTGTACCTATCTTGAACTCTCCTCTTCTTCTTCTATCTGTCTTCCTCATCACGCCTCTCTATCTCACGCTCTCCTCTTCTCTCTTCCCCTCTCCTCTCCTGTCTTCCCCATCGCTCCTCTCTATCTCCCGCTCTCCTCTTCTCTCTTCCCCTCTCCTCTCCTTCTATCTTTATCATTGCTCCCCTCTGTCTCATGCTCTTCTCTTCTCTCTTCCCCTTCTTTCTATCTTCATCATCACTCCTTTCTATCTCATGCTCTCCTTTTCTCTCTTCCCCTTTCCTCTCCTTTCTAGCTTCATCATTGTGCCTATCTCACGCTCTCCACTGCTGTTTTCCCCTCTCCTCTCCTTCTTTCTATCTTCCTCATTGCTCCTCTCTATCTCATGCTCTCCTTTTCTCTCTTCCCCTCTCCTCTCCTTCTATCTGTCCTCATTATCGCTCCTCTCTATCTCACACTCTCCTCTTCTCTCTTCCCCTCTCCTCTCCTTCTGTCTTCCTCATCACTCCTCTCTATCTCACACTCTCCTCTTCTCTCTTCCCCTCTCCTTTCCTTCTATCTGTCTTCCTCATTGCTCCTCTCTATCTCACTCTCTCCTCTCTTTCCCTCTCCTCTCCTTCTATCTGTCTTCCTCATCACGCCTCTCTATCTCATGCTCTCCTCTTCTCTCTTCCCCTCTCCTCTCCTTCTATCTTTATCATTGCTCCCCTCTGTCTCATGCTCTTCTCTTCTCTCTTCTCCTTCTTTCTATCTTCCTCATTACTCCTTTCTATCTCATGCTCTCCTCTTCTCTCTTCCCCTTTCCTCTCCTTTCTAGCTTCATCATTGTGCCTATCCTCTCTGTGCCTATCCCCTCTCCTCTCCTTCTTTCTATCTTCCTCATCGCTCCTCTCTATCTCAGGCTCTCCTTTTCTCTCTTCCCCTCTCCTCTCCTATCTGTCCTCATTATCGCTCCTCTCTATCTCACACTCTCCTCTTCTCTCTTCCCCTCTCCTCTCCTTCTATCTGTCCTCATCATCGCTCCTCTCTATCTCACGCTCTCCTCTCTTCTCCTCTCCTCTCCTTCTATCTGTCTTCCTCATCGCTCCTCTCTATCTCACACTCTCCTCTTCTCTCTTCCCCTCTCCTCTCCTTCTGTCTTCCTCATCACTCCTCTCTAACTCACGCTCTCCTCTCTTCACCTCTCCTCTCCTTCTGTCTTCCTCATCACGCCTCTCTATCTCACGCTCTCCTCTTCTCTCTTCCCCTCTCCTCTCTTCCCCATCACTCCTCTCTATCTCACGCTCTCCTCTTCTCTCTTCCCCTCTCCTCTCTTCCCCATCACTCCTCTCTATCTCACGCTCTCCTCTTCTCTCTTCCCCTCTCCTCTCCTTCTATCTTTATCATTGCTCCCCTCTGTCTCATGCTCTTCTCTTCTCTCTTCCCCTTCTTTCTATCTTCATCATCACTCCTTTCTATCTCATGCTCTCCTTTTCTCTCTTCCCCTTTCCTCTCCTTTCTAGCTTCATCATTGTGCCTATCTCACGCTCTCCACTGCTCTTTTCCCCTCTCCTCTCCTTCTTTCTATCTTCCTCATTGCTCCTCTCTATCTCATGCTCTCCTTTTCTCTCTTCCCCTCTCCTCTCCTTCTATCTGTCCTCATTATCGCTCCTCTCTATCTCACACTCTCCTCTTCTCTCTTCCCCTCTCCTCTCCTTCTGTCTTCCTCATCACTCCTCTCTATCTCACACTCTCCTCTTCTCTCTTCCCCTCTCCTCTCCTTCTATCTGTCTTCCTCATTGCTCCTCTCTATCTCACTCTCTCCTCTCTTTCCCTCTCCTCTCCTTCTATCTGTCTTCCTCATCACGCCTCTCTATCTCATGCTCTCCTCTTCTCTCTTCCCCTCTCCTCTCCTTCTATCTTTATCATTGCTCCCCTCTGTCTCATGCTCTTCTCCTTCTTTCTATCTTCCTCATCGCTCCTTTCTATCTCATGCTCTCCTCTTCTCTCTTCCCCTTTCCTCTCCTTTCTAGCTTCATCATTGTGCCTATCCTCTCTGTGCCTATCCCCTCTCCTCTCCTTCTTTCTATCTTCCTCATCGCTCCTCTCTATCTCAGGCTCTCCTTTTCTCTCTTCCCCTCTCCTCTCCTATCTGTCCTCATTATCACTCCTCTCTATCTCACACTCTCCTCTTCTCTCTTCCCCTCTCCTCTCCTTCTATCTGTCCTCATCATCGCTCCTCTCTATCTCACGCTCTCCTCTCTTCTCCTCTCCTCTCCTTCTATCTGTCTTCCTCATCGCTCCTCTCTATCTCACACTCTCCTCTTCTCTCTTCCCCTCTCCTCTCCTTCTGTCTTCCTCATCACTCCTCTCTAACTCACGCTCTCCTCTCTTCACCTCTCCTCTCCTTCTGTCTTCCTCATCGCTCCTCTCTATCTCACACTCTCCTCTTCTCTCTTCCCCTCTCCTCTCCTTCTGTCGTCCTCATCGCTCCTCTCTAACTCACGCTCTCCTCTCTTCACCTCTCCTCTCCTTCTGTCTTCCTCATCGCTCCTCTCTATCTCACACTCTCCTCTTCTCTCTTCCCCTCTCCTCTCCTTCTGTCGTCCTCATCGCTCCTTTCTATCTCACGCTCTCCTCTCTTCACCTCTCCTCTCCTTCTGTCTTCCTCATCGCTCCTCTCTATCTCATACTCTCCTCTTCTCTCTTCCCCTCTCCTCTCCTTCTGTCGTCCTCATCGCTCCTCTCTATCTCACACTCTCCTCTTCTCTCTTCCCCTCTCCTCTCCTTCTGTCATCCTCATCGCTCCTCTCTATCTCACGCTCTCCTCTCTTCCCCTCTCCTCTCCTTCTGTCGTCCTCATCGCTCCTCTCTATCTCACTGTCTCCTCTTCTCTCTTTCCCTATCCCCTCCTTCTGTCTTCCTCATCGCTCCTCTCTATCTCACACTCTCCTCTTCTCTCTTCCCCTCTCCTCTCCTTCTGTCTTCCTCATCACTCCTCTCTAACTCACGCTCTCCTCTCTTCACCTCTCCTCTCCTTCTGTCTTCCTCATCGCTCCTCTCTATCTCACACTCTCCTCTTCTCTCTTCCCCTCTCCTCTCCTCTCCTTCTGTCGTCCTCATCGCTCCTCTCTATCTCACACTCTCCTCTTCTCTCTTCCCCTCTCCTCTCCTTCTGTCGTCCTCATCGCTCCTCTCTATCTCACGCTCTCCTCTCTTCCCCTCTCCTTCTGTCGTCCTCATCGCTCCTCTCTATCTCACGCTCTCCTCTCTTCCCCTCTCCTCTCCTTCTGTCGTCCTCATCGCTCCTCTCTATCTCACTGTCTCCTCTTCTCTCTTCCCCTCTCCTTCTGTCTTCCTCATCGCTCCTCTCTAACTCATACTCTCCTCTTCTCTCTTCCCCTCTCCTCTCCTTCTGTCTTCCTCATCACTCCTCTCTAACTCACGCTCTCCTCTCTTCACCTCTCCTCTCCTTCTGTCTTCCTCATCACGCCTCTCTATCTCACGCTCTCCTCTTCTCTCTTCCCCTCTCCTCTCCTTCTATCTTTATCATTGCTCCCCTCTGTCTCATGCTCTTCTCTTCTCTCTTCCCCTTCTTTCTATCTTCATCATCACTGCTTTCTATCTCATGCTCTCCTTTTCTCTCTTCCCCTTTCCTCTCCTTTCTAGCTTCATCATTGTGCCTATCTCACGCTCTCCACTGCTCTTTTCCCCTCTCCTCTCCTTCTTTCTATCTTCCTCATTGCTCCTCTCTATCTCATGCTCTCCTTTTCTCTCTTCCCCTCTCCTCTCCTTCTATCTGTCCTCATTATCGCTCCTCTCTATCTCACACTCTCCTCTTCTCTCTTCCCCTCTCCTCTCCTTCTGTCTTCCTCATCACTCCTCTCTATCTCACACTCTCCTCTTCTCTCTTCCCCTCTCCTCTCCTTCTATCTGTCTTCCTCATTGCTCCTCTCTATCTCACTCTCTCCTCTCTTTCCCTCTCCTCTCCTTCTATCTGTCTTCCTCATCACGCCTCTCTATCTCATGCTCTCCTCTTCTCTCTTCCCCTCTCCTCTCCTTCTATCTTTATCATTGCTCCCCTCTGTCTCATGCTCTTCTCCTTCTTTCTATCTTCCTCATCGCTCCTTTCTATCTCATGCTCTCCTCTTCTCTCTTCCCCTTTCCTCTCCTTTCTAGCTTCATCATTGTGCCTATCCTCTCTGTGCCTATCCCCTCTCCTCTCCTTCTTTCTATCTTCCTCATCGCTCCTCTCTATCTCAGGCTCTCCTTTTCTCTCTTCCCCTCTCCTCTCCTATCTGTCCTCATTATCACTCCTCTCTATCTCACACTCTCCTCTTCTCTCTTCCCCTCTCCTCTCCTTCTATCTCTCCTCATCATCGCTCCTCTCTATCTCACGCTCTCCTCTCTTCTCCTCTCCTCTCCTTCTATCTGTCTTCCTCATCGCTCCTCTCTATCTCACACTCTCCTCTTCTCTCTTCCCCTCTCCTCTCCTTCTGTCTTCCTCATCACTCCTCTCTAACTCACGCTCTCCTCTCTTCACCTCTCCTCTCCTTCTGTCTTCCTCATCGCTCCTCTCTATCTCACACTCTCCTCTTCTCTCTTCCCCTCTCCTCTCCTTCTGTCGTCCTCATCGCTCCTCTCTAACTCACGCTCTCCTCTCTTCACCTCTCCTCTCCTTCTGTCTTCCTCATCGCTCCTCTCTATCTCACACTCTCCTCTTCTCTCTTCCCCTCTCCTCTCCTTCTGTCGTCCTCATCGCTCCTTTCTATCTCACGCTCTCCTCTCTTCACCTCTCCTCTCCTTCTGTCTTCCTCATCGCTCCTCTCTATCTCATACTCTCCTCTTCTCTCTTCCCCTCTCCTCTCCTTCTGTCGTCCTCATCGCTCCTCTCTATCTCACACTCTCCTCTTCTCTCTTCCCCTCTCCTCTCCTTCTGTCATCCTCATCGCTCCTCTCTATCTCACGCTCTCCTCTCTTCCCCTCTCCTCTCCTTCTGTCGTCCTCATCGCTCCTCTCTATCTCACTGTCTCCTCTTCTCTCTTCCCCTATCCCCTCCTTCTGTCTTCCTCATCGCTCCTCTCTATCTCACACTCTCCTCTTCTCTCTTCCCCTCTCCTCTCCTTCTGTCTTCCTCATCACTCCTCTCTAACTCACGCTCTCCTCTCTTCACCTCTCCTCTCCTTCTGTCTTCCTCATCGCTCCTCTCTATCTCACACTCTCCTCTTCTCTCTTCCCCTCTCCTCTCCTCTCCTTCTGTCGTCCTCATCGCTCCTCTCTATCTCA
Source organism: Rhinophrynus dorsalis (assembly GCA_037306005.1). NCBI lineage: Eukaryota > Metazoa > Chordata > Amphibia > Anura > Rhinophrynidae > Rhinophrynus > Rhinophrynus dorsalis. The sequence goes on along the minus strand of CM074726.1, from coordinate 168,119,919 downwards.
CACTCTCCTCTTCTCTCTTCCCCTCTCCTCTCCTTCTGTCGTCCTCATCGCTCCTCTCTATCTCACGCTCTCCTCTCTTCCCCTCTCCTTCTGTCGTCCTCATCGCTCCTCTCTATCTCACGCTCTCCTCTCTTCCCCTCTCCTCTCCTTCTGTCGTCCTCATCGCTCCTCTCTATCTCACTGTCTCCTCTTCTCTCTTCCCCTCTCCTTCTGTCTTCCTCATCGCTCCTCTCTAACTCATACTCTCCTCTTCTCTCTTCCCCTCTCCTCTCCTTCTGTCTTCCTCATCACTCCTCTCTAACTCACGCTCTCCTCTCTTCACCTCTCCTCTCCTTCTGTCTTCCTCATCGCTCCTCTCTATCTCACACTCTCCTCTTCTCTCTTCCCCTCTCCTCTCCTTCTGTCGTCCTCATCGCTCCTCTCTAACTCACGCTCTCCTCTCTTCACCTCTCCTCTCCTTCTGTCTTCCTCATCGCTCCTCTCTATCTCACACTCTCCTCTTCTCTCTTCCCCTCTCCTCTCCTTCTGTCGTCCTCATCGCTCCTTTCTATCTCACGCTCTCCTCTCTTCACCTCTCCTCTCCTTCTGTCTTCCTCATCGCTCCTATCTCACACTCTCCTCTTCTCTCTTCCCCTCTCCTCTCCTTCTGTCGTCCTCATCGCTCCTCTCTATCTCACACTCTCCTCTTCTCTCTTCCCCTCTCCTCTCCTTCTGTCGTCCTCATCGCTCCTCTGTATCTCACACTCTCCTCTCTTCCCCTCTCCTTCTGTCGTCCTCATCGCTCCTCTCTATCTCACGCTCTCCTCTCTTCCCCTCTCCTCTCCTTCTGTCGTCCTCATCGCTCCTCTCTATCTCACTGTCTCCTCTTCTCTCTTCCCCTCTCCTCTCCTTCTGTCTTCCTCATCGCTCCTCTCTATCTCACACTCTCCTCTTCTCTCTTCCCCTCTCCCCTCCTTCTGTCTTCCTCATCACTCCTCTCTAACTCACACTTTCCTCTCTTCACCTCTCCTCTCCTTCTGTCTTCCTCATCGCTCCTCTCTATCTCACACTCTCCTCTTCTCTCTTCCCCTCTCCTCTCCTTCTGTCTTCCTCATCGCTCCTCTCTATCTCACACTCTCCTCTTCTCTCTTCCCCTCTCCTCTCCTTCTGTCGTCCTCATCGCTCCTTTCTATCTCACGCTCTCCTCTCTTCACCTCTCCTCTCCTTCTGTCTTCCTCATCGCTCCTCTCTATCTCACACTCTCCTCTTCTCTCTTCCCCTCTCCTCTCCTTCTGTCTTCCTCATCACTCCTCTCTATCTCACACTCTCCTCTTCTCTCTTCCCCTCTCCTCTCCTTCTGTCGTCCTCATCGCTCCTCTCTATCTCACACTCTCCTCTTCTCTCTTCCCCTCTCCTCTCCTTCTGTCTTCCTCATCACTCCTCTCTATCTCACACTCTCCTCTTCTCTCTTCCCCTCTCCTCTCCTTCTGTCGTCCTCATCGCTCCTCTATATCTCACGCTCTCCTCTCTTCCCCTCTCCTTCTGTCGTCCTCATCGCTCCTCTCTATCTCACGCTCTCCTCTCTTCCCCTCTCCTCTCCTTCTGTCGTCCTCATCGCTCCTCTCTATCTCACTGTCTCCTCTTCTCTCTTCCCCTCTCCTCTCCTTCTGTCTTCCTCATCGCTCCTCTCTATCTCACACTCTCCTCTTCTCTCTTCCCCTCTCCTTCTGTCTTCCTCATCACTCCTCACGCTCTCCTCTCTTCACCTCTCCTCTCCTTCTGTCTTCCTCATCGCTCCTCTCTATCTCACACTCTCCTCTTCTCTCTTCCCCTCTCCTCTCCTTCTGTCGTCCTCATCGCTCCTCTCTAACTCACGCTCTCCTCTCTTCACCTCTCCTCTCCTTCTGCCTTCCTCATCGCTCCTCTCTATCTCACACTCTCCTCTTCTCTCTTCCCCTCTCCTCTCCTTCTGTCGTCCTCATGGCTCCTTTCTATCTCACGCTCTCCTCTCTTCACCTCTCCTCTCCTTCTGTCTTCCTCATCGCTCCTCTCTATCTCACACTCTCCTCTTCTCTCTTCCCCTCTCCTCTCCTTCTGTCTTCCTCATCACTCCTCTCTATCTCACACTCTCCTCTTCTCTCTTCCCCTCTCCTCTCCTTCTGTCGTCCTCATCGCTCCTCTCTATCTCACACTCTCCTCTTCTCTCTTCCCCTCTCCTCTCCTTCTGTCTTCCTCATCCCTCCTCTCTATCTCACATTCTCCTCTTCTCTCTTCCCCTCTCCTCTCCTTCTGTCATCCTCATCGCTCCTCTCTATCTCACGCTCTCCTCTCTTCCCCTCTCCTTCTGTCGTCCTCATCGCTCCTCTCTATCTCACGCTCTCCTCTCTTCCCCTCTCCTCTCCTTCTGTCGTCCTCATCGCTCCTCTCTATCTCACTGTCTCCTCTTCTCTCTTCCCCTCTCCTCTCCTTCTGTCTTCCTCATCGCTCCTCTCTATCTCACGCTCTCCACTTATCTCTTTCCCTCTCCTCTCATTCTATCTATCTTCCTCTTCGCTCCTCTCTATCTCCCACCCCCCCTCCTTTTATCTCCGTCATTGCCCCTCTGTCACTATCTATCTCTCTCCTGCTCTCCTCTCTTTGACACAGCTCAGGTGTTTATTCTGAACACACCACTCCCATGACCCTTAATGACAAAATCTGTTTAGGTTCCTATCCTATTAGGATAAGTAGAGATTACCATCATTAACTCCTTGCCCTCCAGAGGTTTGAAATAGTTTCCTCCCATATCCCTGATTTGGTTCAGTGCAGCACTGTTCTCCCCCCCAGTCTGCTGATACCAGCCCAAGCAATGTGTTATATCACGGCATCCTTCTGTAAAAGTACAAAATGTAATATATATTTGTGAATGTTACAACACACATTTTATTTTTAACATTTAACTCCGTCCGTGCTAGTGTAGCCTCTGACACATTGCAAAACAATTCACTGGAGGTGCTTTTAGCATCCAATGGATTAATTGCTTTCCTTTTAGAGATCTGCCTCTTTCTGCCATTGTATATGTTAATTTCCTTGTTAACTGTTTAATGACAACGCTGATTCTATATACCGTTATACCGTATAATTAAAGGAAATGTAAACTTATCTTCAATGGCAAGTATACAGTAGATTGTAGGGCGTTGCAGTTTTCTATTGAGATAGAATTTTTCGTCTTTATGACAGGAAAACATCATGAGTACAGTCACAAAAGGTACATCATTACGACATTAAAACAGATTACAACAAAGCCAGTGGAGTAACTATAGGGGTCACACCTGCGACCAGGCCCGTGCACTCCAGGGTGCCCTCCAGGGGCCCGGCCACCCCCTGCGACCACTCCGCCTGGCGCCTGCAATCTCCCATCGGCACTCTGGTAATGCAGAGCTCTGGAGATTACATCATCTCCCAGCGCTTTGCATTACTAAGAGGACTGCGTGGGGGCTCCAGGTAGGAGATGGGGGCATTGTGGAGGGGGTCAATGTGGTCAGGAGGGCCAATGTGGGGGGGCGTGACACTTCTTGTACCAGGGCCCAGAGGCTTCTAGTTACACCTGTGAACAAAGCATGGTCATGAGCTCGTACCTTGAGGCAAAGTAAATGGAGAAACTGAAGTACAGTAAGTTATGCACTCACAATGCAAAAAGAGAGTGAGAAAGGAAGTGTGAAAAAGAAAGAAGAGAGGAAAGAGTGAAACAGAGCAGGGCGTTGCAGTTTTCTAATGTGGTCACCAGGTAGTGCTATTTCTGTTGCTCACTATGGAGAGTGCTGGTTAGAGATTCAAACTCTGTCACAGAATGCGTTATAAAGAAATGTGCCTTTTAGACACTAGTTGGCGCTGTTGCTAATGGCTTGATTGCAAGAAAAAAAACGACATGCAAGTCTGAGTTGTAATCATTGTTGAATTAAAGGGCTAGTAATACTTAATATGTAAAAAATATATATATTTTAGTTTCTATCCCCCTGAGTAAATGTATGGGGTCACGCTGTTTTGTGCTGCTTTACAACCCACTGCCAGCCGAGTGGGTCAGTTTTCTAGACACCCCCCACCACCACCGAATGGCTGACAGAAGTAATTTTGGGGGGCTGCTCAGCATAGCCCTGGACTTGTTAGTCTTGGAGTTCCCATAGACGTAGACTTAGAGAAACATGATAATAATAAAAATGGGGGATCATTGTTTTCCTAATCAGGGGAAATCATTATAATATGTAAGCAATACTGGCATATCTTGGAACTTTGTCTTTTAGAGTTCCCGGAGGGGGCTTATGTGGTGCCGCTGGGGAATATAAATGACACACGTTGCATCACAAAGGGGGGGGCTTAATCGTGTGGGGGGCTTAATGGACTGTGACATAAAGTGGGGGGGAGTTGGTGGGAAGTGGGCAGAAAGGGGTGAGAAGAAGAAGGGTAGGGTATGTGGGAGGAATAGGGTGGGAAGGAGGAGACATGGGTGGGTAGTGGGAGGAACAGGGTGAGAAGGGGTAGAAGTGAGAGGGAAGTGGGAGGGACAGTGTTGGAAGTTGGAGAGTTGGGCGAAAAGCGGGAGGAACAGGGTGGGAAGGAGGAGAAGTGGGAGGGAAGTGGGAGGAAGAGGGTCGGAAGGAGGGGAAGTGGGAGGAGGAGGGTGGGAAGGAGGAGAAGTGGGAGGAACAGTGCTGGAAGGAGTAAAATTGGGTAGGAAGTAGGAGGAACTGGGTGGGAAAGAGGAGAAGTGGGCAGAGTTTCATAAGAATCTGATCAGCCTCTGTCCATGGAGACCTGGTAATTAGCTGCAGAAAGTCTCCGGTGCATAGCCAGTAAGTTCCCAGTGATGATTACTGGAAAACTTTAAAGGAGCAGTAAACTTTTTTTATGAAAACACATATTTTACAGAGCATACCCTGCTGAATAAAACAAGGTCACTCCCATTGCTGTCAGATGTTTTATTCAAAATTTATAGCAGTTTAAATAACCAGGAAGTGAATTTACAGTGTTTACTTCCTGATAGTTCTGACAGGAAGTGAATTTACTGTGTTTACTTCCTGATAGTTCTGACAGGAAGTGACTCAGCAGTTTCTATCACATTCTATGGAGAACTGTATGTCTGAGTTTTCTGACTTTCCTCTCCATTAGAATCGAACAGGAAATCTAATTAGGATTTGACCACTAGAGGGCACTGCTAATGTAAAAAAACATGGGTTTAAATTGTAATAACTCTGGAAATATACATCTCTTAGCAGTGGGAGTACCCTTATTTTACTCAATAGGAAAATCCCTGCAATATATATTTTTTCATAAAAAAAAGTTTACTGCTCCTTTAAGCCCAGTTCCCCTCACAGAGTATTAAGGAGAGCTGGTGATGGGATTGCCCAGATGATACAATTTGCATCATAAAGTGGGCAGGGCTTAATCAGGATGGGTGGGATTAGCACAGAGAGGAAGAGTTTGCCCTGAAATGAGCAGAGAAGTGATAAGAATGGGGCAGGAGTGGCCGGGGTTACTGGGGGAACTCAGCGAGCAAGTGAATTAGGCACCTGGTAATTAACCCTTTGAGAGACAGAGAGGTATGCAACGCATTACAACTCAATGAATTGGATATCTCTCTGGAGCTCAAAGGGTTAAGTCTGAAACAGGAGTGAAACAGGTGAGGAATGAAAGCTTCTAATGATTTAAATTGGACTTTTAACCTCTTGAATGCTAGAGAGATATCCAGTGCATTGCTAAAGGGGTTAAGAGACCCATTTACATCAATGTGAAAATAGGGAATTTTAATCCGTTAAGATGCAGTTGTTTTTCCTTATGATCAATGAAGATTGTCCCTCTCTGCAATCCATCCGGACAGTCTTGCTGCTCTGAGGTGAGCAGTGTTACATCAGTAAAAGGGGCGGGAGGGGGATACTTTACCATTCAGTTACTCTTGAACTACAACTCTGACAGTATTGAAATAATACTCTCCATGGCTCAAATACTATCAAGATTAATTGGAGCTGCTTTTATTGTGAAACATTACTATCCCTTTAAATACTCCTAGATTATCTGTGCACTTCACACCTGCGCAGCCCCACTCATTTTACCTTTTCTCTTCCCTTCACATCCATTCACATAAAAGATTACAGCTGTTTCATGGTGTTTCTTATCTCTCCTTTTGTCTCCAGCTGAACATCTCTTTCCCGGAGTCTGAATTGGAGAGCACATATGAGTACCCATCAGAAAGCTCCCTCTTGGCTGAGTTTGGACCCCCCGATGACTCCGAACTCCTTCCACCCCCAAATCCTCAACCCGAGGATGATGAAGAAGAGGAGAGTGTCTTATTGGGGGGAATCATGAGAAGGAAGGCCCTTATTGTAGGTGAGTATAGTAACATAGATGACGAGGCTGAAAAAAGACGTGCATCCATCAAGTCCAGCCCATATCAAAAACACCCCTGTTGATCCAGAGGAAGGCAAAAAAAAAGTTATCTGAAGCCATTTTCAATTTAGACCCAAGTGGGTAAAAAAAATACTTCCTGACTCCAAATGACATTCAGATATTTCCCTGGATCAACAACCTATATGCATTGAAGCCAACTGTCATAATTCTCAATATTGTTTTGGGCTAGATAGGTATCAATTGCTTTCTTGAAAGTAGTTGCATTATCTGCAAGTACAACATCCCCAGGCAAAGAATTCCATCTCTTTACCGCCCTTACTGTAAAGAATCCCTGCATTTGATTTAGTCGAAAGCACCTTTCCTCTAGTCTTAATGGATGACCTCTTGTTCTTAGCTCAGCTCTAAGTTTGGTAAAGAATGAGTTCCCTCTTTTCCTGACTATCTGATCGTCATTGGGCCTTATGTTTAAAAGCTAATGGGAGCAATTCTGGGTCACACCGACTGTATTGCGGGGGAAAAAATAAACAATCCCAAAATGTTTATTGATTTAAAGGGATAGTAATGTTTCACAATTAATCTTCATAGTATTTGGGCCATGGAGAGTGTTATTTCAATGCTGTCAGAGTTGTAGTTCTAAAGTAATTGAATGATAAAGTATCCCCCTCCCGCCCCTTTTACTGATGTAACACTGCTCACCTCAGAGCAGCAAGACTGTCCAGATGGATCACAGAGAGGGATAATCTTCAGTGATCATAAGGAAAAACCTGAAAAACCTGTAAAAGGGGGCAGGGTTTTCCTTATGGTCGCAGTAAGCAGATTGTCCCTCTCTGTGATCCATCCGGACAGTCTTGCTGCTCTGAGGTGAGCAGTGTTACATCAGTAAAAGGGGGTGGGAGGGGGATACTTTATCATTCAATTACTCTTGAACTACCACTCTGACAGTATTGAAATAACACTCCCCATGGCCCAAATACTATTAAGATTAACTGTAGCTGCTTTTTTTGTGAAACATTACTATCCCTTTAAGTACAGATGATGGTCCTGAAATGTCACCAGAGTTCACAGCGCTCCTTCGCTGAACTGTTACTGGACTACAACTCCCATCATCCTCTAGCAGGATGATGCAAGTTGTGTCCCAGCAACAACTGAAGGGACTCTTGCTGCCTGCCCTGCCACAAGTAGTTAACACAATAGAAAGGCCTATTGCACATGCCCTGCGATAAGCCAGACTTCCTCTAGGAGATGAGTTGGAACCTGATAACACACATAAAACAGCGTTTGTCCTTCAGAACAACAAGGAAAATTAATTTTCCCAAAGACATCTTCCATTCTGCCAGGTGGGCCAGTCTGTGACATGTGACCCCATCGCTGACGTACAAGAAGTGATTATATGTCTGAATCTCTGGAATGTGTGGGGGGGGAGGTGACATTTATAGAGAAACTGATGAACTGAAATGATTTGTAGCAATTCTGGAGCAACAAAAAAAAACAAAAACAAATTCCAATTGACATATTCCTGCAATGTACTGGATCTCTCCAGTACTTAAAATGTAAAAAAAATATTTGTTGTAGGGTTTATCCCCCTGAGTAAAACAAGGGTACTCCCACTGCTGAGAGATATTTTATTAAAAAATTTATAACAGCTCAAACTTGAATTTTTTTTAGGTGCAATATCACAGTGGCCTGAAAATTTCCAGTGAAACTGTTGCTACACCATCCTGTGGACAGCTCTGGTCCGTAGACCATAAATCTCTATAGGATGGTGTAGCAACAGCGCCACTGTAAATTTTTAGGCCACTGTGATATTGCACCTAAAAATTCAAGTTTGAGCTGTTATAATTTTTTAATAAAATATCTCTCAGCAGTGGGAGTACCCTTGTTTTATTCGGGGACATAAACCCTACAACATATATTTTTTTTACATCTTAAGTATTACTATCCCTTTAAGGAGTTAAAAGCCCAATGGGTACATTTATTTGCCCCTGTAGTGAAAATGCTTTGCCCCACAATTGTTCCAGTACCACATCAGAGTCACATGGTCCCTCTAAACACACATCTTAGCAAATGGGGAGAGGTGTAAACAAATGATGTAAAGCAAATGCGATAAAGGGTACTTGCTGGACCAATTTGAGCACCACAAAAGCTAGACAGCTTCATAGAATGGCATAATTAAAGGGGCAGACCCCCCCAACCCTTTGAGTGCCAGAGGGGTATACAATGCATTGCTTTGCAATGCGTTGTGTACCCCTCTGGCACTCAAAGGGTTAAACAACATGATTTAATATTGAAGAACACGCAGCAGCTGCTTACTAACTACTAGGGCAAACTTACCACACAGCCGGGGGGACAATTAAAAATCACCACTGATTTCAAAGGGGCTTTTTAACCCACTATTTGCTAAATAGATCTCTAACGCAAACCTAACCCTCCCATATGACATCATGTGCTTCTCTCTGACCAAATGATTGTGAGTAAAATCCAAGTTCAAGGGATTGCAGTGTCTTAGATATATAAAAAGTAATATTGTAAAGAATCAAAAAAGAAATCCATTTATGCCATTCCTATCTCTCAGACCTTTATTGTTTGAGAGATAGAACGTTTTAAAATTCCCCCCTCCCTCCCCTTTCCCTGACGTCACCTCTAAGCTGATGGCAAGAGATCCTGTCCCGGGACCAGCAGGCGGCTCTTCAGCAGAGCCGCAATAGCGATAGTTAAAAAGAACTACGTCATTGAATCGGTCTATAAAGTGGTTTGCAAGAACACTTTGTAGACCATTCCAATGATCATGGATCATTCATTGTGACTAATTCACCTGAGGACTGAACTCGAACAGATGTGGTCTATGATATAGCAATATGAAAATGGCCCCAGCCTCACATTGCCTTGAAAATATCTTAGAACAGAACAAACCTGCGCTCCTCCATACAATTTTTCCAAAGGTGCACCCTGTATAGATCATATATCATATTACTGTGTTATTAAATTTGAGGCTTTCATTATATAATTTGGCCAAAGTGTGTGTAAGCTCGCCCACCATGTCACAGTACCGTGACAGTCGGTGAGCTTAGGCACACTTCGGCCAAGTTATGTAATGAAAGCCTCAAATATTCTAACACGTTAATATGATATATAATCTATACAGGGTGCACATTTGGATAAATCGCATGGGGGGTCGCAGGTTTGTTCTGTTCTAGCCTTTTGCTTTAGGCTTTGGCCTTACTTTCGAGAATCCCTTCATTCATTGCTGCTATCTATTCCTTATTCACTTGGGTTCTTATATTGTATTTGTAAAGTATATATACTTATTATGGTGAGTTAGTGCTGTGAATTATTTTCCTCTCCTTGAAAATATGTTAGATTGGGTTAGATTGCATACACTTAGAATGATGGACTCAGGAAAACAGTGCTATTCTACAGCAAACCAACCACAGCAATGAGAACAAATAAAGAGTGTTGCTTCTTGAAATGGAGCTTTTACTGCCTTGAATGCTAGACGTTTCAGATGCATTCCTTCACACAGTGTTGTAGAACTCTCTCTCTTGCATTAAAGGGATGGTATTGTCACACAAAAAATATTTTTCAAATTGTAGTCCTTAAAAAGCTGAGCACAAAACAAAAAATGTATCTCTCAAACCATAGCGGAGGCTCTGCAGCAGAGCCGCAATCGTGTTATTTACAGTGAATTACTTCATTGAAATGGTCTAAAAAGTGTGACTGGTTTGCAAGCACACTTTTTAGAGCATTCCAATGAAGTAATTAATTGTAAATAACACGATTGCAGCTCTGATGCAGAGCCTCCATGTCAGCCGACACTGATCTCCTTCTGACAGCAGGAAATCGCAAACTTTAAATGCATGTATCTCTCAAACCATAGCGGTTTGAGAGATATGTTTTTGGTGCTGTGCTCAGCTTTTTAAGGACTATAAATTGAATAATATTTTTTGTGGGACATTACTATCCCTTTAAAAGGAGTAAACTCTCTATTTAACTTTCTTGTAATTTGGAGAATATTTCTTTGTCCCTTATGGAGCAGTTGGAATGTTGCAGAATTTCACTACATTTTGTAGAACCTCACTGTTTCTCGTTCAAAGAGCAGTGTGTAACATCACATGGGAGGCTGGTTCAGAATGAATGAGGTATGCAGCCTTCCTCTCTGCCTCTTAAACACTCACACACTATCTACGCATTTCACACCTGCACAGCCCCGCGCATTTTACTCTCTCTAGTTCCTGCAAATACACTCCCCTTTAAGTCTTGTTAACCAGGCCTGATTTTTTTAATTGCAGATGAGTCCTGCAAACGTTGAGGAGACGTCAGAAAAGCGTTTTGGGTACAGAGCACAAGACACCTGTGGAACCAGTTATTCTTACCAAAAGGAACTAGTTAAAGCAACCAGTTCCTGTTTCCCATCTGGACCAGTTTACCAATGGACCTGGTTATTATTACTTTCACAGCTGGTTAAGTCTGTAGGGGAACAAATCACATTAACTGGTAGAACTGGTTATATGGATCATTGGACTAGTAATGGTTACTTACAGAACTGGATTAAGATCACAAGTCAGACATCTAATGGCTACTATTGGGATGTAGTTACATTTGTTTGGGGAACTAGTAATGGTTGCCACTGGCAATCGTTATGCTAACCAGTGGGACTGATACTGGTTACCTTACCACTGTAACTGGTAAGAATTACCAGTGGGAACTAGTAAGATTTAATAAAAGAAACTAGTAATACACATTTGTTTACCGGTGGACCTGAAGCTGGCTATCTTACCACTGCGACTGGTAAAGATTACCAGTGAAAATTATTAGTTAAACATATTAAGGTAATCTGGTCCAACTCCTCTTGTAACCACTGGAACAGTGACCTGTTCTTGTAAGTCATTCACAGAGATGTAGTTAGTGGTGTCAGTAGTTAAAGAAAATGTCAGTTAACTTTTTAAGAGTGAACATGGGAGTTCCCACAGGAAATTCCTTTAACCCGTTAAGGACCAGAGGGTGTGCGCAACACTTTGCTCAGCAATGGTCTTTAAAGGGTTAACTATCTTATCTGTCGTATGCACAATTATTTTTAGAAACAGAACTAGCTTTAGCCATACACTCTTAACCCTTTGAGTGCCAGAGGTGCATTGTAATGTGTTGGATACATCTGGCACCCAAAGGGTTAATAACTCACGACAGAAGACGTATCTCAGCACCAAACAGAGAGAGAGAGAGACTGATGTACTTAGACGGATTTGTGCAAATCCGGGGCAAACCAACTAGATCGTAGGACGCAACTAAACAATTCAACTTGTATACCGAGAATTTGAGAAAAGTGTTTTCTACGGGCCAGGGAAATTACAAATCCAGAGAAGGCAAAGAAGACAGATATATCATTTTCATAGAGGCATATTTCCCTTCCATAAGGCCAGTTCAGTGAGGGAGTATCTAAGGGGTTAACATAGCTCACACTTGTAAATAAAATGTAACCTTTATTAACCTCTTAAGAGCCAGATGACGTACTATGACCATCAAGGTCATTTCATCCTTAAGTGCCGTGATGGTCATTGTATATCACGTACATTTTACTTACAGTGCTCCACCAGGAGAGCTGTAAGTAAAAACTGCATCTAAAATTGACCGTTCCAAGACTGGAGCGGTGTCTCTTAGACCTCAAAGCAGCACGCCGGTATGTGTAACAGGTCACGTGTACCTGCGCGTTGGCAAGGATCAAAGTGATCCTTAAGGGAAGGTAACTTCCCTGGACCGCTCGTCCTTAACAGGTTAAGCTTCTATTAATACATAGTAACATAGTAAATTAGGTTAAATAAAGACACAAGTCCATCGAGTTCAACCTTCTCCTCATCCCCCAGTAATTTTATAGCTTTCCTGATAAGTTAGTCTTTATCAGACCTTCCTGATCTGCCTACTAATAAACTGTATTACACTGTATGTTCCCTTTGGAACGAAATGTATATAATTTTCTCTTGAATGTATCCATTGCATCTCCCATAACCACCTTCTTGGGCAAGGAGTTCCACAATTTAACAGACCTTACTGTAAAAAAAACCCCTTCCTCTGCTGAAGTCTAAACCTCCTTTCCTCTAATCTTAAGGGATGTCCCCTGGTCATCTGATCAGGATTAAATAGCTCACTGCAGAGATTATTATAATAATAATGTACAACAGGGCTGACACCTGTCCTGTTTTGATCAGGACAGTCCAGTTTGCACTCCCCTGTCCAGTTTTGCCAACACTGTCAGGGATTCAGGGGTTCTGAAACCTGAATAGATTAATTTGTAAATTCTTGTGCTCCCATTGGTTAGATCTATGGCCAGAGAGCTGATTCTAATTGGCTGGTTGTGTAGTGCCTGGTGATTTAAATGTGTCTTTTAACCCTCTGAATGCTAGATGTGCTCGAAGTATTTATTGCTTAAAACAGGCCTGTGGGGCATAAATCAAAGGGATAGTAATACTTACAAATTACTAATCCCCATATTGTAAGCATGCTAAAAATAAATGTATTGCCCCCAGTGTCACCCTTATGGTTTGAGAGATAACCGAAGGCAAAGTCCCCCACTCCCTCCACTTTCCCTGAAGTCAGCATTGTACTGACTGTAAGTGAAGCCTGTCGTATGACAGTCAGGCGACTCTGCAGCAGAGCCGAGATCTCGTTAATAAAAAAAGAATTCTTTCACTGAAACGGTCTTCTACGTGTGCTTGGTTTGCAAGCACACGTAGAAGACCATTTCAGTGAAAGATTTCTTTTTTACTAACGCAATCTCGGCTCTGCTGCAGAGCTTACTGATACACGTAAGACCTGATATCCCCGCAATCAGCTAAAACACTGACTTCAGGGAAGGGGGAGGGAGGGGGAACTTTGCGAGCTATTATCTCTCAAACCATAAAGGGTTTGAGAGATGACACTGGGGGCAATACATTTCTTTTTAGCATGCCTACAATATGGGGATTAGTAATTTGTAAGTATTACTATCCCTTTATGCTTCCTGTTCGAAAGAATTATAAAGGTAGAAATTAACTATCAAAAATGTGGTTTATCGTTCATTTCTGGCAAAATTAAAAGGTAACAACCCTGATGTAGAAACAGAAATAAAGTTATATTCCTGATTAACCCTTTGAGTGACAGAGGTATGCGTTGGATACCTCTCTGGAACTGAAAGGGTTAAACCGAATGCCATCTGTGTTCATATGAAAACATCAGATGGAATTTAAACCAACGTATGATACGATACTCAGTTTATGGATTGTGATAAAGAGGATCTATCATGTTTACAAATCCTCCCCTCTGTGGAAGTTTCCATCTTAAAAGAATTTACATGATTATCGCTCTTATCAATTAGTTCCACCCCTCTGATGGCAACGGCTACTTTTTTTAGCAACCTAAGAAGGTGGAGGGACATGATTTTCTGGATATGCGAGTAATTAATTATGTAGCTATATCTAACCAAGTCAGGGAGTAAATCTCTGCTAAGATTAGATTCCCCAACTACTCAATCAAATCTCTCAAAAACCATCAATAAACATGTTTGTAAAACAAAAAGCGTGAGGTATAGGAAGATTAAATAAATGTTTTAATGAGGCTAAAATCTGTGTAGGTAACAGGTCTACTTTAAAGGGGAACTACCACCCCACACAATCTTTACCTTCACTAAGTCCCCATCTGGCGACTAGCTGCTTAGTAGATTTTAGTAGGTTAATGGGAGTTTTAACCCCTTGGATGCTAGAGAGGGTTGAAGGATTCTCTAGAATTCAAGGAATTAAAGGCCACATTTAACCCTTTGAGTGCCATAGAGGTGCACAACAAATCAGTAGGACATTTAGGGAGTGTTCAAGGGCTTAAAGTCCCCATTTAACCCTTTAAGTGTCAGATGGGTACGCGACAAATCAGTGGTACATTTGGGAAAAGTTTATTTGTCCCCTCCCCCCTGTGGTATAGTTGGTTTGCTCAGGAATTACTCCAGGTCTTCGTTGTACGAGTCTTGCGGTGCTTGTATCACCACTATATCCAATTATTCAGTTCACGTATATATATATAATATCATTTGTTTTACTATTGCCAATCATTTAACTACTTCCTGAAAGGTTAATTAGTATTCCCTAGCATATTCATTATTACTATCAGTGAATCTAGCTGAAAAGACCAGTAATTATAAGCAGAACTTGTTACTGTTCACTTAAAACGTTGCTAGTAAATTAGTTACAATTCCAGGTATATTCAGTTTTCCAATTAAATTAGCTAAAATAAATGGGGAGGTTATGCACTAGGGGGCGATAAAGAGGTAATAAAGCGGAGATGACTTCTCCAGTGATATCACTCTCCAGTTCCTATGTTATTCTATAGACCACTACGTTTTATCCAACTTTTGAGGCTCTAGTGGTCTATAGAATAACAGAGGAACTGGAGAAGTGATATAATTGGAGACATTATCTCCGCTTTATCTCTTTATCACTTCTTAGTGCATAACCCCCCTGGCCTATTTATACCAGAAGTAGGCAATCAGTGGCTCTATGGCTGTTGGGGACTACAAGTCCCTGTTGCCAACAGAAGGAGAACCAAAAGTTGCCTGTCTGGAATCAATACAGTTCCACTGACTAGAGGAGCAGTAAACATTTTTTTATGAAAAAATATATGTTGTAGAGATTTTTCTGCTTAGTAAAACAAGGGTACGCTGCAGGGAGATTTCGATTCAAAATGATTAGATCTCGTACTTCTTTTTACTACATTACACTGCAATTTCCCACTGTGATCACCAGGTGATGCTATCCCTGTCACTTACTATGGAGCTATGGAGTGTACTAGTCTGAGATTCAAACTCTCTAACAGAATACGTTATATATAAAAAAAATCATTATAGACACTAGCTGACCAAAAGGCAATGTTTTTGTTATAATGTACCCTATGAAAACGCTTGAGTCACTGACTATGGCTGTCCGTAGTAAGTAATATACTCCATACTATATGATAATATCACCTACTATGACTATCCATAGTAAGTGATAAGTGATATTATTATTTTTTTTATGTAGTTTAATTTTAAAAAATAATAATTGAATGAAAAATCTTCCAACAGTGGATGTACCTTGTTTTATTCATCAAGAAAATAATTACTATGCATTATATATATATATATATATATATATATATATATATAAATACAGGGCTTATCATTTTAAGTCCTTTGCTACTAGCCAGACCTGAAAAGTTACTCGCCACTGCAAGCCATAGCATACCCACCAGGGCTGAATTTCTACTCGACAGGGCTAAAGGGCTAAATTTTCACTCGCCAATGGCTAGTGGAAATTTTGAGCCCTGATATATATATATATATATATATATATATATATATATATATAAAATAGTAAAAGAAATCAGCATTCACAGGACTCCATAACATGATGTTCCAAGTAGCTTTATTCTGTGGCCAATGTTTCGATCCTCACATGATTCTTTATCAAGTCTTGATAAAGATCCATGTGAGGATCGAAACGTTGACCACAGAATTAAGCTACTTGGAACACTATGTTATGGAGTCCTGTGAGTGCTGATTTCTTTTACTATTATTACGAATACTGATTGTGCATCCAGGCATTTATCCTGTTGTCGTGAGTGCATCCTACTTCACTTTATATATATATATATATATATATATATATATATATATATATATATATATTTATACACACACACACACACATTCACTCAGTGGCCAATTTATTAAGTACAACTGTATAGTAGGGCCCCATTTTGTAACCAGAACAGCCTCAATTCTTCACAGCATGGATGCAACAGGGTGCCAGAAACACTGCTTGGGGACTTTGGTCCATGCTGACTCAATAGCATCACGCTGTGTCTGCAGAGTTGTTGGCCACACAATCATGATTTGAACCTCCCATTCCACAATATACTAAAGGTGCTCTAGTGGACCGATATCTGGGCACTATGCGGGCCGCTGAATTAAACTAAAGTCACTGTCTTGTTCATGGAACCAGCTTGAGAAGAAGCATGCTTTATGATATAGAGCATTATCTTGCTGGAAGTATTAAGTTAAAAATGGCTATACTGTGTTATAAAGAGTTGCACATGGTCAGCAACAATGATTAGGTATGCTGTGGCATTCAAAAGGTGGTCATGTTGGTATTAAGGGGCCTAATGTGTGCCAAGAAAACATGCCCCACACCATTACACCACCACCAGCGTGTACTGTTGATACAAGACAGGATGGATCCATGGATTCATTCTGTTTAAGACAAATTCTGATTCTAACATCTGCATGTCGCAGCAGAAATCGATTAATCAATCGTTCCTGCTCTTAGTTGACAGGAGCAGAACCTGGCATGGTCTTCTGCTGCTGTAGGCCATGCACTGCAAGTTCTGACACGTTGTGCATTCAGAGATGCCCTTATGCTCACCACTGTTGTACAGAGCGGTTATTTGAGTATTTGTGGGATTTCTGAGTATAGTCATTCTCCTCTGACTTCTCTTTAACAAGGTATCTTCACCCACGGAACTGCCATTCACTTGGCGTTTTTGGTTTCACACCATTCTCTGTAAACTATAAAATCCCAGGTCAGCTCTTTCTGCTGGAACCACAACGTCTGGCATCAACAATCATTCCATGGTCACAATCACATCTTCCTTATTCTAATGTTTGGTTGAACAACAGTTAAAGCGGAACGATCACCCCTATACAAGTTTACGTTATTGTAATCCTCATATAGCGATAAGTTTTAATAGTTTTTTTTTGTTCAAAAAAGCATGCTGTGGTGAAATTTACATTATTAAAAATGAGCTGTGGCCTTACTTCCAGACAGACTGCGGTTACAACTCTGCACCACAGCCTTTCAATCTTCTTCTGTTCCTCCCCAAGTATTATCGCGTTCCATCCAGCTTACGCGGAGATATCCTCCGTCATTGGATGAGGTTGGAACGTGACAATAGTTGGGGAGGAACAGAAGAAGATTGACAGGCTGCAGTGCAGAACTGTAACCGCAGTCTGTCCGGAAGTAAGGACACAGCTCATTCTTAGTAATGTAAATTTTGCCACAGCTTATTGCTAGATGAGGAATACAATAAGGTAAACTTGGGTATCCTTTCAAAAGGTTGCACAGAAAACGTTGTGTGGCCACACAACGCATTAACCATGTCGCTTTGGTTAAAATGGCGACAGGAGAATCGTGCACTGCATGAAAGCGCAAGATTCTCATGTTGCTTTCTGAAACGGCACCCACATTGATGACCTTCCTAAAACTCAATCCAGCAGCCTGAACCATGTCTGCATACTTTATATACTGAGTTGCAGCAACATGATTCGCTGTTTATGTTAACCCTTTGAGTGCCAGAGGGGTATGCAATGCATTGCATACCCCTCTAGTACTCAAAGGGTTAAAGAGCAGGTGTATTATTATATATGTTGTAATTAAAAAAAGTTTACTGCTCCTTTTAATTTGATTTTAATTTGCATTCATTATGAAGCAGCCACTGAACAAAGAACTCACACTGGCTGAACAAATTAGTGTTACCAGTGGATACACACTTGTTCAAACTTGTTATGGTTACTGTTTAATATTACCAGGGAGTATTTCTTTAAAGTGCTTTTTTTTTTTTTTTTTTTTTTAATTTTGATATGTTTGTATTTTTATTATTATAGTTTTGTTTATTAAAAAAAAAGACATATAATACTTGCTTTAAACTACATCATACACCCCGTTGCCAAACCCTCTGTTGTGATTGGCTAGAGATGAGAATGAGGCTAAGCAGACAACAGGAAGTTGTATCTAAAAAATGGATTGTTAGATATTATTTTTACTGTTCCCACCAATGAAGATGTCTGTACACAGAGGATTAACCCCGTGAGTGACAAAGAGGTATCCAATGCATTGCAAACGCAGTGAGTTGGATACATCTCTTGCACTCACAGGGTTAACCCTTTTGAGTGGCAAAGAGGTACGCAACATAGTACCACTCTGACACTCAAAGGGTTAAAGCCCTGAGAGAAGGGGTCAATATTCTGTAAGGGTCACTGTGTGCCATAAACATACCCCTGCAGAGACAAGTTTGCTTCAATAATGCACTGCATTTTGCACTTATTTTTAATATTTTAATATATATGTGTTGGATTTTTTTTTATTATCTGAATTTCTTGTGAGAGGGAGTTAAAGGGTGGACTCAGCGCTGAAACTGTATATGCTGTAAAGTATAACAAAACTAAGAATGACCATTAAAGCTTTGTGTGTATAGAAATATTAATAATAATGGTGATACTCAGCATCACTATACAGTACACAGAGCAGTGCGATCATTATCAGTGTATAGATATTCAGTACCATTATACAGAGCAGTATGATCATTATCAGTGTATAGATACTCAGTACCATTATACAGAGCAGTGTGATCATTATCAGTGTGTAGATACTCAGTACCATTATACAGAGCAGAGTAATCATTATCAGTGTATAGATACTCAGTACCATTATACAGAGCAGTGTGATCATTATCGGTGTATAGATACTAAGTACCATTATACAGTGCAGTGTGATCATTATCAGTGTATAGATACTCAGTACCATTATACAGAGCGGTGTGATCATTATCAGTATATAGATACTCAGTACCATTATACAGAGCAGTGTGATCATTATCAGTGTATAGATACTCAGTACCATTATACAGTACAGTGTGATCATTATCAGTGTATAGATACTCAGTACCATTATACAGAGCAGTGTGATCATTATCAGTGTGTAGATACTCAGTACCATGATACAGTGCAGTGTGATCATTATCAGTGTATAGATACTCAGTACCATTATACAGTACAGTGTGATCATTATCAGTGTGTAGATACTCAGTACCATTATACAGTACAGTGTGATCATTATCAGTGTATAGATACTCAGTACCATTATACAGAGCGGTGTGATCATTATCAGTGTATAGATACTCAGTACCATTATACAGTGCAGTGTGATCATTATCAGTGTGTAGATACTCAGTACCATTATACAGAGCAGTGTGATCATTAGCAGTGTATAGATACTCAGTACCATTATACAGTACAGTGTGATCATTATCAGTGTGTAGATACTCAGTACCATGATACAGTGCAGTGTGATCATTATCAGTGTATAGATACTCAGTACCATTATACAGTACAGTGTGATCATTATCAGTGTGTAGATACTCAGTACCATTATACAGAGCGGTGTGATCATTATCAGTGTATAGATACTCAGTATCATTATACAGTACAGTGTGATCATTATCAGTGTATAGATACTCAGTACCATTATGCAGAGCGGCGTGATGATTATCAGTGTATAGATACTCAGTACCATTATACAGAGCGGTGTGATCATTATCAGTGTGTAGATACTCAGTACCATTATACAGAGCGGTGTGATCACTATCAGTGTATAGATACTCAGTACCATTGTACAGAGCAGTGTGATCATTATCAGTGTATAGATACTCAGTACCATTATACAGAGCAGTGTGATCATTATCAGTGTATAGATACTCAGTACCATTATACGGAGCACTGTGATCATTATCAGTCTATAGATACTCAGTACCATTATACAGAGCGGTGTGATCATTATCATTGTGTAGATACTCAGTACCATTATACAGTGCAGTGTGATCATTATCAGTGTATAGATACTCAGTACCATTATACAGAGCAGTGTGATCATTATCAGTGTATAGATACTCAGTACCATTATACAGAGCAGTGTGATCATTATCAGTATATAGATACTCAGTACCATTATACAGTGCAGTGTGATCATTATCAGTGTATAGATACTCAGTACCATTATACAGAGCAGTGTGATCATTATTAGTGTATAAATACTCAGTATCATTACACATTGCATTGTGATCATTATCAGTGTATAGATCCCCCTATGGGTATATTTCCCACTGTGGTCATTATCAATGTGTAATTCTAAATGTATAACCAATGAGCAATTCTATGGCAAGCGAACTCATGCATTCCCGAAGATTATTTTACCCCTTGAAAGCTAAAGGTGTCTACAATGCATTTAAATCAATACATATGGCCCTCTGTGGTTAATCCATTGTCACAAGGCTATACTCTGGGCAGTAATATAATACAGCATGTTCTTTTTCTAAGCGGGAGTCTCCTCTTAAATGAATGTCATGGAGTTATTGGTGCTGTTGCTTTGAGAAGGGAGTGAAGGATTGTGGGAAATGTTTGCCCTTGGTATGAGATCTGTTGTATATTAATGTTTCTATGTACCAGTCTCTCTTGACTGCCCTGAAGAGGTAACCAGGTGGCAGTAAAGGGACGTGTTCCATGACGGAGCCACACGCTGCCACCATTTTGTTTTTACTCTGTCAATAAATCAGTATTCATAGCTTTTGTGTGGTTTATTTTCTCTATCAATGTAAAAACTGCATATGTCAACAACAACAGACACATGAAAACGTGATTAATTCATTTATGTTAACTCTTTCAGTGTCAGGTGGATAAGCAAAGCATTGCTCTGCAGTGGTTGCGTACCCCTCTGGTATTGAAAGGGTTAAAAGTATGGCAATTATTAATACTAAAAAAATGTATACTGAAGGAGTAAAGCAAGGTGTTCCTACTACCAAGAGATGCTGTGTTCAAAAGTTACTGCATCTCAAACTCACATTGTATGTTGGGTGCAGTTCCTCATTGGCCTGAAACTTTACAGTGGCGCTGTTGTTAAATCAGAGATATTAGGGGTCCATACCTCCCAAGTGTCCCTCTTTAGGAGATATTAGAGGTATGTACCACCCAAGTGTCCCTCTTTAGGCGATATTTGGAGGTACATACCTCCCAATTGTCCCTATTTAGGAGATATCAGGGGTCCGTACCTACCAAGTATCCTTCTTTAGGAGATATTAGGGATCCATACCACTTAGGTGTCTTTAGGAGATATTAGGGGTCTTTACCTCCCAAGCGTTCCTCTTTAGAAGATATTAAGGGTCCATACCTCCCTAGTGTCCTTCTTTCAGGCATATTAGTGGTCCATACTTCTCAAGTGTCCCTCTTTAGGATATTCTAGCGGTCCATACCGCCCAAGTGTCCCTCTTTAGGAGATATTAGGGGTCCATACCTCCCAAATGTCCCTCTTTAGGAGATATTATGGGTCCATACTTCCCAAATGTCCCTCTTTAGGAGATATCAGTGGTTGATACCTCCTAAGTGTCCCTCTTTCAGACATATAAGGGGACAGTACCTTTCAAGAGTCTCTCTTTGAGATCCAAATCCATTTTTCCCACCGTGGTGTCCCTGTGATTAGGGTATCCTTTTGATATGTCGCCCACTTTTGGGCGACCAATGAAATGCTGCGTTAAACATGTTGACGGCATGAAAAGAGTAACTTAAGAATCTCATCCACATCAAAAGGACAAGATTCTTACGTCGCGTGATGAAATGTCTCACTCCTCTTCCTTTTCCTCCTCCTGGTGCATAGCGGCTGGATCATATGTGGAAAGAGACACCGTAGCACAAAACCGCAACAAACCTAACACATATAAAGCATGGTCCTGCGGTAACGCCTCTGTCAGGCCGCACACCACTTCCTTTTCCTCCTCCTGGTACACAGTTCAGCCAGTGGCTAGATCACACTGTGTTGACCCAGTCTCTCTCTCTCTGTTACCTGCGCTCAGTACCCAGTAACACCTGGGCTA
This sequence comes from Rhinophrynus dorsalis, assembly GCA_037306005.1. NCBI lineage: Eukaryota > Metazoa > Chordata > Amphibia > Anura > Rhinophrynidae > Rhinophrynus > Rhinophrynus dorsalis. The sequence goes on along the minus strand of CM074726.1, from coordinate 168,097,875 downwards.
CATTGTTATGTATCAGTTACTCACACCGGGGCAACAGGCTAAATGACCGCTTTAGGGAGACCAAACTCAGGGGTTATATGCAAAGAAATGGTCATATATGCTCACCTAGGAACAAGCTATCAGAATATAGAGGAGTCTCTATAGGATTAGGGTGTCCATAAGTCAGTTTTCCGAGGACAGGTCAAATTTTGGGGAAACCTTTGTCAGATTGATGTACTCCCTTTTATGTACCCAGGACTGGCTGCAAGCTTTGGCTATGTACCTGCAACTTATGAAAGCACTAGTTGAAGAGCCCGTTACACAGGCCACAGTGCCACTGCCAGCCGGTCGTGGTGCAGTCATGCTCAGTAGAGACTGCCCATGACGTGGCTGATACAGTCCCAGCTGGTCGCTGTGCAGTCATGCTCAGTAAAGACCTCCTTCAGAGCTCCCCGCTCTGTATCAGCCTCGTCACAGGCAGTCTCTACTGTGCATGACTGCGTCGTTACACACGTTTTAGCAAATTATTATATAGGATATGGATTTGGCAGCAGAAGGGTTGGAGTTCAGGTATTTTGGGGTTTGTAGTTCTGCTTGAGTAGGCACTGCTCTCATGGGTGCAACTAGAACCTACTGGGGAAGTCAACAAAATCTGAAGCCGAGTTCCCTTTTATATGGTCTGAAGCAAGTCTGAATAAAGTGCACAGTGTCTGTCACACTTTATGGACCACAGACCGATTCAGACCGAAGATGCAATTCCCCACCAAATGTTCTCAGTGCATCTTCTCGTATGAGACAGAGAGAGAGAGAAAGGAATTTGGTTGCAGACCCATAGAATTGCTGCATCATGATTCATGACCCACATGGTCATGCTTAACCCTTTTAGTGTAAGAAGGGTGTCCAACACAATGCTTTGGACTAATCTCTGGTGCCCAAAGACATAAAGGGATAGTTATGTTTCACAATAAAAGCAGCTCCAATTAATGTTCAAAGTATTTGGGTCATGGAGAGTGTTATTTCATTACAGTCAGAGTTGTAGGTCAAGAGTAATTGAATGATAAAGTATTCCCCTCCCGCCCCTTTTACTAATATAACACTGATCAGCTCAGAGCAGCAGGGTGGTGTCCAAGTGGATTGCAGCGAGGGACAATCTTCAATTAACATAAGGGAAAAACCTGTCAATGGGGGGCTTGGTTTTCATTGTTCTTGCAGTAAGAAGATTGTCCCTTGCTGTGAGCTGTCTGGTCTGTGGACCAGATTCCACCTTGTTTTACTCCTTCAGTATACATTTTTTTTAGTATTAATAATTGCCATACTTTTAAACCTTTCAAAACCAGAGGGGTATGAGGGGAGGTGGCCTACACTAGGAAAAAGGGGCGGGAGGGGGATACTTTATCATTCAATTACTCTTGAACTACAACTCTGACAGTATTGAAATAACACTCTCTATGGCCCAAATACTATGAAGATTAATCAGAGCTGCTTTTTTGTGAAACATTACTATCCCTTTAATGAAGCAAATGGAAGAAACTCACCAATTCTAAGGATACAAACTGTAAAGAGACTCTTACATAACAGGTATATGTGCCATTAAACACACACTGCAACTCTATCCCACGACTCCCCTTTCATCTCTGAAACAGGACCACAATTATTCTTAATGAGCTCAGCAATCGTTTGCTATCTCACTGGCTGGCAGCGGCCATGATGATGTCATCAACTGGACAGGAAATTGTTCTGATGGTATGGTGTTAGGGAACAATGTGGAGCAAACAGGTCCCGTTGGTTTCCGCACCCTGTCTGCACCCTCTGTAGTTACTACCCTGACTGCTCTATTTCCAACAGCTGCAATTAAATGCTTTCTGGTCTCTATACCCGGAAGAGACGAGAAACAGTTGTTTCAGCTTCACACATGTCCCAGACTGTTAGTGGAACACTTTCAGCTATAATTTACACTAACTAAAACATGAGCCTCCCCAGCTGTTATATTTCAAATTTCATTTCCACTGGCTTAGGCAGATAAATAGGCACATTAACCCCTTAAGGACCCTTGACGTACCAGGACCGTCACGGTCCTTGAAATACTCAAGGACCGATGACGGTCATAGTACGTCACGTACTTTTTACTTACAGCGCTCTACCGGGAGCGCTGTAAGTAAAAATAGGGCCTGAAATTGACCGCTTCAAGATCGGAGCGATCTCTATCAGGCCCCATAATGACGCGCCGATACACGCGACAGGTCACGTGTACCGGCGCGTCCAAGTGCACCTATGCGGTCATTATGGGACAGAAATGTCCCATGACCGCCTGTCCTTAAGGGGTTAAAAAGTCAGAGAGAGAAAGGGGGAGATTCACTATACAGGAACAAAGAGGTGCAGTTAACTTCTCCAATTCCTATGTTGTTCTATGGATCCTATTGTCACAGTGCCTTACCTCGGCCTGCACCATTCAGCCGGGAACTGGGTTGTGGACAGACACTCCAGCATCACTTGCTGCGTCCCTCTTGCCTGCGGCTTGGTCACATATGTTTCTTGTTATGAACATCATGAATCAGGCATTTGCTTGGATGCCTGTTATAGGCCCAGCCTGGGGGACCTAATTGGTCCCGCCTTCTCCTACTCCTTTTTAAACCTCTCTGGGCCTGTGTATCATGACCCTTACGTTGTTGTTCTGAGTAGTTCTAGTTCCAGCTGTTCCTGTATATGACCTGGCTTGTCTGACTATCCATTCTGGTGCTGACCTGTGGCTCTGTCTGACCATTCTCTCTGTGCACGCCATTTGTCTTGACATCCAATCTGGTGCAGACCTGTGGCCCTGGCTGACTACCCGCTCCGTGTATGACCCTGGCTTGTCTGACTATCCATTCTGGTGCTGACCTGAGGCTCTGTCCAACTATCCTCCCAGTGTAGCTTACTCCTAGTGGACATCCTGTCTGGTGCAGACCTATGGCTCTGGCTGACTACCTGCTCCGTGTATGACCCTGGCTTGTCTGACCTAGCTGGTGCTGACCTGTGGATCTGTCTGTTTACTCCAGTGGTGGCTCCGTTACCTACAGACATCCATCCTGGTGCAGACCTGGGGCTCTGGTAGACTCCAGCCTTACTGACTGCAAGTGTGAGTCAGTAGTCTCCATTGTTGACATCCTTATTGGAGACGAGCTCTTCCTTACTGACTGCAGGTGTGAGTCAGTAGTCTCTTCTATTGCACCTTACAGGAGACTGTAGGTTCAGTGTTGTGTTCTCTTCAGTTCCTGAGACTACCAGCTGGCTTCAGCCTAGTCTCCAGCAGTGTGGTTGACCCGTTGGCAGGCTCCTGTTGCTGATAGAGTCTTTAGCCTTTCCAGTCACCCTCTGCTCGTACTGTCATACCGACTTGCATTTGCTTATTATTATTATTAATAAAGGTGTTCTTAACTATACCATCTGACTCCTTCTCTTGTTTTGCAAACCGTAACACCTATGCACTAAGATTTCTTCAACTTTGGGGATCTTAGTGCATAGAGTATATAGAATAACATAGGAACTGGAGAAGTCATCCCCACTTCAGCACCTGTTTATCACCGCTTAGTGAATCTCCCCCAAAGAGAGGTGAAGAGAGTGGGAAATGAGAGAGAGGGAGGAGAAGACAAGAAGAAGGGGGAGACACATGTTTACTCTAAAACTTTTCTTAGTACATAAGCCTGAGAGGCAAAGGGTGCACAATAGAGAATGTAAAGCAGAGGCTGGTTGGGGATGATGGCCACACCTGGGAACTCTAGGATTTGCCCCAGAGATTCCAGATTTGAGAGCGCGTTACCGGGTCCCCAGGGCAGAGGCTAATTCTCTGGATATGGGGAGTTTTCTTTAAAACTCTGCCCACTTCTCCTCCTTCCCACCCAGTTCCTCCCACTTTTCCCCCTTCCCCACCCAGTTCCTCCCACTTTTCCCCCTTCCCCACCCAGTTCCTCCCACTTCTCCTCCTTCCCACCCAGTTGCTCCAACTTTTACTGCTTTCCCACTCAGTCCCTCCCACGTTTTCTCCTTCCAAACCCAGTTCTGTACACTTGTGTGATGCCCCCGAAAGCCACACCAACTCTACATGAAATTATATAAAACAAACATGATAAATAATAGTGACTCACCGGGACACACATAGACCAGTGGTTACCTACCATCTCCTCAGGGTCACCTAACTGGCCATGCCTTTAGGATATCCCTGCTTGTGCATAGGTGAGATAATTAACAGGAAGAGTGAACGATGCATTCTGTATATACCGTGTATCCATGCAGCAGGTACATTTCATAGTGTTCAGTTTTAAACAGGAGATCTGGCAACCCTAAGAGAGGCTGACCAGCCCCATACATGTAGGAATAATCCATACTGCATGGCAGCTTTAATTTTAGTGCAGCCATGAAACATGCATTCTTCTTATGTGACTCTGATTAAAGAGATAGTATTGGTTGATTTTAAGCTTGTTTAATATTGTAGATATTAAAACAAGAAATACATTGATTTAACCTGCTAAAGCTCCCCCCTCCTGCCCCTATCCCTGATGTCAGCCTCTAGCAGATAGCAGTAGACTCTGGTCCCGGGACTGGCAGGCGGCTCTTCAGCAGAGCCGAAATAGCGCAATCTAAAAATAAATACTTAATTTGGAACGGTCTACAAAATGTGCTTGCAAACCAGGCGCACTTTGTAGACCATTCCAATTAAATATTTATTTTTAGATTGAGCTAATTCGGCTCTGCGGAAGAGCCATCTCGAGTTGGCTTTACAACTGGCATCAGTTAAGGGGGGGACTTTAAAATGTTATATGTCTCAAACCATAAAGGTTTGAGAGATCAGACCGGCATCAATGGATTTCTTTTTTGATTATCTACAATATTATTTTTTATTTCTATAAGACTTTACTAACCCTTTAATTTTAGTGCATCCATGAGTTAATCCTTAAATAACAAGCACATGGAGAGACACTCAAGAGTTATGTCCACATTAAATAAAAATACTAGTTTTAATAAAGTTGTGGGCAAGCTGATGGTCTCCATCTGTGTGGACTAGTGTTCCCATCGTCAACAGCCATAAGATGGGACGAAGGTTCAAAACTAGGTGCAGTTATTTGGAATAATGGGAATACCTGGGAACTTTCAATACAATTTGAACATGAGATATTTGAAATAGTAACCCATAAATTCCTGAAAATGTAGTTCTAGTGCTACGTCCGTGCTTGCTCTAATACAGAGGTGATTCATCAGTCCACAAGGAAACTTTAAAGTGGAACGGTCATAAAAAGGTGATTTCAAAAGAGCTTTCCAAAGCATCTATATTTTTGCTGCCTGTTTTTTTTTTTTTTTTTTTTTTTTTTTAAGTATTGTTTATAACATAACATTGTTGATGAGGCTGAAATAAAGACGTGCGTCCATCAAGTCCAGCCCATGCCAAATCACCCCTTTTGATATGGAGGAAGGCAAAAAAACAAATACACTAAAGCCATTTCCAATTTAGCCCCAAGTGGGTAAACAATTAATTCCTAACTCCAAATGGCAGTCAGATAGTTCCCTGGATCTATGATATGTTTGTTTTATTTTTGTCAGTATTTGCAAATCTGGCAGGCACTGGAACACTGCACCCCTCATTGCCATAAAATACAATGAATTATCTTAAGCTATAGTTTGAAGTAAAAAATGGCTATAAAACATAAGTTCTTTTGGAAGATCTTTAAAAAAACAAAACAAAACAAAACAAAAAAACCACACAAACACCAATACTACATGATGACATGTATACACAGCACAGGTACAGGCAGCAGTGCCAGTCTCCTCCTCACACACTACTACACCATGACATGTATACACAGCACAGGTACAGTACAGACAGCAGTGCCAGTCTCTTCCTCACACACACTACTACACCATGACATGTATACACAGCACAGGTACAGTACAGACAGCAGTGCCAGCCTCCTCCTCACACACACACTACTACACCATGACATGTATACACAGCACAGGTACAGTACAGACAGCAGCAGTGCCAGTCTCCTCCTCACACACACTACTACACCATGACATGTATACACAGCACAGGTACAGTACAGACAGCAGTGCCAGTCGCCTCCTCTCACACACACTACTACACCATGACATGTATACACAGCACAGGTACAGTACAGACAGCAGTGCCAGTCTCCTCCTCTCACACACACTACTACACCATGACATGAATACACAGCACAGGTACAGTACAGACAGCAGCATTGCCAGTCTCCTCCTCACACACTACTACACCATGACATGTATACACAGCACAGGTACAGGCAGCAGTGCCAGTCTCCTCCTCACACACTACTACACCATGACATGTATACACAGCACAGGTACAGAACAGGCAGTAGCAGTGCCAGTCTCCTCCTCACACACACACTACTACACCATGACATGTACACACAGCACAGGTACAGAACAGACAGCAGCAGTGCCAGTCTCCTCCTCACATACTACTACACCATGACATGTATACACAGCACTGGTACAGTACAGACAGCAGTGCCAGTCTCCTCCTCACACACTACTACACCATGACATGTATACACAGCACAGGTACAGTACAGACAGCAGCAGTGCCAGTCTCCTCCTCACACACACTACTACACCATGACATGTATACACAGCACAGGTACAGTACAGACAGCAGTGCCAGTCTCCTCCTCACACACACTACTACCCCATGACATGTATACACAGCACAGGTACAGTACAGACAGCAGTGCCAGTCTCCTCCTCACACACACTACTACCCCATGACATGTATACACAGCACAGGTACAGTACAGACAGCAGCAGTACCAGTCTCCTCCACACACACTACTACACCATGGCATGTATACACAGCACAGGTACAGTACAGACAGCAGCAGTGCCAGTCTCCTCCTCACACACTACTACACTATGACATGTATACACAGCACAGGTACAGTACAGACAGCAGTGCCAGTCTCCTCCTCACACACACTACTACACCATGACATGTATACACAGCACAGGTACAGTACAGACAGCAGTGCCAGTCTCCTCCTCACACACACACTACTACACCATGACATGTATACACAGCACAGGTACAGTACAGACAGCAGCAGTACCAGTCTCCTCCTCACACACACGCATACCTGGGAGCTCTCAAGGTTTCACCAGAGTCTCAGGGTTTTGGCTCAAATCTCAGGGCCAAATTCTCAGGGTGAGACAGTCCAGTGTTACTGACTGTATAATCTGCAGTAAATAACTGCTTGTTTAGTTTCTAAATTGGTGCCCTTTGTACAGGATAGGTAGAGAGAGAAGTCATGTTTGCCTTGTGTATTTAAGTAGAGATAACTGTAATAAATAGCATGTCATAGGTTTACTGATGACTAACTGGAGTACCCGCAGATTACAGCAAGCAGAGACGTAACACTTACTGTAAAATCTCGTGTATAATACACACAATTTTGCCCCACTTCACCTGATGTGAAGTGGGGGGGTACGTATTAACTCCCTCTACCAAGTAAGCACAATCTACTTCCCTGCTTAACTCACCCCCTCAGGAGAGGAGCTGGCGTTAATCACTGCACAGCGTGTGACTCTTTTACATCTTCCGCCCGCATCTAGCACATCCCCACAGATTAGGCTGATCAGATCTCACCTGTAACCGGGGACATATAGGAAATAGCCATTTTTCAGTACTTCACTGAAATCAAAGCAGTCCTGCAGTATGCATTCTTACTATGCATTCCTGGTTAAAGGTGAGGTCTGGTCAGACTACCCCAGAGATCTATGCATTGGATGTACTGTATCGCCCTGTGAGGACCTTTAGGTATTACCACTGGCTAAAACAAAAACCTCCTTGCAGGGTTTTGCTGGAAGAGGGCAACAAATGCAAGAGTGCCGCCCACTGTGTAACGATTAAAGTTTGCATTGTATTATGCACAGGTGCATATTATACCTGAGATTTTATGGTATACCTATGTTATAGAGAGCACTTAGCCTTAACATTGTAAAGATGTCAGGGTCAGTTCCTTTTGAAAGTTTCCAGGTATGTACACTTTACAGCACCAAGACCGTACATAAATAGGTACTAAAGAAGCAGCATATTGGTACAGATCAGGTAGTTAGTAGCACCTTCAGAATTTGGCCCTGCACACCATACCTCCCAACATTTCAAGGGGCCAAAGTGGGACACATTTCTTTTAGGGGGTGTTGCTGGGGCGCAGCTGGTGGGTGGTGCATTACCGAGAATTCTTAGGTTATTTCAAAACCTGCTGACGCCTCTTTGTGTAAATTATTTAGAACAAAACCAAAGTATTTTACTTACACAGACTAATTTATAAAGACATATACTGAAGTTTGTACAAACATTAATGTGAGTTTTATTTAGTGTTGCACCGATACCGATACCAGCATTTGCGCGAGTACTTGTACTCGCGCAAATGCGGCCGATGCCAGCACCGATACCCTGTGTCAGGGTCAGTGCTGCAGAGAGGGAGCCCAGGGAGCTGCTCACAATGCCCCCCGGTCACCTCTCTCACTCCCGTAGCGTCGGAGCATTGCCGCGGGTTACCATAGCAACGCTCCGACGCTGACCTCTGCCGGGGCTTGCGAGAGAACAGTGAGCACCCGGCAGAGGAGAGTAAGGGAGGCAAGATAGGGCAGCGGGTGGTGAAAGAGGCAGAGAGTGGGGTGAAGAGGGAGAAAAAGAGGCAAAAGGAGGGGGGGGCAAGAAGAGGCAAAAGGAGGGGGGATCAGGAGGGAGAGAGAGGCAAAAGGGAGAGTCAAGGAGAAGGAGGGGGAGAAAGGGGGATCAAAAGGGAGAGAAAAAGCCAAGGCAAAAGAAGGGGGCTCAAAAGGGGTAGAATGAAGCAAAAGGTGGGAATCAAGAGGGGGAGAAAGAGTCAAAAGGGGAGAATCAAGAGGTGGTGTGTGTGTGTGTATATATATATATATATATATATATATATTTATTTATTTCCCCCCCCAAGTACTCACCAATACTTTTTTTTTCGGTCATTTGCCAGTTTTCCAAGTAACTAAAGCATATAGGTACTTAGAAAACTGGCAAATGACCGCCAAAAAAAAAGGTATCGGTAATTGGTATCGGTGAGTACTTGAAAAAAGTATCGGTACTCATACTCGGTCTTTAAAAAAATCGGTATCGGTGCACCTCTAGTTTTATTGCTGTGGAGCAATATGATACACTTATATACACACCAAGTCTGATCTCCTAGAAAGAGTGACAGCAGGGTGGCCAAAGATAGACAGAGGGATTTATGTCTCAGAGGGACTGACCATCCTAAAGGAGGAACGCATTGTTTGCCACTCTAAGAGCTCCCAGATATTATAATGGGACAAATGACCAGCATACCTAGGAAGCAATTTTCAAAATGGACAGACCATGAGATCTTTACAATGTAAGCATCAGTGCTCCCCAGAATATAGATTATAAATGTTACGTCCCCGCTTGCTATAATCCGCAGGTACTCCAGTTAATTATCAGTAAACCCATAACATGCTATTTATTACAGTCATCCATAATTAAATACACACAAGACAATTAAGACTTCTCTCTCTACCTATCCTGTAGAAAGGGCACCAATTTAGAGACTAAACAAGAAGTTATTTGCTGCAGATTATACAGTCGGTAACACTAGACTGTCTCACCCTATGTATGCTAACCAGTATATATTTGCCGCCAAACTTCTGGAGAGCCACACGTCAACTTCCACTACTATACAATACTGTGTAACGCAAAGCACTGCGCGTACACCTAGCCGGAAGCAGAGCTTTCTGTCACATTGGTACGCACGATGCGTTCCACAGTGCGGAAGTCCCTAAACTAACCGAGAATGAGGTCATTGCTGCGCGACGCAGAACGATGCCTAACTCGTTTTCAGGGGAAAGGCGCAGAAGAAACAGACAAGATAAATAGAGAAAGAGGCGAGTTTGGGAAACATTAAGTGGTTTGATCTGTTGGGTCAAATGCGTGTTCTGTGTGATTTCTGGGGAGAGCAAACTATGGCTCTCCAGCTGTTGTAGGACTACTTGTCCCATCTTTCTCAGCCGATAGAAGATTATGGCAATTGAACCATAAAACAGCTGGGGAGACACAGGTTGCAGCCTCCGGTTTAGATGCCATGAATATAAAATCCAGACGCACACTCACTTTCTGGGTATATAATTTCATTTGCATAGGATATGTGTAATACGCCAACTCTGTATAGTATTCTAACATAATAATTCTGCCACAAAGAAATTTTGTAAACTCTTATTACTTGCTGTGTATGTTCCATCTAACTATAGTACTCATTAGCCCCCAAAATAATACCCTGTGTTTTCATGGCAACAAAAGCATGATGTACATAACTGCCCTTCAGCATAATATCATTATAGTTCTTGTGTCAGAAAAGTTTTACCTATAGTGATGCTCAAAAGTTGCAGGGCTAGATAACAGAAGCATTTAATTTGACAGCAGATAAATACAAATTGGCCCCTCTAATCTGTCCATTTCTATATTTAAAAACGCTTAGACATGTTTAAAACTTAAAATAGCCATATACATACCTGGGAGTTCTCGGGGTTTTAACCTAAATCTCAAGGTAAAGTAACAAGTTCTCATGGTGAGAGAGTTCTCTGTAACTTATTATATGATATGCGCCAATTAAATGTTTCTTTAGTCTCTGAATTGGTGGCATCTGTACCAGAAAAACAAGGGAACATTCCCTGCTTGTCTACTGTGTGTTTAGGCAGTGAGATCTCTAAATTGTAACATGTTAAAGGTTCCTTGTGGACTGACTGGAGCAACTCTGGGTTAGAGCAAGCAGGTCCATATGACATAAAATCTGTATCATGGAAAGCTTAAAGGGTTAATATTTCAAAGCTCTCAGGGTCAGCTTATTCTGAAAGTTCCCAGGTGTGGAAATATATCAGTCCAAAGAGTTCTTACTTTGGTTACTCATTTAGCCTATACCGATCCCTTTGAGAGACTATTTCACTCGTCTATCACTCTTTCTTTAAAGTTGATATAAAATATTTTGTGACCCCATCAACCTTCTCCCTTACTGACTAGATTAGCATTCATACACAATTTTTAAGAGCTAGTTAGGACTTATATGAACTTCTGCCAATGTGTGTGTTTATATTTAACTGACCCTTTTCCATCTTCTCCAGTAGGGTTTATATACATCAGTAAATAAAGAACGTCCCTGACAATGGAGGGAGTAGAGGTTTGGGTGAAGGATAAGCTCCATGATGTCTTGGGCATGAGTGACCGGCATGTGGCTCAGTTCTTGGTGGGCACTGCTCTGAAAAGTTCAAGCTCTGCTGACTTAATGAGTCGATTGATTGACACTGGGGCTATTGATGTGACTGAGAAAGTTAAGTGCTTCTTGGAAGAGCTTTGGGTGAAGGTGAGAGATAGGGTAATGTTGAAATAGCATTTGAAATTAGAACATCTGCAAGATGCAATGTCTTGAATACTTCATACAGGTGTAGGCAACTTTGGTCTTCAAATAATGCAAACTGCATGTTTTCAGGATGCCACTGTTTGATTACAAGTGCATCAGTCTGTGGTTGTCCCTTTAACTGAGCTACCTGTAACTGAGCAGGGATATCTTTAAACCGGTCACTGTTCATTACATGCAAAGACAGATGTTGCCTACACCTGACTTAGAATGTAGACCATGACAGGGCAATCTGAGGTTCTTTGTCTGTTGATGACTACAATTCCCATCATCTCCAGCCAGCTGTTAGCTAGCTGGGGATGATGACAGTTGTAGTCCTCAACAGCCGGAAGGCCTCAAGTTGCCCACCCCTAATGTAGGTAGCTTCTGCACAAATCCAGGGGTATTACTGAAACATAACTTTATTATCCATATTTAAAAAAAAACAAGACAAATGCAGCAGTACCATAGAGTGAACTATCTATATGTTTCATGTGTTCAGCTTTTAATCACAGATTTTCCATAAAGGCTTATTCTGTCTAGAAGGGTTGAAACAGAGATCCAAAGGCCATTCAGTGTCCTCTATTGTTGTGGACACTACATGAATGTGAGGCTCAGACATATTTTGCTGTGCATGCATCAGGGTATCTGTTCATATGTGTAAAATATAATTGGGCTGAAATTGGGGTTTATCTGTTTGACTGCTTATTTTCAATACAGTTTATTTCTCCTTTCTAAATATGACTTTATTTTAGATTAAAAGTTAAGGTTTGCTTAGTAGAGTGCTCAGCTATCTCTGCTACATTATGAAATGTGACATTTATACTTGCGCCTAATGCCAAATCCTGGTGTGTGGTCAGAACAACTTCTTATCTCTGATAATGTCTGTGGGGCTCTCTTTCAGGTCTCTGTTTTACTCTTCCAATGCAGTGATTGGTGTAGGGACTTTTAAAGTGTTAGTAATGTCCAAAAAAAAGGTTTTTTTTGCATTTAGAAGAGCTTAAAAAGCTGAGCTAGATGCAAAGAACCTTATCTCTCAAACCGCTATGGTTTAAGAGATACAGGCGTTTAAAGTTGGATCTCTCCTACTGACAGCTGTAAAGCTCTCAGCAGGAGATTCATGTCAGTCGACACGGAGGCGCTTGAGAAGTGCCGAGATGTCGTTACGTAGAAGGAATACCTTCATTGGAACGGTCTAAAACGTGTGCCTGAACACCAGGCACACGTTTGAGACCATTCCAATGAACGGATTCCTTGTAAGTAACGAGACTGCGGCACTTAAGCTCCTCCGTGTCGACCAACACGAATCTCCTGCTGACAGCTTTACAGCTATCAGTAGCAAACAGCGAACATTAAACGCCTGTATCTCGTAAACCATGGCGGTTTGAGAGGTACGTGTTTTGCATTTATCTCAGCTTTTTAAGGTCTTCTAAATGCAAAAAACTTTTTTGGACATTACTATCACTTTAAACGGTGGTTGAACGTTTAAACATTGGGAGTGTTATCTTTTCCTTTTAACCCCTTTGAGTGACTGAGCAATGTGTTGCTCACCCCTCTGGCCCTCAAAGGATTACCTAATACAGGCATGGACAAAAATGCTAAAGAACTTTGCAGCCAGACAAACATTGGGAGCTCTGGCTCCTAAATTCCTGGGATTTTTCCACCCCTGTCTTAACATATATGGATGATGATCATATTTCACCTTACAAAAGAGTGTTGGCAAGTGGGAAATGTGTGGCATGGGGTGAGGCTTTTCTCTAATTTTCTGAATCTTAATATCCCTTCCCCCTGTCTACATTCAACCCCCATTTTCTACTCCACCTTCTCTTTATTCTCAGATTCCCCGCAAGGCACCTACTGAGCGCCCAGCCCGGGCAGCAGAGCGAGAGGCCATAGCCATGCAGCAGAAGAATAAATCGTACACTCTGCTGGAGGATAGTGAGGATGAGGAGGATCAGAGGGAAAACAGGGAGGAAAAGAGGAGGAAGAAGAAACATCTAAGGAAGAGGAAGAAAGAGGAGTCATCTGACAGTGAGAATGAAAAAGTGCAGTGAGTATGGCAGACAGACAGGTTTACATTGTACCTGGCACAGACATGCAGACTTACATTGTGCCTAGGACAGACATATAGACTTACATTGTGCCTAGGACAGGTATACCAACTTGCATTGCAACTAAGACAGACATACAGACCTACATTGTAACTAGGGCAGATATACAGACTTACAATGTTCCTAGGGAAGATATAAAGACTTACATTGTGCCTAGGACAGACATATAGACTTACATTGTGCCTAGGACAGGTATACCGACTTGCATTGCAACTAAGACAGACATACACACTTACAGTGTATCTGAGGTAAATATACAGACTTGCACTGTACCTAGCGCAGACATAGAGACTTACACTGTACTGGGACGGACATAGAGACTTACACTGTACCTGGGGCAGACATACCAACTTGCATTGTATCTAGGGCAGACATAGAGACTTACACTTTACCTGGGGCAGACATAGAAACTTACACTTTACCTGGGGCAGACAGAGAGACTTACATTGTACCTAGCACAGACATACAGACTTGCATTGTACCTAGCACAGACCTGCACACTTGCATTATACCTAGGGCAGACATAGAGACTTGCATTGTACTGGGGCAGACATAGAGACTTGAATTGTACCTAGGGTAGACATAGAGACTTACAATATACAGGGGCAGACATAGAGACTTGCATTGTACTTAGAGCAGACATAGAGACTTACACTGTACGTAGAACAGAGATAGAGACTTACAATGTACCTAGGGCAGACATGACTAAGAACACGGGGCCTCCAATTGCACTGTAGGGGCAAATAAAAAATTTACAAACTTCCCATTGATTTAAGAAATAACATTTTCCTAAATTCCCATTGATTTAAAAGTAGTCTTTCAACCCTTCAGTTCTAGAGTGAATACCTCACTAGCATTCCGAGGGTTAAAACCCTCCTACAAATACCTTTTTATTTGCCCTTATGGTGTATTTTCTTTCCCCAGAGTTGTCCCACTTTATTCATAAGTCTCAGTATACAGGTGTGTAAAACTGTTATTACAATAAATAAACAAATACAGAGAAGAGTGTGTGTGTGTGTGTGTGTGTGTGTGTGTGTGTGTGTGTGTGTGTGTGTGTGTGTGTGTGTGTCTCTCTCTCTCTCTCTCTCTCTCTCTCTCTCTCTCTCTATATATATATATATATATATATATATATATATATATATATGTGTGTGTGTGTGTTTGTTTATTCACTGTCCTCTCTACCCCATAATGTCTGTTTCTTTCCACATCTAGAGCAGACAAGGTGCCCTCGCTTGGCAGTGCCTCAGACGATGAGGATGAGAAGGAGGAGCGGGAGCGATTAAAGGATCTGGAGGAAAGAGACGCCTTCGCTGAGAGAGTGAAGAAGAGAGATAAAGAGAAGACCAGGAATATTGTAGAAAGATCAGATAAGAAGGTTAGTGTGTGTGTATAGGGGGTATCAGTATCACAGGGGATTATACAGTTACTCTAGGGCTGACATGACACTTTACTGAATTGGGCCCTGCTACAACTGGCATAGAAATTGAGTATTCTCTAACTAGGGCTTGCCCAGGACTTTAAAGTGTTAGTAATGTCAAAAAAAACTTTTTTTTGCATTTAGAAGAGCTTAAAAAGCTGAGCTAAATGCAAAAAAAGTATCTCTCAAACCGCTATGGTTTAAGAGATACAGGCGTTTAAAGTTTGATCTCTCTTACTGACAGCTGTAAAGCTGTCAGCAGGAGATCTGTGTCCGTCGACACGCTGGCGCTTGAGAAGTGCAGCGATCTCATTATTTACCATGAATCCCTTCATTGGAATGGTCTAAAACGTGTGCCTAGTGTTCAAGCACACGTTTTAGACCATTCCAATGAAGGGATTCCTTGTAAGTAACGAGATCTCGGCACTTCTCAAGCGCCTCCATGTCGACCGACACGAATCTCCTGCTGAGTAGGAGAGATCAAACTTTAAACGCCTGTATCTCTTAAACCATAGCGGTTTGAGAGATACGTTTTTTTTTTGCATTTAGCTCAGCTTTTTAAGCTCTTCTATATGCAAAAAACTTTTTTTTGGACATTACTAACACTTTAAAGAGAAAGACATGGTACATGACATGGTACAGAATCTGGCATAGTTGGACATGCAGAACCTGGCACCTCCTAGAGGATTTGGGGGGGAATAATGAGAACTGGGCTCTCATAAAAAGGTGGTGTAAAACTGCCTTAAGGGACCATCAGCACTCCAGCTGTTGGGGACTACAATCCCATCATCCCTAACCAGCCACCGGCTTACCCCTAATATAAGATGCAGAACATACTGACTCTGATGTACTAAGAAGAGCTGGCGTTATTATGGAGCCATCCAATTGCACCACATCGGACAGATAAACCTTCCCGTTCATTTACCTTGTGCGTTTAACCCATTGAAAGCTAGATAGCATTTCTAGAGCCAACTCACTGCACTGTAGTGGATAAACGTTCGTATGCTTTAAAACGGAATTTTGACCCCTTCATTGCTAGAGATACCTCCAGCGAATTTCAGTAAGATGTGTTGGAGACCTCTCTGGCATTGTAGGGGTTAATATCACTGTTTAATTCAGTGAGGGGTTTTAATTGTCCCTTTTGGCTCAGTTGGTTTGCCTCCAGACTACTGGCGTTCTCCTCAGTAAATCAGTGAAATGATATCTATTACTGGTATGTGGCTTGGCACACCTAGGCTGGCACAGAGTTGTATCAAAAGCTGTTAATCCTAGGGCCGTTACTGGTATTTGATGTTGTAATACGTCTTTTGTTTCCAGGCATATGAAGAGGCTCAGAAACGACTTAAACTGGCCGAAGAAGATAGGAAGAAGATGGTATGTTTTTACTGTTTGCACATTGTATTATACTGTGCAACATGATCATAATCGGTGTGTAGGTAAGGAATAGGCAACCTGTGGTTTTCCAGCTGTTGTCGGACTACAGTTCACATCATTCCCAGTCGATGATGGGAATTTTTTTCCAGTCACAACTGGAACACCACAAGTTGCTCACCATTGTATAGATACCAAGGTCCGTATTCACAAAGTCAGCTGTGGAACAATTCTGGGCCAAAGCAGCTGCACTGTTTTTAACCCCTGAAGGACCAGCGGTGCCAAACAGGGGTCTGAGAGAGACTGGAGCGGTCCGTTCAGACCCCTTTTTTACTTGCAGCGCTCCTGCAGGCGTGTTGTAAGTAAAAAGTACGTGACGTGCCAGGACTGTCACCGGTCCTGGCATGTGACAGGGTCCTTAAGAGGTTAAATGGGATTTGTTTTAACCCCTTGAATGCTAGAGAGGTCTCCAAAGCATTGCTTTGCAATGCATTGCAGACCACTCTAGTGTTCAAGGGGTTAAAAAGTTCCCTTTCAATCAATAATAAGTTTTGGGGATGTTTTCATTTGTTTCATATGTGCTGAGTCAGTCAGTTTTTGCCTTTGTGTATCTAGTCTTCAGTTCTATTGTTGTTCAGAGCAGCGCGGGGATTTCTAGCGGATTGATGCCCTGTTACTTTGTAGGTACCGGAGCTGCGTGTAAAATCCCGCAGGGAATACTTGGGTAAGAGAGAAAAGGAAAAGCTGGAGGACCTAGAGGCGGAGATAGCAGACGATGAGTACCTGTTTGCCGAGTCGGAGCTGACAACCGTAGAGAGGAAGGAGCTGGAGTATAAACGCAGGGTGCGGGATTTGGCAAAGGAGTACAAGAGAGCGGGGGAAAAAGAGCGCATGGAAAAGCATGACCGCTACTTCATGCCAGAGGAAAACCGGAGTAAGGTATGAATGGCCCAGCCAACATCCCTGATTAAAGAGCCTCATAACATTAGATTAACACAGTAGTATGTTAAGAGAAGCAAATAGATCTGTGTTTTCATTTTTAGTCTCAGATCTCTTACTCCCTTAAAAATATTTATCCCGTAGCATCACATGATGTGCCAGGACGGTCACGCCAGTCCGGATCTTAAGGACCGGTGACAGTCCTGGTGTGTCATGGAATTCTGGGATGGCAACGTGGCTGCACAACGCTTCCCAGAATTCATTGCAGGAAAAAAAAAAGTTTGTGGTCCTTAAAGGCCACCCCTCCCCCCCCAAATCAGGCTGTCTTTAAAGGGTTAAAAATAGTTACTTAAGCTTCTTGTGTTCTCATGGCAACAGGACAAAGGGCGAGATGTTGGTTTGAAAGCACGCGTAGAAGACAGTTTCAGTGAAATAATTATTTTTTACTAACGTGTTCTCGGCTCTGCTGCAGAGCCGCCTGATACACGTAAGACCGGATATCCCTGCAGTCAGCTACAACGCTGACTTAAGGGAAGGGGGAGGGAGGGGGGAACTTTGTGAGCGATTATCTCTCAAACCATAAAGGTTTGAGAGATGACACTGGGGACAATTAAATTCTTTTCAACATGCCTACAACATGGGGATTAGTAATATTTAAGTATTACTATCCCTTTAAAGGAAGAGAGAGACAGAATGAAGAGCAGAGCAGCTGAATTTATAGGTCCCAGAGAAGCCCTGATAATGGTGATAGTACAGAAAGTTTTTGTATTATTTGGTAACTCTAGGTCCCATCACTAAGTGCAAACATTACATAGCACTGTGTGGGTTGTAAGACTGTAATCTTTGATCAAATATTACTTCACAGAAAATTCCCGACCGATATGAGGAACCTGTGACTGAGGAGCGATTTGCTCCTCGTGAAGAGCAGAGGCGCTGGGAAGAGGAGCACATAGGAGCAGCCTCTCTGAAGTTTGGGGCCAAGGATGCCCGTGATCGAGGGCAAAAAGAATATGATTTTGTGATGGAGGAAGACGAGGTCATACAGTTTGTCAGCTCAACACAAATGAAGGGGACAGTGGAAAAGGTGAGTGTTGTTTATAGATCATCCCAGTCCTTGTATTTTACAACTGTTTATAGTGGTTTCACATAAAATATGTGTAAATCTTATAGTACTTAACCCCGTAAGGACTACATGACGTACTATGACTGTCACGGTGCTTAAATACTTAAGAACCAATGACGGTCATAGTACGTCACATACTTTTTACTTAAAGCGATCCACCAGGAGCGCTGTAAGTAAAAATGGGGCCTAAAATTGACCACTCCAAGACTGGAGCGATCTCTTTTAGGCCTCAAAGCGGTGTGTCGATACACATAACTGGTCACATGTACCGGCACATAGGCAAAGATCAAAACGGTCCTTATGGAACGGAAACGTCCCAGGACTGCTGGTCCTCAAGGGGTTAACCCATTAACACCCAATGAAGTGCCAGGACCATCACAGCTGTCCAGGGCTTAAAGGACCTGTGAAGGTCCTGGCACGTCATGGAATACTGGGATCACAGCGTGGCCACACGCCGCTCTGCGATCCCAGAATGCATCGGTCCTAGAGGTTCTAAATAGGAAACTCCTGGGATTCCAAGGAACAAAGTCTGAACACCGCTGAACTAGAGGGTTATGGGAATTTTAAATATAAGGAGAGTGGGCGATAAATAAGCTATGTTTAACAACTCTGAAGTTATTGGATTCAGCTATATTAAATTTGTGTTTAATGCGTGAAAAGTTATTTTATATTTTACCTAAGCCTATTTATATATATATGTTTATTTCAGGTTGTTGTGTTTTTTTTTTTTTTTTTACTTTAAAGTTGAGATCACAAGGACCTTAACATGGACATGTTAGCATTCGGATATCTAGAGCTGTGAGAATCTTGAGATCCTTCATAGAAACAGAAACCTTGGTGTTAAAGGGATAGTAATGTTTCATAATAAAAGCAGCTCTAATTAATCATCATAGTATTTGGACTTTGGAGAGTGTTATTTCAATTCTGTCAGAGTTGTAGTTCAGGAGTAATTCAATGACAAAGTATCCCCCTCCCGTCCCTTTTACTGATGTAACACTGCTCAGCCAGATCAGAAGGGAGGTGCCCAGGTAGATTGCAGAGAGGGACAATCTTCAATTAAGATAAGGGAAAAACTTGTCAAGGGGGGGCAGGGCTTTCATCGTTCTCATAGGAAGAAGATTATCCCCTTCTGTTATCTGTCTGGTCTATGGACTGCATTCCACATCTGAGAAGAGATGGCTTACACTAGGTAAAAGGGGCGGGAGGGGAAACTTTGCTTGTGAATATCTCAAACCATAAAGGATTGAGAGATAAGACTTATATTGTTCTTTATGTTTTTGTAACGCCTACAAAATAAAATAAAGATAAAAGGAAGTATTACTATCCCTTTAAACACCCTTTGAGTGCCTGAGGGGATATGCAATTGCACATGCCTCTGGCACTCAAAAGGTTCATAACCACTATCTGGCCCGCCTGTTCTATCCAAACGAGGCAGAATTAACACCACCTAATAATAACACAAACATATCTTACTATTGTCAGAAAATCCTAATGCCATTAGGACGTTTTACCTTAAAGTGTTAGTAATGTCAAAAAAAAGTTCTTTTTTTTGTATTTAGTAGAGCTTAACAAGCTGAGCTAAATGCAAAAAAACGTATCTCTCAAACCGCTATGGTTTAAGAGATGCAGGCTTTTAAAGTTTGATCTCTCCTACTGACAGCTGTAAAGCTGTCAGCAGGAGATTCATGTTGGTCGACACGGAGGCGCTTGAGAAGTGCTGAGATCTTGTTACTTACAAGGAATACCTTCATTGGAATGGTCTAAAACCTGTGCCTGAACACTAGGCACACGTTTTAGACCATTACAATGAAGGAATTCCTTGTAAGTAACGAGATCGCGGCACTTCTCAAGCGCCTCCGTGTCGACCGACACGGATCTCCTGCTGACAGCTTTACAGCTGTCAGTAGGAGAGATCAAACTTTAAACGCCTGTATCTCTTAAACCATAGCGGTTTGAGAGATAGTTTTTTTGCATTTAGCTCAGCTTTTTAAGCTCTTCTAAATGCAAAAAACTTTTTTTTAGACATTACTAACACTTTAATGTCTTTGTTCAAGAAATCATATTTTCTATTACTCTTAGATATCCTGTCAATGAGGGCGGACACGATAGTTAATCACGTTTTTTTTCAAACTGAAACATGATACTATTTAACCGTTTATGTATCAGAGGGGTGCCATGTGCAGTGAGCAAAGACTCCACAAACCTGACACCCAGGACTGATTGAAGGTGCCATCTCTTGAATAAAGCAATATCCATAGGGGCCATTAGTATTCTTTGGCCACAGCAAGATAATTGGGGGTTTATCATTAGGACGTCTTACTTCTCCATTCAGCTGTTGGTATCCTGGATATACAGATGTGTTATGGTGGACTTGTCTCTAAGTGGAAGTGACTTGGAAGTGGGGTTCTCCTGGTTAAGATGTCTAAGCTTTAAGGAATCTGGAGGTCATAGTTAAACATAGAAACGACAGACGGCAGATAAGAACCATTCGGCCCATCTATTCTGCCCATTTTCCTTCTGTAAAGACGTCAAACCTTTTTTGGTCCTTTGTCTTTTCTTATGTTAAGGACAGCCTTATGCCTATCCCATGCATGCTTAAATTATGTCACTGTATTAACTTCTACCACTTCTGCTGGTAGGCTATTCCACTTAACTACTACCCTCTCAGTGAAGTAAAACTTTCTTACATTACGTCTAAGCTTATGTCCCTCTAGTTTTAGACTATGGCCTCTTGTCCTAACATTTTTGCTCCTTTGAAATATACTTCCCTCCTGCACTTTGTTGAATCCCTTCATGTATGTGAATGTGTCTATCATATCCCCTCTCTCTCTTCTCTCCTCCATCCTATACATGTTCAGATCCTTTAGTCTATCCCAATGGTTCTCAATCTTTTTTTGTTCAGGGAACCCCTAACATGTAATCTAGAACATTCGGGGCACCCCTAACATATTTATTGTACTTTATCAAGGGCATAATGAAGGGTACAATACATAAATATACAGTTATTATTAGGTCTTATAATAACAAAACTAAACATATTGTGCATAACAATTTCTATAAATCATTATTTAAAAGTCCATAGTCTTTATAGAAAACATAGGGCACCCTAAGTTGATATTCGTGGCACACCACAGTGCCATGGCACCCTGGTTGAGAATCAATGGTCTATCCTGATATTTCTTTTCCTGTAAACCAGTCACCATTTTAGTAGCCCTTCTCTGAATTCTCTCTAGAGTATCTATATCCTTCTGGAGATGGGGTCTCCAGTACTGTACACAATACTCTAGGTCTCCAGTACTGTACACAATACTCTAGGTCTCCAGTACTGTACACATTACTCTAGGTCTCCAGTACTGTACACAATACTCTAGGTCTCCAGTACTGTACACAATACTCTAGGTGAGGTCTAACTAGAGATCTGTACAGTGGCATGACCACTTCCCTTTTTCTGCTACTAATGCCCCTAGCTATACAACCCAGTACTCTGCTTGCCGTTTGTGCTCCCTCTGAGGTCAATTTGATTTTTAAGGATGGACATCTTCTTTTATTGAGGTAGAGTTAAACTGAACACTAGAATAGCAGTTGTCTTGGGGTTCGTCAGAGTCGAGGCATCTGTAGCTGTCTGTTGAAGCGGTCAGGTCAAAGTCAGCTGTTCAGTTAGTGTGGAATTCCCCCTGTGTAAGGGCCATATTTTCAAAAGAAAATTGGAGGAGTTCTGGCACAAACCATTTTCACTATAGGGTAGAACTAAAAGTACCAAAAATGCCCATTGAGTTAGATGGGGATTTTAACCTGTTGAATTCTAGAGAGGTCTCCAACGTATTTTGAAGCAATGCGCGTGGACATCTTTAGCATTCAAGAGCTTAAAATCTCCAATTAAATTAATGGGAATTTTTAGTTCTTTCCCTATTCTGTAAATAGTTTGTCCCAGTACTCCTCCAGTACAGCCCTAAATGTCTAACTTTTTGAATTCTCTCTCCACCTTCCCTTCTTAGGAAGATGAGGAAGCCAAAGCCTTGTCTGAGTCTGAAAAGAAAAAGATGTCAATCCAGGAGGTCCGCCGCAGCCTCCCCGTCTTCCCATACCGCTCAGATCTCCTGAAGGCCATCTCCGAGCACCAGATCCTCATCATTGAAGGAGAGACGGGATCTGGGAAGACCACCCAGATCCCCCAGTACCTGCATGAAGATGTGAGTGGTCTAATGACCCTCTATTACCCTTCTTATCTGGTACAAACACCACAACCTCAAACACACACACACAAACACAACAAACACACACATAAACACACCACATTCCCAAACACACCACATTCCCAAACACACACACAAACACGCCACATTCTCAAACACACACATACACACGCCACATCCCCAAAGACACACACACACACACACGCTCACGTGTGCACCAAATCCCCAGAACAGACACACACACACACACACACACACACACACACACACACACACCACATCTCCAAACACCCATACATACTTACATACACACCTACACCCACATACACCACATTCCCAAACACACACACACACACCACATTCCCAAACACACACACACACACACATACACCACATTTCCAAACCTACACATACACACACCACATTCCCAGACACACACATACACACATCACATTCCCAGACACACACACAAACACACCATGTTCCCAAACACACACATAAACACACCACGTTCCCAAACACATGCACAAACACTCCACAACCCCAGACACACACATAAACACATCACAACCCCAGACACACACATAAACACATCACAACCCCAAACACACACATAAACACATCACAACCCCAAACACACACACCACAACCTCAAACACACACATACACACACATAAACACACCAAACACCACACATAAACACACAACATTCTCAGACACGCACATACACACTCCACATTCCCGAACACAAACACACCACATTCCCAAATACACACACCACATTCCCAAACACACACATAAACACACCAAATACACACATAAACACACCACATTTCCAAACACACATAAACACACCACGTTCCCAAACACATGCACAAACACTCCACAACCCCAGACACACACATAAAACACATCACAACCCCAGACACACACATAAACACATCACAACCCCAAACACACACATAAACACATCACAACCCCAAACACACACACCACAACCTCAAACACACACATACACACACATAAACACACCAAACACCACACATAAACACACAACATTCTCAGACACGCACATACACACTCCACATTCCCGAACACAAACACACCACATTCCCAAATACACACACCACATTCCCAAACACACACATAAACACACCAAATACACACATAAACACACCACATTTCCAAACACACATACATGCACCAGGTTCCCAGACACACACACACACACACCACGTTCCCACACACACACATACACACCCCATGTCCCCAAATACACATACAACACACACGCCAAATCCCCAAAACAAACATAAACACACACCACATCCCTACAAACACCACGCCTCCAAACACACACACACACCAGATCACCAAAAAATACACAACACACATACATATACACACTTTCCCTTCATGTTCCTACAGCATCAATTTAACCCCCGGAGTGCCAGCGTTGCATACCCCTCTGGCACTCAGAACGTTCGTAGTGGACACTTAGGAGCATTCACACTGCAGGGCTGCTTTAGAACCATTGCACTGTATAAAGCCACAGTGGGTGCCTTTTAGTTCTCCAGCTATTGTTAGGATGCGATTACAATCCTCATTGAACCACCTCCAGTTGTTGTTGGACTACAATTCCTATTACACTCAGCAGGATGATGGCCAGCTGAGGATGATGGGAGTTGTAATCCAACTATAAATGGAAAGCCAAAGGTCCCCACACCTACTGTAGGAGTGCAGTGTTTCCTATGCAGCCACGCAGTCTGTATCTTCCATAAGTGGATGCTATTACAGGGATGGAGTGGCCACCTTACATTCTGTCTCTTCCATGCAGGGTTACACCCGAAATGGGATGAAAATTGGGTGCACTCAGCCTCGAAGAGTGGCCGCCATGAGTGTAGCAGCTCGAGTGTCCCAGGAGATGGGGGTCAAACTGGGCAATGAGGTGAGAGCACTGCCATGGTCTCATTTTCTGTTTCTGTCTTGTATTTGTCTGTCCCTTGTCAAAGGAACATTTTCTTCATTTTCCTTTTACCATGTTTCCTCCCCTCCCTTCACTCATGGTCTCTCCTCACCGTTCCACCCCTCTTAGCTCTCTCTCAACCCCCTCAGGTCTTCCATTCTCCAGCCAGGGACAGATTAATGATCCATGGGGCATTAGGCAAGATGCCAGTTTGGGGCCTCATATCTCATGGTCTGGTGCTTCTGACACATAGTGCTGCTAGCGGGTACTGGCATTGTGACTCTATTGGAAGTTGGGGCAACTGGATGATGTTGGTCTCTTAATGAAAAGGGCATCTGACACAAGATGTTAGTGGCAGCAATAGCAGAGCCTCTGTCTGTGGCCCATCACTCGCAGTCAGGGACCCTCATATTTCCATGGTCATTAGGCAGTAGCCTAGGTTGACATAATGGATGATCCGGTTCTGACTCTATCCTCTCCAGTCTTGCAAGCTCTGCCCCTCCAGTCTTGCAAGCTCTGCCCCTCCAGTCTTGCAAGCTCTGCCCCCTCCAGCCTTGCATGCTCCGCCCCCTCCAGTCTTGCATGCTCCATCTCTTCCAGCCTTGCATGCTCCATCTCTTCCAGCCTTGCATGCTCCATCTCCTCCAGCCTTGCATGCTCCACCTTCTATGGCCTGGCATGCTCTGCCTCCTCCAGCCTTGCATGCTCCATCTTCTCCACCCTTGCATGCTCCGCCTCCTCCAGTCTTGCATGCCCCACCCCTCACGGATCACACATTCAGAAGCTCTCCACCACAAGGCTTGTGTTCTTTCGCTGCCCCCTTGCCCCTCATCTCTGGCTCTCTTTCTCTTCCTCCTTGATGCTGGCGCACCCCCCACTTGTCTCTGGCACTCTGCCTCTTCCTCCTTGATGGTGTTCCTCCCACGGCAATCTCTTTTGCATCGTTCTGTCATACCTCACTTTCCCCACCGTTCATGGGCATCCAGTGGGTGAGGGGCATTTTCCTTGCCCCCAGCATATAAACACAGGGGCTGGGCAGGCTAGTCTGGGGATTATATTATGGCTTTGTCTCTCCCCCCCAGGGAACATTTCTGTTGACACCCCTGCCACCATTTTCTAATTTTCTCCGCCCCTCTTTGGACCCCCCGTCCTGTGCTTATCTTTCCCCTCTCTAACGGCTCTGTCCTTAGGTCGGATATAGCATTAGGTTTGAAGACTGCACCTCTGAGCGCACAGTGCTGAAGTACATGACAGATGGGATGTTACTGAGGGAATTCCTTACTGAGCCTGATCTGGCCACCTATAGGTACCTACCCCTTTTATATACGTCTTTATGTGTATGTAAGCAGATGCTCATCTAAATATATATATATTTACATTCTAATGTAAAAGCCCGTGTACACGGGCCATGGTCCGGGTGATGTTAACCCTTTGAGTGCCAGAGGGGTACGCAATGCAATGCTTTGCGTACCCCTCTTGCACTCAAAGGGTTAAGAGGCTGGTCCTGCTCTGCGTCCTGTTGCCGACACAGTCATGCACTGTAGAGACTGCCCGAAAGCACAGAATGCTCCCAGCACAGAATTCCCAGCATTCCGTGCGTTCAAGCAGTCTCTGCTAAGCATGACGGCTTCTGACAAACATCCTAGCAAATTATTATATAGGATATCCTATATAATAATTCGCTAAATCGTGTGTAACACTGCAACATGCGCAGTAGACACTGCTGCGCTTGCTGCAGTCATGCGCAGTAGAGACTGCCCGCACTGTGGCTGATACAGAGCTGGGCGCTCCGAAGGAGCGTCCAGCTCTGTATCAGCCGTGGCATGGGCAGTCTCCACTACACGTGACTGCCCCGCTACCGGGTGGCAGTGGCACTGTGGCCCGTGTAACGGGCTGTTCAACTAGTATAATATAAAATATGTGTGTGTGTTTGCCCGTACAATAAAGACATTTTGTTTATTCCTTCTATCCAGTTCTCCCCCCCTTCCCTCGTGGTCTTTCTCATGTTCCTCTTTCTCTATAAGTCATTGATATAACAAATAATGGCCTTTTCCCTTCCGCCCCCATTTTCTCTTCTTGCTGCTCTTCCTCACCTCTCCCTTCTCTCCCAGTGTAATAATAATAGATGAAGCCCACGAGAGAACTTTACACACAGATGTACTCTTCGGCCTCATTAAAGATATCGCCCGTTTCCGGCCAGACCTCAAGGTTCTGGTGGCCAGCGCCACCCTCAACACTGAGCGATTCTCCTCATTCTTTGACGATGCCCCGATCTTCCGTATCCCAGGTCGCCGGTATCCAGTGGACATCTACTACACCAAGGTAGGGTGCTCTAGAACTGGAATGGGTGGGTGTACAGTGTCTGACCCAGAGATATTAGTGATTCCTGAATCCCTATGACAAGTAAAATATTGTCTCCTGCAGGCGCCTGAAGCAGATTACCTGGAAGCCTGCGTCGTTTCCGTCTTACAGATTCATGTGACACAGCCAACGGGTGACATCTTGGTCTTCCTGACCGGGCAGGTAGAGGAGCAGGAGATGGGAAGGTGCCATTGGGGGTGTATATTTATATATATAATATATATATATAAACTAGAATACAGGGGAGAGAGAGATATTAATGCCAATTCATACACTAGCTCTAAACATTTACATTTCTAATGGGCACCCTGTGTCCCTCCAATTGTGGTTGGACTGCAACTCTCAGTGGTTGGCTGAGGTTGATGGAAATTGTAATCCTACAAAAGCTAGAGAGCCGCGGGGTGCCTACTCCAAAACGTGATGTTTTGTGCCATTTTTAGATTCCCTGTACTTCCGCAAATACATATGTGTTGTGCTCAAGTATATAGAATGGTATGGAAAACGTTGGCTCTCCAGCTGTTTGAGACAACTGCTCTCATAATTCATTGGCTGGTTGGGGATGATGGGAGTTGCAGTTTCGAACGTCTGAAGAGCCAAACGATCCCTTCTCCTGATGTAGAAGACAGACATTTGGGTGCGATACTCTGTGCGGTGTATTGGTTGTACTCAGTACTACTGTCTGTGTTGCAGGAGGAAATTGAGGCATGCTGTGAGATGTTACAGGAGCGATGTCGAAGGCTGGGTTCTAAGATAGCAGAGATGTTAGTGCTGCCCATCTACGCCAACTTACCCAGTGATATGCAGGCAAAGATTTTCGAACCTACACCTCCAGGGGCACGAAAGGTATGGGGTATGATACAGGCTGTATGTCTGTCCCTCCTCCTGTAGGGTGACACAGACAGAAGGAGCTGTGAGTCTGTCCCTCCTCCTGCAGGGTGACACAGTGACACAGACAGAAGGAGCTGTGAGTCTGTCCCTCTTCCTGCAGGGTGACACAGACAGAAGGAGATATGAGTCTGTCCCTCCCCCTGCAGGGTGACACAGTGACACAGACAGAAGGAGATATGAGTCTGTCCCTCCTCCTGCAGGGTGACACTGTGACACAGACAGAAGGAGATATGAGTCTGTCCCTCCTCCTGCAGGGTGACACAGTGATACAGACAGAAGGAGATATGAGTCTGTCCCTCCTCCTGCAGGGTGACACAGTGACACAGACAGAAGAGATATGAGTCTGTCCTTCCTCCTGCAGGGTGACACAGTGACACAGACAGAAGGAGATATGAGTCTGTCCCTCCCCCTGCAGGGTGACACAGTGACACAGACAGAAGGACCTATGAGTCTGTCCCTCCTCCTGCAGGGTGGCACAGTGACACAGACAGAAGGAGATATGAGTCTGTCCCTCCCCCTGCAGGGTGACACAGTGACACAAACAGAAGGAGATATGAGTCTGTCCCTCCTCCTGCAGGATGACACAGTGACACAGACAGAAGGAGATATGAGTCTGTCCCTCCTCCTGCAGGGTGACACAGTGACACAGACAGAAGGAGGTATGAGTCTGTCCCTCCCCCTGCAGGGTGATATAGTGACACAGACAGAAGGAGATATGAGTCTGTCCCTCCTCCTGCAGGGTGACACAGACAGAAGGAGATACGAGTCTGTCCCTCCCCCTGCAGGGTGACACAGTGACACAGACAGAAGGAGCTATGAGTCTGTCCCTCCCCCTGCAGGGTGACACAGTGACACAGACAGAAGGAGCTATGAGTCTGTCTCTCCCCCTGCAGGGTGACACAGACAGAAGGAGATATGAGTCTGTCCCTCCTCCTGCAGGGTGGCACAGTGACACAGACAGAAGGAGCTATGAGTCTGTCCCTCCCCCTGCAGGGTGGCACAGTGACACAGACAGAAGGAGATATGAGTCTGTCCCTCCTCCTGCAGGGTGACATAGTGACACAGACATAAGGAGATATGAGTCTGTCCCTCCTCCTGCAGGGTGACACAGTGACACAGACAGAAGGAGTTATGAGTCTGTCCCTCCCCCTGCAGGGTGACACAGTGACACAGACAGAAGGAGATATGAGTCTGTCCCTCCTCCTGCAGGGTGACACAGACAGAAGGAGATACGAGTCTGTCCCTCCCCCTGCAGGGTGACACAGTGACACAGACAGAAGGAGCTATGAGTCTGTCCCTCCCCCTGCAGGGTGGCACAGTGACACAGACAGAAGGAGCTATGAGTCTGTCTCTCCCCCTGCAGGGTGACACAGTGACACAGACAGAAGGAGATATGAGTCTGTCCCTCCTCCTGCAGGGTGACACAGTGACACAGACAGAAGGAGCTATGAGTCTGTCTCTCCCCCTGCAGGGTGACACAGACAGAAGGAGATATGAGTCTGTCCCTCCTCCTGCAGGGTGGCACAGTGACACAGACAGAAGGAGATATGAGTCTGTCTCTCCCCCTGCAGGGTGGCACAGTGACACAGATAGAAGGAGATATGAGTCTGTCTCTCCCCCTGCAGGGTGACACAGTGACACAGACAGAAGGAGATATGAGTCTGTCCCTCCTCCTGCAGGGTGACACAGTGACACAGACAGAAGGAGCTATGAGTCTGTCTCTCCCCCTGCAGGGTGACACAGACAGAAGGAGATATGAGTCTGTCCCTCCTCCTGCAGGGTGGCACAGTGACACAGACAGAAGGAGATATGAGTCTGTCCCTCCTCCTGCAGGGTGACACAGTGACACAGACAGAAGGAGATATGAGTCTGTCCCTCCTCCTGCAGGGTGACACAGTGACACAGACAGAAGGAGCTATGAGTCTGTCTCTCCCCCTGCAGGGTGACACAGACAGAAGGAGATATGAGTCTGTCCCTCCTCCTGCAGGGTGACACAGTGACACAGACAGAAGGATATATGAGTCTGTCCCTCCCCCTGCAGGGTGGCACAGTGACACAGACAGAAGGAGTTATGAGTCTGTCTCTCCCCCTGCAGGGTGACACAGTGACACAGACAGAAGGAGATATGAGTCTGTCCCTCCTCCTGCAGGGTGACACAGTGACACAGACAGAAGGAGATATGAGTCTGTCCCTCCTCCTGCAGGGTGACACAGACAGAAGGAGCTATGAGTCTGTCCCTCCCCCTGCAGGGTGACACAGTGACACAGACAGAAGGAGCTATGAGTCTGTCGCTCCTCCTGTAGGGTGACAGACAGAAGAGGCATCTCTCATGAAGTGTGACCCAGCCTTTGTCCTTGTGCTTTCAGGTTGTTGTAGCCACTAACATTGCAGAGACATCACTGACAATCGATGGGATTATATATGTCATTGACCCTGGCTTCTGCAAGCAAAAAAGCTACAAT
Organism: Rhinophrynus dorsalis; assembly: GCA_037306005.1. Lineage (NCBI taxonomy): Eukaryota > Metazoa > Chordata > Amphibia > Anura > Rhinophrynidae > Rhinophrynus > Rhinophrynus dorsalis. The sequence continues at coordinate 168,067,618 of CM074726.1, read as the reverse complement.
GCTCGTTCAGGAATGGAATCCCTGATTGTCACTCCCTGCTCAAAGGTAATACTCCCCTCCTCTCAGACACATTGAAGGACTTCCTATAGCCTGTGGATATCCTATTTGCCACTGCTTGCCTCATCAGCTGCTTAAACTGTACTATGTTGTGGGGGACCCAATGGGCACTTCATTATCATCACACACACCACCCCCCCCCCCTTTTTTTTTTTTCTTTTTTTTCTTCTTTCCATTATAACAGTCTTATCTCCATACACAAATTTATACGATATCTGCAATTACTCGCCAAGCAATTTGGCACATCTACCCCAAAGCACAATACCAACATCGTAGAAGAGTTAACCTTCCACCCTCTTGAAGATCCGAATATCACAATGTTTAGGATATGTTTATTCTCTGCCACAACTGTATGGTGATCATTTTGTTTCTTCTCTAGCGATTTCTTCTTGTATGTATGTATGTATGTATGTATGAACATTTCTCAACAAAGGTTTTGAGGGAACAAAAAAAAAAAAAAAAAAAAAAAAAAGTAACACTCCCCTGTACATGTACGCTCCTTTCTAATCTTTCTGTGTTTCTTACATCTAGGGCCGGATTTACATCTCAGGAAGCGCCCCCCCCCCCCACACCTCACATTGCCCCCTGTCAGCTCCATGTTACCCTCACAATGCCCCCCATCAGCTCCACATTGCCCCCACCATCTCCATGTTACCCTCACATTGCCCCCCTTCAGCTCCAACTTGCCCCCAGTCAGCTCCAACTTGCCCCCATCAGCTCCATGTTACCCTCACATTGCCCCCAATCAGCTCCAAATTGCCCCCACCATCTCCATATTGCCCCCCATTAGCTCCACACTGCCCCCCTTCGGCTCCAACTTGCCCCCACCATCTCCATGTTGCCCTCACATTGCCTCCCCCCCCCCCCATTGTCCGTTTCCTACCTCCCTGGCAGGAGATCTGTCACCTGTGCCTCCTGTGGCACAGTCCTGTAGCTGCTGGAGCTCCCGCGTGGTCTATTCAGGAATGCAGAGCGCTGGGAGATGATGTCATCTCCCAGCGCTCTGCATTCCTAAAGAGCCAACGAGTGAGCTCAGCACTTACAGGACTGTGCCAAAGGAGGCACAGATGACAGATCTCCTGCCAAGGAGGTAGGAAACGGACAGTGGGGGGGAGGCAATGTGAGGGCAACATGGAGCAGGCGCTGAGGCTAATTAAAATAAATAAATAAATAAAAAAGTGATCCCAATGACAAGCGCCCCTCTGTGGGGTGTGCTTGTAGGCAGATTCCTACTCTGCCTTATTGTAAATCCGGCCCTGCTTAAATCCCAGAAGGTTTGTTGTCTGGCTGCAGCCTGATCTATTCTGTTACTATAGTGCAGTATGTCATTCTCACATCTTCCACAGTGAGGCCATCATAACCTTCCTTATTCCTCTTCTTGCCCCTCTAAAATAATATTAACTTTTATGATTAGTAGCCAAGATGGCCGTCATCTCAGTCTGTTTCAGTAGCAACAGTGATGTTCCAGAAGGTCGTCACCTTCTGCAGTTTGACATACTGGAGCAAACCAACTGCAGTATAAGGGAGAAATCAAATCTCCCAAAGTTCCTATTTATTTAAATCAGGGTTTTTAAAATCCCGCACTGTCTGAGTGGTCTCCACTACATCGAAAAGCAACGTGTTATAGCACACTGTAGCAACCAGGTGGTGAAAAGCGCATTTAAATCAATGGGGATCATTTGTCCATTGTGCCCTTAGTTAACCCCAGAATTGCTGCAGTTTTACATCAGCCTCAATCTTTTTGTCCCTTCATTAATATCCAGTGGTTTAAAGAGGAACTATTATGATAATAACATTGCCCCTCAATACAGTACTAACCTAGCGATATGCAAAGCCATACTGTTGTTAAGCTTGATAAGTAAGCGTTATTGCAGACAAATAACCTCTTCGGCAGGAACCAGAGGTCAACAGCGCAGATATCTTGGGGAAATGTACCTGAGTCCCCACCCCCATATTGTTGGACTACATCTCCCATAACACCCATGATGAGCGTTCTAGTCCAACAACAGTGATAGAGCTGAAGACTGATTTACAATACGTTAACAGTTTCCAAGATGGTCTCCACCTTGCTCTGGATCCCGCCTAGACTGTTGTTATGGTTATCATTCCATCTCTAGGTACCTTGGCCTATCAAACGTGTTCACAAGTGTTTGTTTTTTCTGTCTCCCTGAAATGTCCCAGGCATCGGCCAATCAGAGAGCAGGAAGGGCTGGTCGTGTGGCAGCAGGAAAGTGTTTCCGACTGTATACAGCCTGGGCGTATAAGAATGAGATGGAGGATACAACGGTTCCTGAGATCCAGAGAACCAATCTGGGAAATGTGGTTCTCTTACTCAAGAGTCTGGGTAAGGGGAGCTGGGTCAAGTGTGTTTGGGGGGGAGGTGTCGGATCCAATGATGAAGTTGTTAGAGGGGTGGCTTGGGAAGGGTAAGGTATAGGAGGAGGGGGTAAGGGACTCTAAAGGTTGTTTGCAAATATGAGGTTGCTGTTTGGGCTGATGTGTCATCATATGCACCTTCTATGAAAGAGACCCTGTGCGTCTCTAACATAGTTGACAGAGTTAAAAAAAGACATGCATCCGTCTAGTCCAGCCCATACCAAAAACACCACTGTTGATGCAGAACCAAAAAGACAAAGAACAGAGGAGCGCCAATAGTGAAATATTGTTAGTAAAATATAAACCAGTCAATGAAAGATCTTGTTATGTACTCACACTGAGTTGTTGCCAGAGACTTGTTACCAAGAATACTGGCTCTCATGCAGATGAAGATATTAACCTATCTCCGTTCGGGTACACACAGCTCGTCGGCGGATAAAATTCACTGGAGGAGGCTCAAACTTTCCAGACGGATACAATTTATTAAAAATCCACATACGTAATATAACATATATGGTTAAAAATCACACAGATTATTAACTCGTATCCGTTTCGCGGCTATGAGATGCAACTTTAGCAAAGCAAACAAAACCTAGTGTAACAGCTAAAAAACAGAAACAAGCCTACTAGTTCATTTGTGCTAGTTATTTAGGTATAAAAATAGTTGTGTTTTTTGTTCTGTTTTAACCCTTTTGAGTGCCGGGGGGGTACGCATTTTGTTGCATACCCCTCTAGCACTCAAAGGGTTAAAAATCAGGTGGGCCTCACACTGGACTCCTCTGAACCATACCAAACACAACTTTTTAAAGAGAGAGGATGTGCAAACCATTGTGCACATCTTTGGTTCTTAAAGGGTCAAAGGAACACTCGTACCTTCAATAACACACCACCCATATACCTTACTATGGCCAGAAAATTCCCAGCGGCCACTATGAATTTTGCCTGTGTTCAAGGAGGAGGACCTTACCCATGCTGTCAGGACTACTGGACTGCAATCTCCATCCACTGGGCACGGTCGTCTCCTGTAGTCCAAAGAGTTTGATGTCCAGTAGTCCTGCTGAAAAGATTCACGTCAACCCCTATGGACATATGCACAAAGACTAATGTGAAGCAGCTCTGGGACAAAGTTGCATTATAGATAACAAAAATTCATATTGAAATAAATGGGGGGTTTAACATCTCCAACTCAACAATTAGGTGGCCTCTCTACCATTCAAGGGGTTAAAAAACCCATTAAAATAAATGTTATCTGCTTCCTTATGAACCAGCCCCCATGAACTAGGAGCATGTGTCGGGTGCAAGGTGTGAGGATTGTGTTGGCCACACCCTCAGTGGGTGTGGCCAGGCTGAGGCTCCAGTTTTTGACTTTAGGAGGTTGCCTATTGGGTCCAATGGGAAATCCAGGCCCAGCTGTGACTGAACTCTCCGTTCCTGCTTGCTTCTCCTCCAGGGATTAATGACCTCATCCACTTTGACTTCATGGATCCCCCTCCCCATGAGACTTTGGTGCTGGCTCTGGAGCAGCTCTATGCCCTCGGAGCCCTCAACCATCTGGGGGAACTTACCAAGGTAAGAGTGGAACGGGGCAGGAGCTGGGTTGTAGGCTGAATATAACATCTTTAAAGGGATAGTAACTCTTAATATGCAAATAAATAAATATGTATTACAGGGTTTATCCTGCTGAGTAAAACAAGGGTACTCTCAATTCTGAGAGATGTTTTTTTACAAAGTTATCGCAGCTCAAACTTGAATTAAGGTGCAGTATCTCAAGTGAACTGGACACTGTACAGTGGTGCTCTTGCTATACATCCTATGGACAGCTCTGGTCAGTTGACCATAAACCTCTGTAGGATGGTGTAGTAACAACGCCACTGTACAATTTCAGGCCACTGCGATACTGCACGTAAAAAAATTCTGTTTGAGCTGTAATAACTTTTGAATAAAACACACCTCTCAGCAGTGGGAGTACCCTTGTTTTACTCAGCAGGATAAAGGGTACAATATGTATTTTAGAATTTTAAATGTTACTATTCCTTGAAAGGGTAGTAATGTTTCACAATAAAAGCAGCGCTAATTAATCTTCATAGTATTTGGGCCATGGAGAGTGTTATTTCAGTACTGTCAAAGTTGTAGTTCAAGAGTAATTGAATGATAAAGTATCCCCCTCCAGCCCCTTTTACTGATGTAACACTGTTCACCTCAGAGCAGCAAGACTGTCCGGATGGATAACAGAGAGGCGCAATCTTCAGTGATCATAAGGAAGAACCTGTGAATGGGGGCAGGGCTTTCATTGTTCTCACAGTAAGAAGATTGTCCCTTGCTGTAATCTGTCTGGTCTATGGACCAGATTCCACATCTGAGGGGAGGTGACTTACACTAGGTAAAAGGGGCGGGAGGGGGATACTTTGTCATTGAATTACTCTTGAACTACAACTCTGACAGAACTGAAATAACACTCTCCAAGGTCCAAATACTATGATGATTAATTAGAGTTGGTTTTATTGTGAAACAATATTATCCCAAAAATATTCCCCAAATCTCCACTGATTTGAAATGCAAATTTTAACCCCTTGAATACTAGGAGGTCGCCAAGCACATTGCTTTGCAGTGCATTAGTGACCTCTCTAGTATTCAAGGAGATAGAATCCCCATTTAAGTGAATGGGAATGTTTACTTGTTCTGTAGGATGCAGCTGGTTTGCTCTAGAATTGCTCCGCTTTTCACTTTGTGCCTGTGGCCCTTACACTTCCGTTTTTCTCCTGTCTGTAGATGGGTAGGAGGATGGCGGAGCTCCCTGTGGATCCCATGTTATCCAAGATGATTCTGGCTTCAGAGAAGTAAGTGTCTGGCTTAGCAGCTCTGTGTCTTGTCTGTTACTTTCTCTCTCTGGTCCACTCAGCCTCCTATTTATGTCCGGCCCGCCCAGACTCCTATTTATGTCCGGCCCGCCCAGACTCCTATTTATGTTCGGCCCGCCCAGACTCCTTTTTATGTCTGGGCCATCCAGTTGCCTTTTGTTTTGTCTGGCCCACCCAGCCGCCTTTGTAAGTCCTTTCTCAGTCTGGCCTTCAAGGGATAGTAATACTTTATTTTAACCATCTTTTATATTGTACATATTAAAAACATAAAGTAAATGATCTAAGTTCCGTTGCTCTAACTTTTATAATTTGTTATATACTTCTAGAATTCCCCCCTCCCACACCTTGTACCCAACAGTGCCCTAGCTGACAGACTTACATCCTGCTCCCAGGACCTGACGGCTCACCTCAAACCAGGCACACTTTATAGACTGTTCTCATGACAGATTTCTTTGCATACAATGTTATTTCGGCTCTGCAGACGAGCTGTCTACTCTCGGTACCCAGGATCTAAGTCTGTCAGCTAGAGCGCTGACGTGGGTAACAGGAGTGGGAGGGGGGAATTTTAGAAGCATATTACACGAAAACTATAAAAGTTAGAGACTTAGATCATTTACTTTATTTTTTGTACATTATTAAAGATGGTTAAAATAAAGTATTACTATCCCTTTCAAGTCTCTCACCTGTGTCCGCTGCCCGGCTCTCCTGACGCTCATTCTCTTTCTCCCCCTATTTCCTGCACATGTATAATTAACCTCTCTCCAGGTACGGCTGCTCTGAACAGATCCTCACCATTGCCGCCATGCTGTCAGTAAACAATGCCATCTTTTATCGACCCAAAGACAAACTGGTTCACGCAGACACAGCGAGGGCCAACTTCACCGTGCCTGGTGGGGACCATATGGTTCTTCTCAATGTATATACACAGGTAAGCGTGTGTACTTATATGGAGGTGTATGATTGGGTACCTGGGGCCGTATACAGGGAGGGAGAGAGGAGAAAAAAAACAAAAAAAACAGGAGCTTGTCTTAACCCTTTGAGTGCCAGAGGGGTACACAACACATTGCAAAGCATTCAAAGGGTTAAGCAAACCAATTGCATCATAATGGGCAAATGAAAATTCCCATTAAGTCACACATTAATTTTAACCCCCTGAGTGACAGAGAGGTCTCTGTTGTATTGCAAAACACTGCACTGGAGATGTGTATATCATTGAAGGGGTTAAAAAGTCCTATTTATATTCCCGTTAATCCGGGGATGCTTTTGCTGCCTGCGGTGCGCTTGGTTTGCCCCAGATTTGCTTCTCTTTTTTGTTTTCAGCCCCAAAATGTGACAGTGTGCGCTCTTTTTTTTGTCTTCCCTTTTGCTTTATCCTACTTATTCTTTGCCTCCCTGTCACCTACATTCTCCATGTTTTATCTCCTCCTTCTGCCTTTTCATCCACTCTGATTCCCTTTCTTTTCTTGTAATTTCCATTCATATTCGATGTATCAGTTGTCTTTTCCTCTAATTTCCAATTTATTCCGATGTATCGATGATCTTTTCCTCTAATTTCCATTCATTGTCTTTTCCTCTCATTTCCATTCATGGTCAATCTATCGATTGTCGTTTCCTCTAATTTCCATTCATGTTCGATGTATTGATTGTCGTTTCCTCTAATTTCCATTCATGTTTGATGCATCAACTGTCTTTGTTTTCCTTTAATTTCCTTTTGTATACGATGTCACCTGCCTCTCTTTTTTGTAGTTTTCCTTTCGTGTGTGATGTAACAATTCTCTTTTCTTCTAATTCCCTTTATTGTACAATGTATCAGTTCTTTGTTTTCCTCTCATTTCCTTTTATGTACAATGTGTCAATTTCCTTGTCTTGTAAATTTTCTTTCAAGTACGATGTAACCATTTTCTTTTCTTCTAATTCCCTTTCTTGTACAATATATCAGTTGCCTTTGTTTTCCTCTAATTTGTTTTTACGTACAATGTGTCAATTGCTTTTTTTTTGTAATTTTCTTTCATGTACGATGTAACAATTCTCTTTTCTTCTAATTCCCTTTCTTGTACAATGTATCAGTTGCATTCCTTTTCCACTAAACTCCTTTCGTACACAATGTATCAGTGCTCTTCTGTCTCATTCCTCTCCTCCACAGTGGGTAGAGTGTGGGCACTCCCTCCAGTGGTGCTATGAAAACTTTATCCAGGCACGCTCCCTGCGCCGCGCACGTGATGTCCGTGAGCAGCTCGAAGGACTTATGGCGAGGATTGAGATTGAGTTGACATCCTGTGAAGGGGACAATGTACCACTGCGCAAGGTATCACCAAGGGAACCTCTCTATTACAGACACAGTGGTCTACATACACAAAGACAAATGGAAAGCGATTGTAGGGGGAAACATGGGAGACAAATACAAATTCCCCTTAGATATAATGGAGCTTTTTACTCCTGGAATGCTATGGGTCTCCTGTGCATTGCAAAACAATATGTTTGAGACATCTAAAGCATTCATGGTGTTAACAAAGCAATGCGTTGTGTAACTCTCTGGCACTCAAAGGGTGTGACCTTTCTGGCATTAAAGAGGTTAAGGCGTAACTTTCACTCAAATTAAAGAGCCCCCCAAATTATTATTCACATAGCGATACGCATATCAATACTAGTATTATCCTGAACAAGTCCGGCATTATTGAGAAATCCAGCTTGTTCCGAGACTCGCAGGCAGGCATCAGTGCAGACATCTTGCCTAAGAGGCATCTGTGAGGGTTAGCTGCATTGTACCTTAAGGCACAGGAAGTGACTAACGGTGCAGGCGCACATATGCCGCTACAGCAAGGTGCCTGCCGGTGAGTCTCAGAACAAGTGCCTGACTTGTTCAGGATAATACAAGTATTGATATGTGTATCGCTATGTGAATTGCTAATGATTTGGGGGCACTTTAATTTGAATTAAAGTTTCTTTTTAAAAGACCTATTTAAATAAATGTGGATTTCTCTTGAAATCAGGAGGCAGGCAATTGTGATCTCAAGAACTCAACTCCTCCCACTTTCTAACTTACCCCACCCCCAGGTTCCTCAACTAGTCAGTATTTTAAATCCCATTAAGGATGCAGAAGCTTAACCCTTTGAGTGCTTTGCTATGTATTGCGTACCCCATGGCACTCATAGGGTTAATTTCCATCCTGCAAACATATTTTATTTATTTTTGTTTATTATTTTCATTGCTAGATGAGTCCCCCTCATACTCTATTGGAGCAAGACACTATCCGGGCAGCTGTTTGTTATGTCTTCTTATTTCACACCGCCTCGGTTGATGGGAGTAGAGACATTAATATCCGTTGTTCTTTCTCAATGGGGAAGAGACACAGTGACATGAAACAGAGACCCTCTTCCTCCAAAAGTGGAAAGGGGCAAAGAAAGGATGAAGACTTGCATCCTTTTAATGATGGAGAATGGCCTAATAGCTATGTATGTGTTGGCTATCTTTACGTCTGTATTAGGAGCTGAACATATCTCAAACTGTACCCAATATTATATTCATATAAATACTGTAAAATCTTAGAAGGTGTAATACACAGGTGTACATTATACCCAAGATTTTAGGGGAAAACAAGAATGCCGATGTATAATATACATCCTTGTTTTCTTCTGTCACATTAAAAAAAAAAAAAAAAAAAAAAAAAAAAGGTATATTACCGCACTGATCCTCCTCTCCCCCTCTGTAGTTCAATCCGGCAGCCTGACAGGGTCCCAGCGGGTGGCATGCTTGCTATGCACATTGGATCTATGGTATTGCCCTGCAAGGACCTTGCGATCCTCCCAAGACATTACCATTGGCTTAAAAGAAGAGATCCTGACAGGCAATGCTGGAAGTGGGCGGTGAAGAGGGGCAAAATTGTGCATATTATACATGATTTTACTGTATAATTAATATATGTAAAATAACAAACAAAATTAATATCTTGTAATACTTGTTTTATTGGACTAACAGAATTATGTATTGACAAGCTTACGGGATAAACTCCCTTTCTCAAGTCTAAAGCATTTCTGAGCACAAGGACACAGAATTAACAGTTAATACATTGAATTCAAAGCTGTGTTGTTTGCTGGAGTTAACACAGCAGGACTACTGAGAAGACAGGGACCAAGAGAAAATCCACACTCTTCTTGCAGAGGGTCGTAAATACTCTGTGCAAGGCAGAGTGGGGGGGGAGAAGAAAAATACAGGAGATGGTATGGGAGGGGAGAGGGTTAAAAAAAAATTGCCCATATTAAGAATGCTACAATGCCAACAATCCAGTATGGTCATGCAGGCCTGTATACAACTTGTGCCCATACCATCTCCATATATCAGCAGTCCCGCTGTGTTAACCCCAGCAAACAACACAGCTTTGAATTGAACGTATTAACTGTATTAAAGGGATAGTAATACTTAAAATGTAAAAAAAATATAATGTTGTAGGGTTTATCCCCCTGAGTAAAACAAGAGTACCCCCACTGCTGAAAGGTGTTTCATTCAAAAGTTATTAATTTTCAAAGTTTAATTTTTTAGGTGCAATATAACAGTGACCTGAAATTCTACAGTGGCGCTGTTGCTACACGATCCTATGGACAGCTCTGGTCCCGGGACCATAAATCTCCATAGGATGGTGTAGCAACAGCACCACTGTACAATTTCAGGCCACTGTGATATCGCACCTAAAAAATTCAACTTTGAAAATTATTAACTTTTGAATGAAACACCTTTCAGCAGTGGGAGTACTCTTGTTTTACTCAGGGGGATAAACCTATCAGCAGTCCCGTTGTGTTAACAACAGCAAACAACACAGCTTTGAATTCAATGTATTAACTGTTTTAACTATGAATTCTGTGTCCTTTTGCTCAGAAATGCTTTAGACTTGAGAAAGGGAGTTTATCCCGAAAGCTTGTCAATCCAAAATTCTGTTAGTCCAATAAAAGATATCACAAGATATTAATTTTGTTCGTTATTTTACATCTACATCACTGGACTAATACGCATACCTGGGAACTCTCCGGTTTTGCTCCGGAGACTCCGGATTTCAGACTGAATTTCCGGGTCTCCGGGGCAATGTGTAGATCACCGGGTGGGCAGAGTTTAAATAGAAATTCTGCCCACTTGTGCTCCGTCCCACCTGGTTCCTCCCACTCCCCGCCCTCTTAGATACATTTTGCAGGTTTTTTGTTTTTTTTTTCCCCCACCCCCCCTCCATGACTAAGCCCCGCCCCTTTTATGACGCGAATCTCATCATTTTCCTCCCAGGTTGGCACTGACAGGGTTACCCTCCGGGTAGTCCTGTTTCAAAAGTTCCCAGGTATGCTAATACGGCTACAATCTTAACTCTATATTATATATATTATATATATATATATATATATATATATATATATATATATATATATATATATACACACTAGTTGAAGAGCCTGTGTACACACGCCACCCAGCAACGGCCGCGGTGCAGTCATGCACAGTACAGACTGCCCGTGCCTGATATGGAATGGGGTGTTCTGAATTCAGACCGTAGTCCGACTACGGTCTGAATTCCAAGCTTCACCACACTCTGTTATCAGCTGCGGCACAGGCAGTCTGTACTGCGCATGACAGCTTCTGACAAACATACATTTAGCGAATTATTATATAGGATATTATATATGCAGGGCTTAAAATATGAAGTCTTTTGCTACTAGCCAGACCTGAAAAGTTACTCGCCACTACAAGCCATAACATACCCACCAGGGCTGAATTTTCACTCACCGTTGCCTAGTGGCAAGTTTGAGCTATATATATATATATATATATATATATATATATATATATATATATATATATATGTCTCCTACCAGCATAATTTAAAGGGATAGTAATACTTCGTTTTATCTTTATTTTATTTTGTAGGCATTAAAAAAACATGAAGAACGATATAAGTATTATCTCTCAAACCTTATGGTTTAAGAGATATTCACAAGCAAAGTATCCCCCCACTGTTCAGCCAGATCAGAAGGGATGTGCCCAGGTAGACTGCAGAGAGGGACAATCTTCAATTAAGATAAGGGAAAAATCTGAAAAACTTGTCAAGGGGGGCAGGGCTTTCATTGTCCTCATAGGAAGAAGATTGTCCCCTGCTGTTATCTGTCTGGTCTTACAACCAGAATCACATCTGAGAAGAGATGGCTTACACTAGGAAAAAGGGACGGGAGGGGCAAACTTTGCTTGTGAATATCTCTTTAACCATAAAGGTTTGAGAGATAAGACTTATATCGTTCATGTTTTTTTAATGCCTACAAAATAAAATAAAGTTAAAACGAAGTATTACTATCCCTTTAATTGCAGAATACAAAGCTGGAAGATAACATTCCTGCATAATTTAAGCTTTAATAGCACGTTCTCTGCAGGATACGTGGCTGTCAGAACACTGTGATTTGTGAGAATTATAATTTCACAATGAGCTGGCAACAGGCACAACCCAAAAAAGTTGAATTAGAAAGAGCCTCACCCAGATCCCGTATTGTGCATTAGAACTGGATGACTGATCCAAACCATCCGAGGCAGCAATAGGCATGTAAGGTGGAAAATACTCCGCTCCAATCCAGTAATTAAAATCAAATAAATTTAAGCACACAAATATAGACCGTGGGTGGTGTCACTTATGGAAAAAAGAAACAAATTCCACCACCAATCTGCTTGACACAAGCCACCACTCCCCTGGTTCAAAAATAGAATCTATATTGCATAGTCTGGTGCTGCAATAGTGAATGAGGACGCCATACAAGCATATGACATTTTGTTTTTATGAAAGTTGTTCACAACAAAATAACCCACTACTCAATAAAATAGTATGATCGTGTATCATGCGTCCATGTACACGATGAAATTGAAACAATAATACGGTATCCTTTTAAAAGGTTGCACACGAAAGATCGTGCAACAAAATGACCCAGTTCACATTTCGCCTGGATAAAAATATCAACATGAGAATCTCGCACTGCAAGACAGCGCAAGATTCTCATGTCGCATATTGCAAGGTCGCTTCACCGTTTAACCCTTTGAGTGCTAGAGGGGTACAGAATGCATTGCAAAACAATGCATTCTGTACCTCTCTGGTGCTCCAAGGGTTAAATAGCAGCCTGCTTCAAGACAGTACAACCCATTGAAGATACCACGGAGCGCATATTCAAAGTCCCTTGAGTACTGACCATACAGCTAGACCTGCACAATTGACCAGTCCCAGCGCCAACATTTTAACCCTTTGTAGTTACCCTTCATAGCCTGCTCAAAGACAGCTGCAGCCAGTAGACAGCCAGATGCCATTGAAGTACTCTGTACACGGAGCGCTTCCTGAGCCACATGCCAGTGATGTAGTCATCTGTTCTGCACATCGGAGCGCCAGGGAGTTCACAATAGATGACTCCAGCACTGCCATCTGGCTGTCTATCTGCTGCAGCTCGGGAAGCGGGCTACCAAGGGTAAATTCATATGTAGCCACTGAAATGGAAAGAGTATTTTTTCAACTACAGCCTGCTTTTTAAATGTTCATGTGTCCTTTCAATACGCGGCATGACAATCTTGTGCTGTCATGCAGTGCGAGTTCTCATGTCGACATTTGTATTTACGCGACACAGTAATTGACTCACTTGGTTGCATGCACTTTCCCTTGCGACCTTTTAAAACTAAACACAATAATACAGACAAATAGAAAAAGCAAAAGATGTAATTATGTGATCAATTATTATTAATGTGGCATCAAATCCAACAATCAGGACAAGATAACTAAAATTCATCCCTATTTATACTATGAAATGCCACCAAATGTCCAGAAAAAAATCCGGTCATGGTCTGGGCCCAGCCCCATTTCTGGTATCTTTACTCTCCTGTGCTTTTCTACCAGAAAACAGAGCAGTGGGCAGAACCTAACTCTAAACAAGGGAGCGGGACAACTTGAGTACCCCTCTGGCATTTAAAGGGTTAAGTGCCTGCCTTCTAGTAGAGTGAGGTTTACCCCCAGGCCCCGTAAAGCACAGGTGAGCCTATCAGAATGAATGAGCCACTGACTAACTCACCTTTGATTAATCAGGGAAATCCTTACATACTGTTCTGTTGGTGGCCCTTGAAGACTGAACTTGGACAGCCATGACCTAATGCACTAGGATTTATTGGCACATGTAACCTTTTGTGTGTCAGAGAGGTAGTCAACGCAATGCGCTGGATACATTTCTGGCAGTCAAAAGGGTAAAAAAAAAAAAAAAAAAAAAATATAATATATATTATATATATATATATATATATATATATCTCATTTTTTTTTTCGTTTGCTCCAATTCTTACTGGGTGTATGTGACCCCATATGGTCTTTTATCTCCTTTTGTGCCTCATGCATTTGTCTGTCGCCCCTCTACATCAGGCTATCACAGCGGGGTATTTCTATCACACGGCCAGACTCACCCGTAGCGGGTATAAGACAGTGAAGCAGCAGCAGGCTGTGTATGTCCACCCCAACAGCAGCCTGCATGAAGAACAGCCACGCTGGGTTATCTACCATGAGCTGGTCTTCACCACCAAAGAGTATATGAGACAGGTGAGATCCTGTGTGTGTCACTCTGTGTATTATAGGTGTAGGTTGTGAATGTGTGTGGTTTTCAGTGTACCTCATACTCTATGAATGGTCATGACAACATGCTCGATAAATGCCCAGATTTCTAAAAATCTAATACAGAAAACAAGAAGTTGGGACTTGTCACATATGCATAAAGGCAATTTTTTACTGGACATTTCAGCTTCATGCTGGACTTCTATTAAAGTGCCCCCAAATCATTATTCACATAGCGATACGCATATCAATACTAGTATTATCCTGAACAAATCCGGTATTATTGAGAAATCCAACTTGTTCCAAGACTCACAGGCGGGCCTCAGCGCAGACATCTGTGTGCCTGTTCTGTCCGGCCCCCTCTCCTCCAGGATTGGTGAGGGGGAGTTGCACTGTACCTTAAGGTACAGGAAGGTAGTAATGAAGCAGGCACACAGACGCCGCTACAGCAAGATGCCTGCCCATCTGCGAGTCTTGATATATGTATCGCTAGGTACATAATAATTAGGGGGAACTTTAATTTGAGTGAAAAGTCCGCATTAAGCCTTAATGGTCCTGGATGGGGTCAAAATATTGGCTAATAATTGCCTTTGTGCAGATTAAACGTTCCGCTGGTGCTGCCTTATTCTTTTGTTTGTGTGGCTATATGACTCCTCTCTGCTTGTGTTTGTGTGGTTATTTGACTCCTCTTTGTTCCCAGATCATAGAGATTGACAGCACGTGGCTTCTAGAGGTAGCTCCTCATTACTACAAGTCCCGGGAGTTGGAGGACCCCACCAGTAAAAAGATGCCAAGGAAAGCTGGAAAGGCCCGAGAGGAGCTGGGCTGAGAGCAGCCATCTTTAATTCACCCAACACTCAGGTACATGTCAGTTGTTTGACTCTGCCTCCACTGTACAGAAGAAAAGCCACAGTTTAATGTGGACCGTATGCACAAAGTCAGAACTGGACAAATTATTGTCACTGTACATGAGACCTTATGGCCATACTGATAAAAGGACATATGAATGGTGGTTATTTAACGTTAGTCCTTGGGGCACACCAAACACTCATGTTTTCGGGATATCTGAGTAATCAGTGGCTCTCAGTCCTTGTGATTGACCTACCTGTGCTTTACAAGGGATATCGTGACCCGTTGGTTCTCCCCAAGGACGGGAGCCGATAAACACTGGATTATATGCAGTGCAGTGAGAACTTCTAGTCTACAGCAGGGGTAGGTAACATGAGGCTCTGCAGCTCTTGTGGGTTACAATTCGCATTATCTGCCACCAGTTGATGGGAACTGCAGTACTTAAGCTGGAGAGCCTCATGTTGCCCACTCCCAGACTGCAGTCAGTAGAAACGCAAGCTGTTTGATTTGAGAGTCGATTCCTTTCATCTTCTAACAATTTGTTACTATCTGTTCTAGGATACGGCTGCGGGTCCTAGAGGGGGCGCTCGGCGTGTGGAAGCAGATAATTTATATACACAATTCTGTAAATCTCTTGTATATAAAGATTTTCATTTTTTTGTACCCAGGTGTGTTTGTCTGATTTCCTTAGTCAGCTGTAGTTCATTTTAGGATCAAATCCTGTTCAACTCTGCCAGAAGTGTAGCTCGGGCAGTACCCCACCTTAGCCTCTCCTAGCAAATATGTGGCACACCTGCCATCACCCTGAACCAGCCTTTCCTACACGCTGTCCAGAGATATCAATAGCAACAGTGTTTCACTTCTGAATGAAGGATTTGTCAGTGAGAATTTGACGGCCTAGAAGAACTAATTATCTCAGACTTATTTTATATTTACAAAAATACAAAAAAGCTATGTGGAAACTGGTGCTCGACAGGTAGACTCTAGGGAATAATAGAAGATCTTCAATGAAATAATAAATAAAAAAATTAACCAAAATGACACCAGAAGGATAGTAGAGAAATATCACCCTAATCAGCAGCTACAATCCCTAGACCAGTGTGTTTGATCTTATAATAATACAATAAACCAATATAAGAATATGGGAGAACGCTATATATCAATTCAAATACAATATAAACCCCCTTCCCTTCACAATGAGCATGTGGCAAAAATAGGTTAAATACAATTTATTACTAAAAAAAACCTTATATAAGATACAGGTATACAATGCAAATGTCTCTAATATCGAATAGTGGTACCACTCTGTATAAAAGACTCTCAAGATATACTAAATGTCCCCTCAAAAAATGATAAAAATATAAATCACTTTCTTCAATCCTGAAGTATCGCCCACAGTGGGACTGTTGTGGCATAAAAGTCCAAATACCCTCTCCCGACTATTGCACAGATAGAAAAGAGGTTAGAAGGTGTTGCTCACCCGCTTGATCCGCTCACTATATTCAGAGATCCTGGATAACCAATGGTATATCTCACCCAGCTGCCTTAGACATACGGATGCCCCTCCAGTGTAAACGATGCTAACTCCGTGAGTCAAATATGCCCCTCCGGTGTAGGTCTCCGTGATCTCAATCGCCTCACCGGGTTTGTATCCAGGGCAAAGTCACCATTCCAATGCTCAGCGTTGGTACGGGCTCTCGTATCCCAGCTGGATTGCTGCCACTCATGTGAGCTAATGGATCAAACTCCTTCACCAGTATTACATATTAGAGACATTTGTATTGTTATATAGCGCTCGCCCATATTCTTATATTGGTTTATTTTATCTTTAGAATAGTTTTATTTTGTTATGTAATGTGACAGGTCCACTCTGAAATAAGCTGAACTAAAAACTGCCTGTATGCTGCATTAAACATTTATTTGGTATCATATTGTTTTTGAGAAATTAACCTGTTGGTGGCACAGCATGCTAATTAGTTTCTGTGTGTGGCTCGTATCCTATACAATAATTTGCTAGAAAGTTTGTAACAATGCAGTCATGCACAGTAGTGACTGCCTGTGACGAGGCTGATACAGTGCCCGCTGGTTGCGGTGCATTCATGCGCAGTAGAGACTGCCTGTGACAAGGCTGATACAGAGCGGGGCGCTCCGAAGGAGCATCCAGCTCTGTATCAGCTACGGCGTGGGCAGTCTCTACTGCGCATGACTGCCCTGCAACGGCTGGCAGTGGCACTGTGGCCCGTGTAAGGGGCTCCTCATATTGTGATATGAATTAATCTAGGCAGAGCCCACACAATGCAGAGTTTCTAATGGCACAATGAGGGGTCAGTCTGGCCTTGAACAGAATTAGCAAAATGCCACCACACATACTATTTAATTTTACAAGCCAAAATTCTAGAACATGAGCAGACTAATAATTACCTATGAAACAAGCTAAACTTGTCTTAAAGGTATAATAGAATATTTCCAAAGAAGCGCAGTTTGTTCATCATAAGACATAGAGCTGCCAGCTGCTGTTCTGATTGTACAGTAGTGAACAATTACACTGCTATTTTATGCAGAAATTTTCCCTTCCCGTCCCTTTCTTCAACGTCCGCATTTTAAGCCGAGATCACAACGAGGGACGATCTTCAGTTAGTATTAGGAAAAACCTGCCCTCCTTAGAAAAGGAGAGCAGGTTTTTCCATATACGGAGGGAAGATTGTCCCTCGTTGTGATTTTTCCGGTCAAGTGACCGGACTTCAGATCTAAGGGGAGGCAGCGTTACAATAAGGAAAGCGTCAGGAGGGGTAATCTACTGCATAAAATAACAGCATAATTGTACAGTTGTTGACAATAAGAGCAGCAACCGGCAGTATTATTACTTATGATGAACTTAGCTGCTTTGGAAATAATCTATTACTATCCCTTTAAGGTGACAGGACAATTTTTCCTTGTACTTGTCCTAGTATACCTTTTCTTGTTCAGCTTGCCAGAAAAATCCCAACAATGTTGTCTGCTGAAGGATTTTATCATAGTTTGACATATCAGAGAGAAATGTATATTTCAATTTTAAGCACTGGCTTCATATTTTCAGGATATTATCCATATGAGTTGGTAAGACTTGGATAGTCCTCTTTAATTCCTCCCCCTGTAACAAATCACTTCACTGTATTTTTCTATAAATAGGTTTTTATTAATTGTAAATGTTACATGGTCACCGATTTCCACCTTGGCAGTCTCCATCTTTATTTCACGCCCATCATCTCCTTCAGATAGGGCCTGTACAGCTTCTGCAATCGTGCCACCTCCTTTGGTGGTGGCTCTTGCCACTCATACCACTTGTACCAGGGCCCAGCTGGGGGAGGAGGGGTGAAGGCAACTGCCCCATGGTTATTTAGGAAGTCTTCATGTGGAAGATCTATATGATGAACTTGGACAGGAAGAAAGCCTAGGGCAGGAGAAGAAAGATGAAGTCAGACTGATCTCTATAATACAGCCACTGTGTCTAGACCACTGTGTGTCTACTCACCCTGGTCCTTTGCTTCTGTAATGGCTTTAATCAGGTTCTTCTGTTGCTTCATACATACTCCTACAATGCAACACAAGACGGTCATGACTGGAGCTCAGCAGGGACCTAGGATTTTACTCGGATATAGAGAACATTTACAAAGTCTCCTTCTACCAGCAGAAACACAGAACTATAGACCAGGGTGGCACAACCCGATATCCTCCAGCTGTTGTGGATTACAACACCCGTCACTCCACAACTAGCTGTTGGGTGTTTGGGTATGGTGGCAATTGTAGTCCACAACAGCTGGAGAATCTCAGGTTGTCCAGCCCTGCTAACGACATCTTGGCTCCTCTTTGCAACAGGTGACTACATGGACATCCTCAAATAATGACACCCTCACCCAGCCCCAATATTTATGTGGGTGGACACACACACACACACACACACACACACACACACACACACACACACACACACACACACACACACACACACACACACACACACACACACACACACACACACACACACACACACACACACACACACACACACACACACACACACACACACACACGGAGCTGTGTGCTCTCGTTAGCAGGGCCCTTGCCACCATTTGCTTTGATCCGTTTCTGTATAAAACGTCTCTCTACAGAGTAATGAATGTTCTTCTCTCCACCAGTTTGTGCATAGCTGCATAAAATCTTGGCGCTCAAAGGATATGATGATGATAATAATTCCAGAACCCACCTGTCTTTGTAGGATCATACACCATTCCTGAATGTGGACATATAAACTGCTGCAGCAAGTTCACATTCTGTAAAACAGTAATGAATTTGAGAAACAGAAAAATCTTACTATATTAATTGTATGTACCTGTTAAGCTAGGGATCCTTAACGCCCCTTGATGGTCATGGGTTGTTTTGCGTTAACGACCCATGACGTGCCAGGACCGTCATGGAATTCCATGCTCCCCGCCGTTCGGGGAACGGGGGGGGGGGTCCATGATCCTTCCTTAAATGTCGGCTACATGTGCACGTGGCCGGTCCTTAAGGGGTTAAATGAAAGTAAAGTTGATTTATGAAAACAATGCAGATATTTTAATTCTTACTAAAACCAGGGTACTCAGCGTTCTAAGAAGCAACATTAAACAGCTATGACATAAAATAGACAATACATGGACAACACATATCCAATTGCAGTTATCCCTAGAATGTCTACAGCAACAATGCCATCTAGGGGCGATTTCAAAAACGTAGTGATAGTAATACTTTAAATTAATTTTATATTGTAGCCATGAAAAAAAACATTAAAAAGGATATCAGTCTTATCTCTCAAACCCCTGAGTGACATCAGCGCTCTAGCAGAGCAGAGATCTCAAGATATAAAATTAACTACTTAATTGGAACAGTCTACAAAGTGTGCCTGGTTGGCAAGCACACTTTGTAGACCCTTCCAATTAAATAGTTATTTTTATGTCTTGCGATCTCGGCTCTGCTGAAGAGCCGCCGGCTGTGGACCGGATTCCAAGTCTATCAGCTTGATGGCAGACTTGGCTGAAACAGCCAGTGAGAGCAAAACTTTACTTGCCAATATCTCTCAAACGATAAAGGTTTGAGAGATAACATTGTTTTTAATGTTTTCTTCATGGCTACAATATAAAATAAAATTAATTTTAAGTATTACTAACACTTTAAAGTGATATTAATCTTTCACAATAAAAGCAGCTCCATTTAATCTTCATAGTATTTGGGCCATGGAGAGTGTTATTTCAATACTGCCAGATTTGTAGTTCAAGAATAATTGAATGATACAGTATCCCCCTCCCGCCCCTTTTATTGATGTAACACTGCTCACCTCAGAGCAGCAAGACTGTCCGGATGGATCACAGAGAGGGACAATCTTCAGTGAACACAAGGGAAAAACCTGTCAAGCGGGGAAGGGTTTTCCTTATGCTCACAGAAAGAATATTGTCCCTTGCTGTGATCTGAATCCTTCACTGAAATGGTCTTGTATGTGTGCTTGGTTTCCAAGCACACGTACAAGTCCGTTTCAGTGAATGATTTTTTTTCTTCATTAATGCGATCTCGGCTCTGCTGCAGAGTCGCGGGATGGTCAAACGACAAACTATCCCTGCAGTCAGCTAGAACGCTGATCGCAATGAAAGGGGAGGGAGGGGGAGACTTTGAAATTGATTTTCTCTCAAACCATAAAGGTTTGAGAGATGTGATTTGGAGCATTTAATTTCTTTTTGTAAGTTGTACAAGTTTCGAGAGAGAGAGAGATTCTTCTGATGGACAGAATCTCTCTAATAGGTCAGATTTAACCTTTGTAGAGAGCCAAAATGGTTTTGCAACATTCTCTATACACTATGAACATAGCTGTGTGTGACTATCTCACCAGGGATGCCCGAATTCTTGAATAGCACATCTGGGGTTGACTACCATACCATGCTTAGATGCTGCTGTCGGCCCAGTCGCTCCATGAAATGCTCACACACACTCCCTCACTAGTAGACCACCTGCTGTATATATCCTGGTACAGACAAGCAACACGGTGCCTGAGTGATCGTTTACCTGTCCTGTCCCTCAGTGAGCTTTTTGCAGGACGAATAAATGAAACGAGTGTGGGGGGCAAATACAAATTTCCATTTAACCCTTTAAGCAATGCGTTGGATACCCCTCTGGCACTCAAAAGGGTTAAATGGGGCTGTTAACCCCTTGAATGCTAAAGCGCATTTGAACCAGAGAGCTATGTATCCCTGAAGGGGTTAAAAGATCCATTTCAATGAGAATATTTAGACTCCAGTTGTGCAATTGGTTTGCCCCACTTTAGTTTCCGTTGGAGACCTCTCTAACATTCAAGGGGTTAAAAGCCCACTTAATTCAATGGGAGTTTTTGTATGCTTCTGGCATAGTGCCCATAGTATGCCTGCCAGCCAGCCATGGTTGTGTTATATGATTTAAAGGGATAGTAATACTTAAAATGTAAATAAATATATGATGTATGGTTTATCCCCGAGTAATAGTCTCACTGCTGAAAGGTGTTTTATTCAAGTGCAATATCTCACTGGCCTGAAATTGTTCAGTGGCGCTGTTGCTACACCATCCTATGGAGATTTATGGTCAACTGACCAGGGCTGTCCATAGGATGGTGTAGCAACAGCGCCACTGAACAATTTCAGGCCAGTGAGATATTGCACCTAAAAAAATTCAAGTTTGAACTGTAATAACTTACTCACCTCTCAGCAATGCGAGTACCCTTGTTTTACTCAGGGGGAAGAAACCCTACAATAAATATTTATATTTATTTTTTTTTTTTTCATATTAAGTGTTACTATCCCTTTAAGGCTGTATAGAATTGCATTTAGGTGTGCATGTTCCTTTAAAACACATGTGAGAGAGTCAGAATGAGTGAGCGGATTTAATCACCTGCAATTAAGCAGACATATCACCAAGTCCTGATCTGTCCTGTGCCCTTGAGGGCCAAAGCTGGCCACACCTTCTATAATAGGACTTCATCATAAGAAAACCACATCCTACATAGGTACGTACCCTATAATCAAGGCCGAGCTTCTGGTCCCTGCAGATCGGGCATGGATTCCCACAGGTCTTCCCTCCTCTCTGTAAAACACAAAAAGGGTTAATGTACCCAGATAATCCCCTAATCTACCTTCTTCCATAGATCCAGAGAATCTCTCTCTATTACTCCTCTCCTGAACACAGAAGATTTCTGCCTCTTATAATCCCTTTCTGAGTCAGATATACAGGTACGTTTCCACTCTGGGGACATGTGGACCTTCAACTATGTAACAAATAGGGGATTTTGCTGTTCTTCTGTGACCTACGATCTCAAACCAAGGTCACATAATACAGAACCCCCACCACCCTCTGGCACTCAAAGGGTTAAGATGCCTTGATGCAGTATACAGCTGTTCAGGAGTAAACCAGATGACCCCCTGTAGGGCAAATCAACATTCCCCAAATTCCCTCTGATTTAATGGGGGCCTTTTAACACCATCAGTGATAGGTCTTCAGCATATCAACGTGATAAAATCCCACATTAAAAATCAGTGTGAATGCTTTTCTGTCCCCAGTGGTGCAGCTGGTTTGTCCCAGAATTACTCCATTTTTATTTTTTGCATGCAACCCCGATGGAGTGTCCCCTAACATGATGCACAAATGCAAGCTTTGTTCAGACTCAAGTAACCCAGTAGCTGACCTCGGGGGGGGTCAATGGTAATGCCAGCATCCCACTTCCTGTCATCAACACGTCCCATTGTGTGTCCTATCACACTCAGATCATTAGAGATGCCCAGGGAAATTTGTAGTCCATCTGAAGGACATAGCGCAGAGCTATCTAAGATTGTGACATCACCCAGATCAGGAGCTCCCAAGCAACAGACTTCTGCACGTACTCAGAGACAACTCGGTCTCTGAGCATATGCAATAGCCTCCTCAGAACAATTGCCCACTCCAGGTGTCATCAAGTCTCAGTGGATTGTTTGGGAGGATAATGGGGCTAAGGGGAGTAAGAACAGCCTATTTTCACTAATAAAAGACTGCCAGCGGTAAGACCATTGGTCATCTCTTGATTGGCTGTTTTGGATAACCCAGGGTGAAATCCAACTATAGACTGGTCACTCAGATCTTTGGATAGGGACCAGGGGAAGCAGAGGCTTCAGGAGAAGTGGGAATATAATTCTGTGTCTGCTCTTCTCTGGGATAGCTAGAGACTTCAGTCATGCTCACACATCCCATCTGCTGCTACTGCTTTTGAATAAAGTTTGTTTGCCGTGAATTCAGCCTAAACTGGAGTGTTTCTTCCACCAACACTAAGAACCCAGTGGAAGCATCGAGCTTCGGGCCTGGATGACATCAGAGCTTCACTCTGCGCTTATGGGAAAGCAAGCATCATCACTATCCTCTCCATAGTGAGTTCCCTGGCATGGTGCTTCTATCAGTGGGCTTGAGTGAAGACTACAGAAAACTCCCATAAGTGCCAACTGGGGAGGACTACAGGGTGATCAGAGAGGGATTTGGAGAGCTTTAAAGGGATAGTAATGTTTCAAAATAAAAGCAGCTCTGATTAATCTTCATAGTATTTGGGCCATGGAGAGTGTTATTTCAAAACTGTCAGAGTTGTAGTTCAAGAGTAATTGAATGATAAAATATCCGCCTCCCGCCCCTTTTACCTAGTGTAAGCCACCTCCCCTCAGATATGGAATCTGATCTTAAGACCAGACAGCTCTCAGCAAGAGACAATCTTCTTACGGTGAGAACAATGAAAACCCTGCCCCCTTTGCAGGTTTTTCCCTTATGCTAACTGAAGATTGTCCCTCTCTGCAATCCACCTAGACACCACCTTGCTGCTCTGAGGTGAGCAGTGTTATATCAGTAAAAGGGCAGAAAGGGGAAACTTTATCATTCAGTTACTCTTGAACTACAACTATGACAGTATTGAAATAACACTATTAATCGGAGCTGCTTTTATTTTGAAACATTACTATCCCTTTATGCACAGTTTTCACAGCTGTCAGGACACTACCTATCATTTTAAAGGCCCTTACATTGACCCTATACTGCCCCTTTAAACCCTCCCTTGTCCAAACACCTAACAGCATTACTCTCCCCTCCTGCTCAGACTTCACAGTGTTGATCTCTTAAAGCCCCTTTTCACTTACAATGCATGTCTTGCGGGTTTTCTGTGGGGGGATGGGCCCTTTGTGGTTCCGCCTGTAATCAGCCCAGACAGGTTTCTGACCGTAACGCTCTAAGTACTCTTGAGAGAAAGCAAAATGTAACGTAGTCAAAGGACAAATAAAAATGTTATTGATTTACATTTCTTTGTGTAAGGCACAAACAAAATGTAGAAATGCAATCTTTCAAGGTTGATCAATCATGTTAATTGCACTTGATGGTTCAAAACACAAAGTCTTCTCTTGTGGGAATAGGACAATCCTCCTCCATTTCATATGAATTACTTAAATGGATAGTAATATTTTGTTTTAACTTTATTTTATTTTGTAGGCATTAAAAAAACATGAAGAATGATATAAGTCTTATCTCTCAAACCTTTATGGTTTATGAGATATTCACAAGCAAAGTTCCCCTCCCCGCCCCTTTTACCTAGTGTAAGCCATCTCTTCTCAGATGTGAGTCTGGTTGTATGACAGTACAGATAACAGAAGGGGACAATTTTCTTTGTATGAAAACAATGAAAGCCCTTCCCCCCTTGACAAGTTTTTCAGCTTTTTCTGTTATCTTGATTGAAGATTGTCCCTCTCTGCAGTCTACCTGGGCACCTCCCTTCTGATCTGGTTGAACAGGGGGGGGATACCATAAAGGTTTCAGAGATAAGCCTTATATCGTTCTTCATGTTTTTTTTAATGCCTACAAAATAAAATAAGTTAAAATGAAGTATTACTATCCCTTTAAATCTGAACCCAGTGTATAGTATACATTATAATCAAAATTAATTTACTTATTTTAGAGTGAGGATTTGATGCATTGTTTGGCCAAAATATGTTTAAAGCTGCCTGCCACACCAAGTTACCCTATTTTAGACATGTCCTATCGATTACATCTTACCACATCATATGGCTTACAAAATGCTTTATATTAAAAGATATTTCTAATATTCCTTCTTGATCAAGAAATGACTGAAAGGGACAATAATGTCCCATAGAAAAATTCTTGTTTTGTAGCGTTTAAAAAAATAAATTATATGACAAAAATCCTATCTCTCAAACCTTTATGGTTTGAGAGATAGTCGCATGTAAAGTTTCCCTTCTCTTGATGTCAGCTGTAAAGCTGACAGCAGGAGATCCCTGTCAGCTGACACGAGGAGGCTCTTCAGCAGAGCTGCAATAGCAATATTGGAAAAGAATTATCTCATTGGAACGGTCTACAATATGTGCTTGCAAACCAGGCACATTTTGTAGACCTTTCCAATTAAGTAATCTTCCAATGTCGCAGTTTTGGCTCTGCTGAAGAGCCGCCGGCTGGTTCCAGGCCCGGGATATCTCCTGCTATCATCAGAGCGCTGATGTCAGGAGTAGGGGAGAGAGGGGGGAACTTTACATGTGAATCTCTCTCAAACCATAAAGGTTTGAGATAGGATTTGTGCCATATATTTTTTTTTATGCTACAAAACAAGAAAAAATGTTTATGAGACATTATTGTCCCTCGAAACACACTTATTAATAAAATTAAAATCTAATTTTCAACCAAAGTTCAAAATTCATGGTTTGAGTTACACAAACATTACCACTGTACCCAGTCTGTGCTCACCCCTCTGGTACATATAGTGTTAATACTATTCTACGGTGTCATGTCATCTATAAAGCACAGGAGGGTAAGCAGAGTTAATGTTTAGGAACTTTAAACTGTGATTTTTTTTTATGCATTTTAATATACAGTTATTTGTTAGCAGGCAACTCCTTACCCTCACTAGTCAGGTAGTCCCAGGGCTGTTCTTTATAGCGTGAATTTACATCAAAGGAGTCAGGAACAGTGGTGAATGGACGACTCCACAGCGGCAATGGTGCAACAGGGACCTGTAAGAAAGGCAGATAAATGCGAGGCTAAATATAACAAACATCAAGTGACTAAGTGTCAAACAGCCTCTGCTAAAGAGATCCCTAACACATTATAAATTAATGTTTTGGAGACCACTGTCATCCAAGGGGTTAAACCAAGCATCATACACATAGTGTGCATCTTTATAATGGTACCAAAAATGTGACTCTGACCTCTCCAGCCTTCCCATGCCTAATGTACACTTCCCAATATTTCCAAAAAAAGTCCAGGGACACTCCCCCTTAGTCTGTCACAAGACAGTTACACTAGTGTCCACAGATTTGTTTAGAGTGACCTCCATATAAAACCTCATACAGCAGAGAGAGTTGCACTTAAAAAGCTGAATATAAATTTTCCACATCTAAATACTACATTCATTCATATACATAAACAATATTAACATGTGGACAGGTTCAGTTCCTATTAGCATTTTAAAGGGATAGTAATACTTCATTTTAACTTTATTTTATAGGCATTAAAAAATATGAAGAATGATATAAGTCTTATCTCTCAAACCTTTATGGTTTAAGAGATATTCACAAGCAAAGTTTCCCCTCCCGCCCCTTTTACCTAGTGTAAGCCATCTCTTCTCAGATGGGGAATTTAGTTGTAAGACCAGACAGATAACAGCAGGGGACAATCTTCTTCCTATGAGAACAATGAAAGCCCTTCCCCCCTTGACAAGTTTTTCAGGTTTTTCCCTTATCTTAATTGAAGATTGTCCCTCTCTGCAATCTACCTGGGCACCTCCCTTCTGATCTGGCTGAGCAGTGTTACATCAGTAAAAGGGGCAGGAGGGGGACACTTTGTCATTGAATTACTCTTGATCTACAACTCTGACAGAATTGAAATAACACTCTCCAAGGTCCAAATACTATGATGATTAATTAGAGCTGCTTTTATTATGAAACATTACTATCCATTTAAAGACAAGCACATAGAGGGTTTAAATCATTTTTAAACCAGGGACTATCCCCATAAATTAGGGACAGTTGACAGGTATGCTCATGCCTGGATCTTTTGCTCACTCCTGGCTTAAACCTGGTCTCCACCCACCTTCTACCACACCCTCCAAGTGTACCTTTTAGCAGATACATTATCTTATTTTGTACTTTTGCACATTTTTAGCCCCTTGAGGCTCAATGAGGAGAGAAACACGTAGAGAGACAGTGCTTTGCAAACCCACTGGTCCTCGATGGGTTAAAGGGATAGTAATACTTCATTTTAACTTTATTTTATTTTGTAGGCATTAAAAAAACATGAAGAATGATACAAGTCTTATCTCTGAATCCTTTATGGTTTATGAGATATTCACAAGCAAAGTTTCCCCTCCCGCCCCTTTTACCTAGTGTAAGCCATCTCTTCTCAGATGTGAGTCTGGTTGTAAGACCAGACAGATAACAGAAGGGGACAATTTTCTTTGTATGAAAACAATGAAAGCCCTTCCCCCTTGACAAGTTTTTCAGCTTTTTCCCTTATCTTAATTGAAGATTGTCCCTCTCTGCAGTCTACCTGGGCACCTCCCTTCTGATCTGGTTGAACAGGGGGGGATACTTTGTTTGTGAATATCTCTTAAACCATAAAGGTTTGAGAGATAAGACTTATATCATTCTTCATATTTTTTTAATGCCTACAAAATAAAATAAAGTTAAAACGAAGTATTACTATCCCTTTAAATAGTTACAACACTGCATGCTATAACTGGCAGCCCTATTTGGTAATCAGTGATGTGACTCACCCTAAGGATATTGTACTTGTAGATTACAACACACAGAACTATATGTCCCATCCTGTGCTTTGATAGATTGTCATACTCAGAGGTTTGTTTCAATAGTAGTACAAATATGTAAAAGTAAGGGTGATTCGGATGTACAAGATTAGAACATCTTACTAGTGCTGCGCTGCAGAACGTCATCATTTTAGAACATATACACGCTGCCAGGCTGAAAAGGAAATCTGCAACGCACAGGTTTGAACATTCATTTGTTGACCCTTGGAGTGCCAGAGGGGTACGCAACGCATGATGACTCTACAGTGCGTTACGTACCCCTCTGACACGCAACGGATTAAACGCTGGAGGGTATGCTCTACCAGTTATGTTTAGACCCAGATTCTGTCTCCCATTTCAGCCAGGCCGTCCTAATACAGATACCCCACCATCACTTTATAAACCATTGTCAGGTAACTTGAAGTCCTCCAGCAGACAACGACTACAACTCCCATCTGCCACAGCCAACGTTGGCTAGATGAGAAGTATAATCCTGAACAGCTGGAGAGCCTCCGCTTGCCAACCACTGCTATATACTATCTAACGTTTCTGCTCGCTTACGATCCCGCTGTATTCTTCTCTTAAATCCCATTGCACTATTACCTTGGGCAAAAGCATGCTCCTAACACCGCAGACCCACAACCTGCACAAGGAGGCAGCCATGTTGCTAGAGGCAAACCGGACTATGCTAAACACAGAAGCGACAAGTCTGACGTCAAAAACCACCAACCAATCAACATACACGGCAGCATTTTTTTTTTCCTACTTCACCTAGCTTTATTTGCAAAACAGCACCTAAAGTACGGGCATGTTAACTTGCATTGCCCTTTAGTCCAAGGGCGTTTAAAACGAATAGATCTATTCTACATGATATAATTCATTTTTGTATTTATTGTGGCAATAGAATCAATTCATTAACGATTTACAAGAAAATAAATTTACAAATATATGCGCTGCAGGGAGCATGCATTGCAAAGTACACTGGAATAAGGTTACCTGCGCGATCTACCCTTTGTTTTAGAACATTCATTAAAATTTAAAGGGAAGTAGAATAACCTATTAAAGTCCCACTTACATTACTATATGCTTAATAAATTTTGCCCTTGGGACCATAGCTGGAAACATATAAAATGAGCTGACTCTTAGAAATATTAACCCAAACATCTTCCAAGAACACCGTTTTTGGAAGATTTTAGTCAGTATGGCATTCAAAGGGTTAAACAGGAGTGAGTGTCTCACTTGTGCAGATTCTTCAGAATGACTGAACCACTCAATAGTTCACCTGCATTTGTGTGGAGATCCTGAGAAAGTGCACAATTGAAGGGGCTGAAAACAGGTTTGAGCTGCCCTGACATAGGGAATAAGAAAAGTAAAATGGGGCTTTTAGGACTACTTCACATGGGCTTTGTAAATACATTGGTTTCATCTCAAAAGCCCAAATGAAACTGCATTGTATCCTTTAAGGCTGTTCTAACATTAATTGCGGTGCATGACGCAGGTCAGTGCAGCTTGTCGAAAAGTTGCATGTGTTGGTACATGATTGCACTGTCTGAAGTGTGCAGTGGATGACAATGGTCAGTAATATTGCCCTTTCATGAGTAGTAAATGCTGCATTCACTTCCAATTTCAGCACTGCGCAAAGTTAAAAATAAACGTTAGAGTGCAATGCAAATTTGTGTTAAATTCATGTACTGGATCATGCAATTGTAGTGCTGCAGAAAAAAAGTGTGTTATAAACACCATGTGAATTAATCCCATAATTGCTAAATCATCTGTGCTGCAGAAAACGTGTTTTGAGAACTAAACCATAACACTTTAAGTGCCAGAGGGGTACGCAATGCATTGCTTTTCAGTGCTGAAGAGGTCTCCAGATCTTTCTAGCATTCAAAGATGTAAAATTCCCACTTAAATTAATAGACTTTTTTGCCTATTACCAGGCCTGGACTGGCCATCGGGCATACCGGACATTTGCCCGGTAGG
Organism: Rhinophrynus dorsalis; assembly: GCA_037306005.1. NCBI lineage: Eukaryota > Metazoa > Chordata > Amphibia > Anura > Rhinophrynidae > Rhinophrynus > Rhinophrynus dorsalis. The sequence goes on along the minus strand of CM074726.1, from coordinate 168,038,067 downwards.
CTGGTCCGGGCGTTTAAAAAAAAAAATAAGGAACGAACGCCTGCCGCCCCCCTATGGACTGTTCAAAAAACAAAAATGGGCCGCTCAGCCTTAAATGCCCGGGCCTATATTTTTGTCCCAGTCCGGGCCTGCCTATTACCCAGTTCATTTGTCCCAGAACTAAGTTGCCTTTTGGTTTATACATGTGGCTGTGTTTTGTGGTTATCGCTTCCAGTCCATGGGGTTCTCCAGCTGGGTAGGTTATTATAATGTCCCTAATGAAGTTTGGGCACCTCAGTCATATGGACTAAGCAGGAACACAGTGAAAGGGGAACATTCACATCATAAAAACTTGTTTGCATGGGCTTTAAGTTTAACTAATAAAACTATATTAGCGTTTGCTTTTTTAAAAAAAAATTAAGATACCTTCTGGTGGAGATATCATGACTGAAAATCGTGCACTTCTGCATTCTGCGGGACCATGTATGTCAGGCTGACCAGATCTCACCATTAACTGGGGACACATAGGAAATAGCCATTTTGCAGTACTTCACTGAAATCAATGCAGTCCTGCATTATGCATATCTCCTATGCATCCCCGGTTAAAGGTGAGGTCTGGTCAGCCTAATGTATGTAGGCACGCCGCAGGACTGCAAGCTTAGTACCATGGTAAATGGGGCTTTTTGTAACAATAGCCCACACGAAGAGAAGCGTGAACTCGCTCCCTGGGGCAGTTGGGAGGGAGGTGCGAAGTTGTGCAGCGGTGTGCCACAGAAAGCGGAAGTGCCCAATTTTCAGTCTTGATATCTCCACTAGTAGGTATCTAAATTTTTTTTAAAAAGCCAAAGCTAATATAGTTTTATTAGTTAAAGCCCATGCACAAACGTTTTTATGATGTTAATGTTCCCCTTTAAGCAAATGGTGTTACCCACAGACTAACACTGCGAAACACTGTTACTAATTTTGATCGCTAAAGTTTTAAATATACATGTCAAGTCAATAAGTTTGTATTAAGTTTATTGTAAATGTAGAATGATGTTAATCTTTACACCTCAGCTTGTTTTTCACTGAAGTAAAATATGCATGGTAGAGACTGAAGCATTTTATTAACATATAAGCTAGTCTGGGTCACATAGATGACACAGAACTTTAAATCCAAAAAGGAGTAATGGTCACTGGCTACTCTGAGAGAAACATACCCCCAAGTGTCCCTCTTTAGGAGAGACAAGTACCTCTTTGAGAGCTAAATCCCTGTTTCTCACCCTGGCATCCCTCTTTTTAGATCAGACTGTGGTGTGTATATAAGTGTATCACATTGCTCCAGAGCAATGAAACTCACATTAATGTCTGTTAAAACTTTGGTATACGTATCTCCCAGGTGTCCCTCTTTGAGACCCAAAACCCTGTCCATCTTTCCTACGCTGGTGTCCCTCTTTTTAGGAGATTATACTGTGTAGTGTGTGTGCGTGTATATATAAGTGTATCATGTTACTGCACGTGCAGACGCACGGGGTGCCCTGAAATCAATGATGTACATGTATGACATGGGTCCTTTAGGGGCATCCACCATGACATACATGTACATCCTGGGTCGTTAAGGTGTTAAACTTCAGAATATATGTTTAGAAATGTCTATGTAACTAAAATACTGTAGTCTTACTATGAAGAATTTATTCAGTTACGCAAAGAGGTGTCAGTAGGTCATAAAATAACCTAAATGTTATTGGTAATGCCACGCCCCCAGCAACACCTCCTACAACCAAAGTGTCCCTCTTTGGCCTTTTGAAATGTTGGGCGGTATCAGTATATGTGTTTATACATTAGTCTGTGTAAATAAAACACTTTGTTCTTGCTCTAAATCATTTATTCAGTTACACAAAGAGGTGTCAGCATGTCATGAAATAATCTAAAGTTTATTTGTAGCCAGGCACACCCCAGCAACACCAGCTAAAACACAAATGTCGCTCTTTGGCCATCTGAAATATTGGGAGGTACTGAAAAAAATGACTGCTGCGCTGGGCTGCTACAAAATGGCTGTAAACTCTCTGAACGACATTGTGCCTCAGATAACAGGATACAATTCTGGAGCAATTAATCCTGAGTGCCAGTGGCGTATCCAAGGCATTGAAAAGCAATGTCTTCTATACCCATCTGCCAATGAAAGGGTTAAAATACATACCCTTATGGCACGCAAAGGGTTAAATCCTTGAATGGCAGAATCCAATGCAACTGTAGCACAGGGTATCAATTCCACATATGTCTTAGGGTGTCTGCTGCACTTATTTGCAACGATGAAACGGACTCTAGAGTTCATAATATACATACCTGGGCAACTCTCAGGGTTTGACCCAAATCTCAGAGCGAAGGGCCAAATTCTCAGGGTGAGAGAGTTCTGTGTTACCTACTAAATGATTTACAGCAATTAAATGTTACTTTAGTCTCTATATTGGTGTCAGTTGTTCCAGAACTACAGGGGAGAGGTCCTAGTTGTCTTGTTTGTGTTTAGGAAGTGATCTCTAAGTTATAACATGGTAAAGGTTCCTTGAGGACCGACTGTAGCAACTCTGGTTTACTGCAAGCAGGTATTTATTACATAAAATCGACAATAAGGGATGCTTTAAGGGTTAACATTTCAAAGATCTCAGGGTGAGCTCATTTTAAAAGTTTCCAGGTATGGCAATATAAAAAAAACCCCAATAATGTACATTAGCCTTGGACTACAAGAAAATGGAGCCGCTGCGCCCATCCTGGCTTCATAAAGAATTTAGACGCCATTCTCCCTCTAGCGTTTCGATCTGTGTCTAGCGTGAGGAAATCGGCAGTGGCTACGTCATCACGGCGCTGAAACTTTTTTGCTGCGTCACTGCTAATAATGCGCTGATCTATTTATTTTCTCACTGCGTATAAGTACATTCATTCACGTCTATGTACAAGACAACTATTCCTGGGCACCAGTTAAAATAAACTTTCTCCACATAGAAATAATAGTAGAGCCACACATTTGTAGGCTGATCCTATTTTTTTTTTTTTTTTTTTTTTTGGCGGCTGTGAACACTTTCGCCGTTGTGATTGGTTGTTTTTGATTATGTCACCAGTTGCCATCGCGCCCTGGTTTCTTCCTCCCTTTGTTCAACCAATTGTCTGTCGCCTTTCTCGCGTGTCGCAAGCTCCGCCCTGTCATGACGTAAGCGAGGATACATAAGTGAGTGGTCACCGCCTTGCCGCCATTCCAGGCTACTTCGCGAGGTAAGTGTACTTGCTGGAAACAGAGTAGGCAAATGCCTTTGTCATCGTGACTTTCATTAAGGCCTATGCGCCATTTTGTGTCCTTGAGGATGATGTAATATTTTTTTTTTTATTTATTTATTAAACGGCCCTGTAGCGAGTATGTGTTATTTATATGGAAATAACATGAACAATGTTCGCTTTGGGCAGTTCACGGACTTATTTAACAAATTAGTATCCCAAACGCCATTATCTGCCTCGCCCTTATCCTCCATTGTTTATAGGTCTCGATACTCATTCTCGTGTTTTTTTTTCTCCTTACAGGTTTTACTACAACTGTTATTCACTTGGACTTAAAGGTTGCAGCTCTCATTTGGACAATAGTTAAAATCAAAAGAACTAAGAAGCTCTACATTTTGGATCATACTGAAGATCAATATCACATAAGGAAACCTCATCACACACCAATACAACCGTTCCCCATATTTTGGCCACGTTAACTAAGATTAAAAAAAGCCAGGTCTCCTCTAAACAGTTAGGGAGACAATGAGCTACATATTTAATTTATAATGACTTTGTTAAATATGAAGCCTATATCCTCTAAATTTATTTCTGCACACCTTTTTATGGACATGTTGATTTCCATTTAAAATATGGTGGGCACTTTAAAGCTCTGTATAGTCTAAATTTTCCCCATGAAAATAGCCATATCATTTGTGAGATTTAAGCAAATTGTCCACTTTTCAGAGGATATATCAACCCTATTCCCTTATTAGGTTTTTTCTTTTCCTATTTTGGCCCTATTGCTACCTACGAAGAACTGAAGGAGAATTTTGGATAGTAAGTGTTACTTTTTGCACAGACCTTGGAAAACAACTTTACCTCCAACCACCCTTCCCTTTCATCTAAGAAAACAAAGCCATGGGTTCAGATAATCCTGATATCCCAGCAGTTTTTTTTTTTCTCAATTTTTAGTTAATATGAAGTCTGATTTCATGACACAGGCTGAATCACATGGGAAGACTAAAGCTGCAGAGAAATAGCCCGTTCCATCCACCATATTGTATATATAATTTGTTGAGACTTACATTTCTTACACATAAAAATGGGGAAGTGAGCAATATAGCTTGTCTTGTGTAATGAGCTGTCCAGATAATAATATAGCATGGGGATCAATATAGGCAATTCTGGACAGCAAGGAATCAATAAGCCAAAATTTCATTTTATGGGATGTAAAAAATGAGCTCCCATAACTAAGATGGCGTGGCTTAGTCCATAAAGCAAGCGCTTAATCTTTGTGTGGGAGACGACATCCTTTTAATGAGTTGGTGGAGGATGTGATTCTATATTGCACTCTAGTTACATCAGCCGAAGAATCATAAGCAATCTGTACATAAAGATTGCAGGGAAAGCAGCTGGCAGTAATATAAAATAAGGAGGAAGGCGCAGGCATAAAGAAGGGTGTAAAGTGTGCATTAAAGTTTCTATTTTTAGAAATTTTTGTTCTCACTACCCTGCAACATCTATATTTGTTCCCATTGTAGTTTCTAGTATCCTTGAGGAATTAGGATACTGTAATTTCTAGTATCCTTGAGGAATTATTTACAGAGCAATCAAGGCTTTTTTACATGCCTAACAGCCTGAGCATATATACCTGAGAGGATTGCAAGCAATCTGTCTATAAAGATTGCTTCTGCCTAATTTCACCACTGTACAAAAATTGGTTAGACTTTTTAAATTCTTAGCCTGGGCACTGATATGATAATTATTAGGTACCTGTAAGTGTTTTTCTATAAGCATTTCTGTGTATGCTATTATTGTTCGTAATACATTTCTCTATACTAAAACAAAATACATTTTTTTAACTATGCTTGGCATTTCATAATTCCATTTTTTAATAGTACTTGTCACACCATATGTTTTATGTACTTTCATCGTGCTTACTTTATATCCTCATTTATTATTGTATAGTGGATTTTGAGTTGTTTTTTAGTTTACATTGCAGTCTATGTAATTTTTCACTGCAGGCTGTAGTTTGCATGTGTAAAATTCTTTGTTAGTCTTTTTTATGGGTCTCGTAACCCATCTACATTTTTTTTCTTTTTTTCAGCTCGCCAAAATGGCTTCCTCACTTGTTGTTTTAATGTCTAGCACATTCCAGCTCCAAAATGGCCTCTTCCTTCACTCCCTTCTTTGTTTTCAGCTCAGACAACCCACATTTGGTAGGGTTGGCCATTTTCTCATTTAGTACGCCCTCTGTTGTCTGTATTTGGTTGTGCAGACTTCTGAATGAGTTGTTACAGTAGGGGAGGAATAATGCAGAATTATTGCAGTACAATGGGGGGATTTAATATTTCATGCCACAGCCCAACCATAGTTTGTTCAGGAAATGTTCAATTTCAACCACTTTTTCCTTGATTAAAAAGTGCAGTGGGTAATGAAAACATTTTTATTGCTAAAATTTAGTGTATATATATAACATAAACAGGTTAAAAAAAACCTCAAACATTTAACTCTTGTTTTTAAAGCTGTCTATACAGCTAAGTAATGTCCTGTATATATTTATAAATATCAATACCAAATCAAAATACATACGTAAATGCGAAAATCTGATCAGTATCACTTCTATAATTTAAGTAGTTGATTTTTTTTTTTTTTGCCTGAACTCGTACATTCTATGCTTTTTTTTTTTTTTTTTTTTTTTTTTTTTCTTCCATGATGACACTAAATTTCTGCTCAACTTTGTGATTTATAATTATCTGAGACTAGTTCTATTATTTTGTTACATCTTTGAATGCACTTAATTTTTTTTATGTGCATTCCTACATTATTTTTTTTTCTTCCGCTGGTGCTCATTTATTTGGGCATAGTTAGCTATTATAGCTTTACCTTTAGGTTTTAACTCCCCCCCCCCCCCCCCCCCCATACATAATACATTTATTTAGGTTGGTCGGTAGGAGTAATTCTTAAAATGTCTTTTATGACTGACAAATGGGACTCAATGAGCCTCCAAGTTAGGAGCTGAATTCTATACCAGTGGTTCCCATTCTTATCCTTCTGGGGTCCTAACAGGCTATTGCTTTAGGATTTCCATGTTTCTGCACAGGTAAGTTGATGTCCGAGCCTTTGATTAACTCGTGTCTAATCAAGCATGGAAGCCTAAATACATAACTTGTTAGTGGCTTCATAGGGAGAGTTTTGGGAACCACTGTTTAAACTACTTTTGTCAGTACCTGTGAGGCTGTACGTTTGTGAGTTGGCTTGCTTGAAAAGGCATTCTGGCTCCAGGATTAGTTTAGATAGCACCGTTTATCCCATAGTGATTTGCAGTGCACACGCATGATTCATTACAGTTGCATGATTAAAAAAAAACAAACATGGCAACACTGAGTTTTTAGTTCAGAATTTTTTTTCGCCACAGCGATCTTTGGGCCTTATTCAGAAAGCAAAAAAAGTTATACAGGAATTAACTGCTCCATAGGGGACAGAAATCCCTGTAGTTTTAAATAGGAGTTTTAAAGCCTCATGTTTCAGATTTCTAGTGTGCTGCTTCACAATGTGTTGGAGATCACTCTAGTGTTTAGTGGATAAAAGCCCCTTTAAATAAAAGGGAATGTGGGATTTTTTTCGTGTGTGGTTTGCTTCTGATCTGCTCATCCTGCTTTTTGCGTAAGTCCCATTGTTTGACTTAAATTATTAAGCAGTTTGTATTGGAGTGTAAATTGAGTGATCAGATGCAATTTTCCACTGGTCTGAGCTAAAAATCTAGTAGATGAGTAAAACATGCTGTTCTCAAGGGTTAAAATAGGATGGACCTATTCCTCCCAGCTGGTAATTTTCTTTGGCTGTTAATCATAATTAATTTTCAATTCATATTTGTTCTTCCTGTTCACTTCCAGCAAGTTATTTTATGTACACAAGTGTCAAGTTAGACAATAACACTTTTTACGTTTTAGATATGTATAAATGTTGTTATAATCTGCACCCCATTGCCATTTCTCACATGACATTTTATTATTTATTGGAAGTGCATGTTAAGTTTAAAAGCTTAAGTTGAGTTTGTAGGTTAGCCCTTTATTAGAGTGTGCAGTTTATAGCACACCAGTTTTAACTAACCTGGAGCCATTTGCTAATTTTTTGGTGTTTGCGTGTAATCTATGTTGGCGTGAGAGTGAGTTTGTCTTAGCACAAGGAACCAGTATATATCATCTCCATTGGGTGTAAGGAATGGGATAGAGGATGCGTCTGTTTTGCCTAGACCCGGGTCCTGCACAAGTATGCTGGTAAGCTAACACTACTGGTGTATGTACGTACATACATCTACATACACACATCACCCCACAACAGTCTGACTCACACGTATCGGGACTTTGATCCAACACTGCATAGGTGCATGCAGATCTCACCATCACAAAAAATAACAATGCATGCTGGTATAAATAGATATTTGTATATATATATATATATATATATATATATATATATATGAACATATGTCCCATCATCACAGCAGTGATTGCAGCTAAAAAAAGGTAATCACACATTCTTGCAAAAGGAGTAACACTTGATATTGTTTATGCCCTTAAGGACCAGATGGGTGTGCACAGCATTTTGAAGCATAACACTGTAAGCTTTTCTGGTCTTCAAGGGGTTAACACCTGCGAGTGCCTATCTGTTTGCTGCTGTGATCATTATATATGTGTGCATCATGCCATACGTGATCACCTATATTTTGTTTTTAAAGTAAAACAAACGCATGAAAATGGGGTCATATAAATATTTTTTTTTTTTATATAATCTGCGTTCCATGTAAGCATCTGTAAACATTTCTTCTTACAGTTTATGGTAGGGATGGGAAATTTTGGGAGCACTCCATTTGTTGCCAGACTACAAGTCCCATGACTTCCCACTGAGTTGTGAAAGTTGTATTCTGGCAGCAGCTGGAAGGGCTCACATTGTCCACCACTCTTCTAGGGGACCCCTGCACAAAGCAAAATAAGTTCTAGAGCAGAGTGCTCGCACCAACAAATACGTTGTTCCTTTTTAGACTGATCCTGTGAGTGCCAGAGAATGTTGACTAAACCTCTAAAAGTCAAAGGGTTAATGGGCATTTTGTGGGTTTTGCCGCTTGAGTGCGAGACTCTGGTCTTCAGTGGAAGGCGCCATATCTTTAATCCCCCACCCTCCAAAAAAAAGTGTACAGTGCTTTTGCCCCCTTTTCTATACAGCCACTGTTTAATTTGTTTATGTAATTAACCCTTTAAGGAGAAGAGGGGCGTGCAGTACATTGAGCACCCTTCTGATCGGTAAAAAAAAAAATCTCTGAGATCGTTCATTGACTGAGCTAGTGGCTGTCCCTCTTCTGTTCTGAAAGCCTGTTATATCATATTGGACATTACTGAACTGTTGCTAATTGGTCAGTCTAATCTCCTTTTTAATTTTACATAATCTACAAGTGCTTAATATGTAAAGGTGAATTGCCTCTAATTTTTTTTCATCTTCACTTTTTACAAACACTTGTCTCTGACATGGAACACTAAATTTTCAGAGACCTTTCTGTGTGAGAATGTGAAATAAGTGCAACATTAGGAGATGGTGAAACCAAGTAGAAAAGCCACCTCTATCAGATACAGTGCACTCAGAGCTGCAGAAAGATTGCAACACTGTTTATATATCGCTGCTTTTCAAGAGAGCTCAATGTCAGTGACATAAATAGGTTGTACTCTCTGGGATAGGGTCTACTTGCCAATGTATGATTCGCTTTGATGCAGTTCTCCCCTGCTGATAATGCAATGATTGCACTTTAACCTGATGATCTTATTCCAGTCCTGTATATTTTATGTATTGTACTATTTCCACTTCCGTAAAGTGCTATATAACTATACATGCAAAAAAGTGCAAAGTAGTAAAGGCAATTTGCCTTCGCATATTATGTACTTGTAGAATGTGAAGTCAAAAATGTGGTGACTTTCAAACTTTTGAGTGTCAGAAAGGTAGCCAGCCCATTGAACTGCAATGTGCTGGATCTCTGGCACTCAAAGGGTTAATCTCACACTTCCCAAAACAAGTGTCCAGCCTGCTACATTGCAGAAGATTTTACAGATGCTAACATGGCACCATGAAGTGTCTTAATACCCCCCCCCCCCCCTTTTTTTTCTCTCTCTTAGGACCTTAAAGTGATAGTAACATCTAAAATAATGTGCTCTGCAATGGTTTTTTAGCATGTAGTTTAATAACTTGCTGTTCAGTAGTTCAAAAGATATTGACGCTTAAAGGGATAGTAATGTTTCATAATAAGAGCAGCTCTAATTAATCATCATAGTATTTGCGTCATGGAGAGTCTTGTGTCAATTCTGTCAGTTATAGTTCAAGAGTAATTCAGTGACAAAGTATCCCCCCTTCCTGTACCTTTTACTGATGTAACACTGCTCACCTCAGAGCAGCAAGACTGTCCTGATGGATCACAGAGAGGGACAATCTTCAGTGAGTATAAGGAAAAACCTGTCAATGGGGGCAGGGTTTGCATTGCTCTCACAGTAAGAAGATTGTCCCTCGCTGTGAGCTGTCTGGTCTCAAGATTCCACATCTGAGGTAAGCAGTGTTACATCAGTAAAAGGGGCAGGATGGGGATACTTTATCATTGTTACTGTTGAACTACAACTCTGACAGTGGCTCCATGGTTAAATACTGTGAAGATTAATTGGAGCTGCTGTTTTTGTGAAACATTACTATCCCTTTAAAAGGATCCATCTCCCGCTCCTCCTTGCTGCCTCCCACTGAATCTGCAATCTGGTTGTGGGACCGGATGAATGCAGTGAGGGACAAACTTCAGTCAGTAAGTATAAAGAAAACTCTGCCCTGAAGTTTTTTCCCTCACCGATCTCCATTCGGACCACGATCACAGGCAGCATGGCACGGCCAGAAGGGATGGGAGGGGGATCATTTAAGCTTCAATATCTTTTGAACTACTGAACAGTAAGTTATTAAACTTAGCTGCATGTTATAAAACAATTGTAGAGTACAACATTATTAGACATTACTATCCCTTTAAAGGAGCAGTGTATTTTTTAAATGTAAAATCTATATTCTAGAGCTTTTTCTGCCGAGTAAAACAAGAGAACTGTCACTTGTCAGTAGTTTTATTCTAAGGTTGTAACTGAAAGTTCTAATGAACAGCACGACTCGGCTGTTTCTATAACATTCTATAGAGAACTGTTTCAGTGATTTTTTTTTTTTTTTTTTTTCTCTCATATAGAATGTAACAGAATAACTAATTGGAGTCTGACCACTAGATGGCACTATTAATGAAAAAAAAGGTTTAGAGTGATGGTAATGTCTCCATTAACCCTTTGAGTACCAGAGGGGAACACAACGCCTTGCAAAGCAAGGCGTTGTGTACCCCTCTGGCACTCAAAGGATTAAACTTTATCTGCGAGTATTCTCTATGGTTTTTATAACACTTTGCACCATGTTTAATGATTTGTTGTTCTGTAGTTCAAAAGCTATTCAAGGTTAAAGGGATAGTAATACTTTGTTTTAACTTTATTTTATTTTGTAGGCTTTAAAAAAACACGAAGGACAATATAAGTCTTATCTCTCAAACCTTTATGGTTTGATAGATATTCACAAGCAAAGTTTCCCCCTCCCACCCCTTTTACCTAGTGTAAGCCATCTCTTCTCAGATGTGGAATACAGTCCATAGACCAGACAGATAACAGCAGGGGACAATCTTATTCCTTTGAGAACAATGAAAGCCCTTCCCCCTTGACAAGTTTTTCAGGTTTTTCCCTTATCTTAATTGAAGATTGTCCCTCTCTGCAGTCTACCTGGGCATCTCCCTTCTGATCTGGTTGAACAGGGGGGGATACTTTGTGAATATCTCTTAAACCATAAAGGTTTCAGAGATAAGACTTATATCATTCTTCATGTTTTTTTAATGCCTACAAAATGAAATAAAGTTAAAACGAAGTATTACTATCTCTTTAAAGGATCCCTCTCCCTCCCCTTCTGGCTGCATCTAAGTGTGGTCCAGATGGAGAGCAGTGAGGGACAAACTTCAGTAAGCAAAGGAAAATCCTGCCCTCCTTCATTAAGGGGGGCAGAGTTTTCCTTTTACTTAGTGACTGAAGTTTGTCCCTCACTGGGAGGTGGCCTGAAGAGGTGGAAGGGGGATTAGTTTACCTTGAATAGCATTTGAACTTCAGAAAAGTAAGTCATTAAACATAGCGGAAAGTGTTATAAAAACTTTTATCTTAATTTAAAGGGATAGTAATGTCAGGGAAAAGTGTTGTATGGTAGATACAATCAAAAGAGTACTTGCGCTTATTCGTATCAAAGTGTTATGGTTTGAGAGATATAGGAAAATAAAGTTCTCCACTCCCTCTGCTTCACGAGCTGCAAAGATGTCAGAAGCAGATTCTGGTCGCTTGACAAGACGCGGCTCTTCAGCAGCGATACCTAAAAATACTTAATCGGAATGGTCTACAACGTGTGCTTACAAACCAGGCACACGTTGTAGACCAGAGGTTCTCAACTCGTGCCCTCAGTGGCCACTAATAGGCCAGGACTTATGAATTTCCCTGCTAGAACACAAGTGTGCCGGTCAGAGGCTCCTTCACATTAACTCGCATGTGCTCTTACAAGGAAATTCTCAAATCCTGGCCTGTTAGTAGCCACTGAGGGCACGGGTTGAGAACCACTGTTGTAGACCATTCTGATTAAGTATTTATTTTTAGGTATTGCTATGTCGGCACTGCTGAAGAGCCACCATCTGGTCGTGGGACCAGGATCTCATGCAGTCAGCTATACAGCTGACGTATGAGAGGGGAGGGAGGGAGTGGAGAACTTTATTTTCGTATATCTCTCAAACCATACGAATAAGTGCAAGTATTCTTTTAATTGTATCTACCATATAGCTAATACTTTAAACCATAGTAAGTAAATAAATATGCATCTCTCAGCAGTGGCAGTACCATTATTTTATTTAGCAGGGAAAGCCCTACAATATATATTTTTCTGTAACAAAAGTTTACTGCTCCTTTAAGCACTAAAGAAAAATGGGTAAACTCTGGGGTAGATCAACTACAACATACTAAAAAATAAAAACAGGGTTAAATAGGGGTTTTAACACTTTGAGTGACATATGGGTGCGCAACTCTGCAAAACAATGCATTGTACCCAGTGAATGATGGCACAGCCTTGTGTGCTTTGCAGTGTGTTGGAGACTTGCAGCAAAAAAGGGGTTAAAAGCATATTTGCATCAGTTGGGATTTTTATTTTATTTTTTTTCCCCCTTAGGATGCAGTTGGACGGCACCAGCATTGCACCATTTCTACTTTGGATATGAGGCCCCTAGGGTTCTTTAAAGTGGAAGGTAACACCTTATGACAACTTGTTCATTTGAAAGAGCTTTCAAAAATCCTGTGAGTTGGAAACATATTTATTTAGCCCCTTAAAGGGATAGTATTACTTCAAAATTACTATCCCTCATATTGTAACCCTTAATAAACTGAGTTAAATGACACCAGCGGCATCTCTCAGACCTTTATGGTATAAGAGATAGCCGCTTTCAAAGTTTCCTCTCCCCTGCTGTCAGCGTTCTGCTGCCAGCAGGAGAATCTGGTCCCAGGACAGGCGGAGGCTCTTAAACAGAGCCGATATCTCGTTATGGAAGGAAAAATGATTGATTGAAACAGTCTTCTACATGTGCTTGGTTACCAAGCACACGTAGAAGATGGTTGCAATCAATCATTTTTCCTTCCATAACGAGATATCGGCTCTGCTGAAGAGCCTCCTCTTGATTCAGAGACCGGATTCCCCTGCTGGCAGCAGAACGCTGACAGCAGGGGAGAGGAAACTTTGAAAGTGGCTATCTCTTACACCATAAAGGTCTGAGAGATGCCGCTGGTGTCATTTAACTCAGTTTATTAAGGGCTACAATATGAGGGATAGTAATTTTGAAGTAATACTATCCCTTTAATGACCACTGACATGCCAGGATTGCTACAACAGTCCAGATGTTAAAGGGATAGTAATGTTTCAAAATAAGAGCAGCTCCAATTAATCTTCATAGTATTTGGGCCATGGAGAGTGTTATTTCAATACTGTCAGAGTTGTAGTTCAAGAGTAATTGTATGATAAAGTATCCCCCCCCCCGCCCCTTTTACCTAGAGTAAGAGACATCCCCTCAGATGTGGAATCTGGTCCTGGGACCAGACAGATCACAGCAAGGGACAATCTTCTTACTGTGAACATAAGGAAACCCTGCCCCCCCCCCCCTTGACAGATTTTTCCTTATGATCACTGAAGATTGTCCCCCTCTGCGATCCATCCGGACAGTCTTGCTGCCCTGAGGTGAGCAGTGTTACATCAGTAAAAGTATCCCCCTCCTGCCTCTTTTACTGATGTAAAACTTCTCACCTCAGAACAGAAAGGTGGTGTCCAGATGACTTGCATAGAGGGACAGTCTTCAGAACCTGTCAAGGAGGGCAGGGTTTTCGTTGTTCTAACAGTAAGAGGATTGTCCCTTGCTGTGAGCTGTCCGGTCAAGAGATCAGATTCCACATCTGAGGGGGTGGGGGGGGGTGGCTCAAACTATGTAAAAGGGGCAGGAGGGGGGATATTTTATCATTCAATTACTCTTGAACTACAACTCTGACAGTAATGAAATAATACTCTCCATGGCGCAGATACTATGAAGATTAACTGGAGCTGTTTTTATTGTGAAACATTACTATTCCTTTAAAGACTGTTGAGGGTGCTGTCATGTCAAGTAATGTGATAGCAGCGCGCCAACACAGCACGCTGTGATCACTAAACGTGGTGTGTGCTCCTCCAGCACACACCACCCCGTACTGTGCTCTCCTTAAGGGGTTAAAATTAATGGTTTAACACTTTGAGTGCAAACGAGGTATCCAACACATTGCGTTAGTGTGTTGGATACCTCTCTGGCACTCAAAGGGTTAGGCGAAGAAAAAAGTGCAAAAATGCTCCCTGAGAGCTCTTTCAAATGAAACTAAGTTGTCACAAGATGTTAACCCTTGGAGTGCCAAAGGACATTCAAGAACTCTGGCACTCAGTTGGTTAAACTTCACCCATAGTGTGCCGGCCGCCTACATCTTCTACAGTCGTAGGAAAATTCAAGGAACACCCTGGTCTATGTGTATAAACATAATTGTGGAACAATCCAGGACAAACCAACTGTATCAGAGCTGTCCAAGTTCAGTCCTCGTGGGGGCCACCAACAGGCCAGGCTATAAGGATTTCCCTTGTTAAGCACAGGTGAGTTAATCAGTGGATCATTTTGATTGGCTCTCCTGTAATCAGGGAAATCCTTACATCCTGGCCTGTTGGTGGCCCTTGTGGACTGAACTTGGACAGTCCTGATTTATATCATAGACCACAAATAAAAATCCCCACTGGTTTCTGAATGCGTTTTACCCCTTGAATGCTAGAGGTCTCTGGCATATTGTGTTGTTAACCCCTCTAGTTATCATAAGGTTAAACGTGTTGAAATGCATGTTTCCTTTGTTGCAGTTGGTTTGCCCTATTTTGTTTTTTATATATATATAATATACACACACATGCCCCTGTATTTGCAGAATAATACATGAAGCAGACGACATGAAGAGTAAGTCCCTGCTTTTGGGAAAGCACTCTCACCATAATAGATTACTTACCTGGAAGCAGTTGCTCATTGGAGCAAGTTCAATATATACATAAGATAAATGAGCCAGTAATTGCAGGACTTTTGAAAATGAGAAGTTCTTAGTGTCAACGTTTCAATGTGCAAATCAGGTTCTGATGAAAATGTGATTTGCACAATGAAATAAACTTCTAATGAAGAGTCCTGTGAGTGCTGCTTCATTTATGTTTATACTAGTTGAAGAGCCCATTACACTCGACACAGTGTCGGCCGGTCGAGGTGCAGTCGCACGAAGTAGAGTCTGTGCACCACGGCTGATAAGTAGCGGGGAGCTCGCAACCCGCTCTGTATCAGGCGCGGGCAGTCTCTACTGCGCATGACTGCACCGCGCGCAGCTGTCTCTACTGTGCCTGACGGCTTCTGACAAACTTTAGCGAATTATTATATAGATTAGTTTTCACTTAGGGTACATGTGAGTTGTGGTTTACCTGATACTCCTGTGTTCCATATTATACACACGTTATTCTATCCATATCTCTAGTTAAACCTTTCTCTGCGAACACAACTATTCACATAGTACACTGAGCCTTGTGTATAAAGGCAAAGTAAGCAATTTTGCAACAAACTGTGTCACAGGGGACAAAACATTCCTATTGAAATAAATGGGGCCTTTTAACCACTAAATGACCAATGACGTGCTAGCTCTGTCACAGATGTCCTGCACTTAAGGACCAGTGACGGTCTTGGCATGTCATGGAATTCAGGGCTCCTTGCGCGTCTGCACGCTATTCGGGCATCCCTGAATCCATTAGTAAAATAAAAAATGCCCTGTTGTGCTTAACTGTGCGTGGCTGGTCCTTAAGGGGTTAATGTCTTAAAATTGGGGTGATTAGTACTTGTTCCCTGCAGTGCAGCTGCTTTGCTCCAGAATTGCTCCTCCTATAGAGGTCCCATTCTCTCCACCAGTATCCAAGTTTACCTCTTAACCATTTGAATGCAAGAGAAGTGTGCAGCACAATGATTCAATACCTTTCTAGCACTCAGAGGGTCAGAATGCGGGTTTTAATTATGCGTTTTAGCACAGGTGAATTAATCTGCATTACAGATCTACTATTACACATTATCAGACAGGGAAATACCTGCACAGTTAGGGGAATTTTAGGACTCCAGTTGAGAAACACAGGTCAGTGATTCACAGATCTGCCCTCAGGACCCTGTAACAGGCCAGAACTGGAGGGCGTGCCTGACTTGGCACGGGTGAATGCATAAAATGACCGAGCCTCTCATTAACTCCTCTATATTCAGGCAGGAAAGTCCTGGCCTCTTGGTGTCTGTAAGGAAAGGTTTGAGACACTAACCATAGCACAAGCATGTGTCACACACATCACCACAGTTATATATCATCTCTTTATACTACAGTCTGCAGTGCTGTGCATTAGGATGTGTGGTGGTTGCTATGGATGTATGGGGTATGTATACCAGCGCAGACTACATATCACTATATAATTATATTTATGGACAAATATATTTTAAACAGGGCTTAAAATATGAAGTCCTTTGCTACTAGCCAGACCTGAAATGTTACTCGCCACTGCAAGCCATAACATACCCACCAGGGCTGAATTTCTACTTGCCAGGGCTGAATTTTCTCTTGCCATTGGAGAGTGGAAATTTTGAGCCCTGACATTTGTATTACTTTCCATTGACTATACAGGAATCAGTACTGGTATGTAAAGTGCTTTCTGTACATCTGTATTTTCACAGCAGTGTGCAGGATGAATGAAGAGTTCACAGCTCTTGTTTGTTTCAGGGACAGAGCTCAATGCAGACTCTGTGTCGCTGCTGGGGGAGGGACCGTCTCGCAGCTGTTGTGCTGCTGTCACTGTCTCGCTCTGCTAGTGGATGGATTAGCAGCTATCTCTTTATGCCAGCTTGTCTGGTGTAGATGCACTCTGTTCAGTCGGGGCAACATGCCACCCTGAGGAGGAGGAATGGACAGGCTCAGCCCTCTTCTGACTCCAGGGATGGGCAGATGTTAACCTTCCTCCTGTCACCCAGAAGGGGGTAGAAGACAGATCTGTGCCTCTTCTCAGTCATCCTCATTTGTTTCTTCAACTTTCTTTCTCCATGGATTTGCCAATATCCACTTCAAAACTTTAAACGGGGTCTTCTCTGCAGCTTTATGAACATAAGCCATATCCGTGAGGGAGTGCTGTGGTGAACTGATGACACCATTGGGAGAAAATTAAAAATACCCTTTGATATAAATGGGATATTTAGTCATTGGGCTTTCACATGATGCTTTTGGTTTGCCCCAGAACTGTTCCAATCTTCCCTTGAATACACAGCCTCTAGTCTAGATGTGGGAAACCTGTGGCTCTCCCCCCTTTCTGGCCAGTGGCTAGATGCCTATAATAAACATTGAAGTATACTTAGAACAACACTGGTCCACAAAACTGATCAACTGGGCATATTTAAAGTCTGTACCTGCTTTAGCACAGGTGCATTAACCCTTTGAGTGCCAGAGGAATACAAAATGCATCATATACTCCTCTGGCACTCAAAGGGTTAAAGTGTGACTGATGCACCTGTACCTGCTGAATGATCATGAAAACATGCACAGTTGGTATGTCTAGTGAACCAGGGTTGGCTAATCCTAAATGTAAGCTTACAGGTTGCTGTAGTACACCTCTCCCAGTAGCCTTTAGCCCAGAGGGATGTAGGAAGCATTGCAAATATAGAATAAATCCAGCAGGATCCTTCATTTATCAGTTCAACTTTTGGCCGTTTGCAATGTCATCCCAGTGATTGAGGACTGAACCGGCAGTGCTGTATAGCAACACTCTTGCTAATGCAACTCCTACTTCATAACTTGATTCCTGAACAGATCCATTACAAAATATATATATATTTTTTTTTAATAAAACCGCAACATATTCCACAGTCTGGTACAACTATTTAGAATGTTAAAAATATGTTCTGACAGTTTCCTAGACCCATGCTAGAGCTTGGGATTGCTGAAAATAAAGCTACTCTTCTGTAAGAGGGCATATTGTGACCATCACCAGTACATTTAAAAAAATGCAACTTTGAAGAATATCCTCCATAGACAATCATTAGGCCCCAAGTTGTTGAAGACTACAACTCCTATCATCCTTAACCAACTGTAAGGAATTGTTGTCTCCAACCGCTGGATATCAGAATACTGACTACCCCCAGTATAAACTCTCAGCATTTTCTGGTCAGACAATAAAGTGAGTTTTTAAATTAAGTATATTTGTATCCGGCTGGGAGAATAATTTGTTCTAAAATGACTTAATGTGGATGGACCCTTCTCACCCTACAGCAGGCATCAAAGTGTTTTGCGTTATTGGCCTCATAATCAGAAATCCTTGTGTGAGGGATGTTTTTTTAATAAAAAAAAAAAAAGTTACAAGTGAATTACAGCCTTTTAGCTATTTAAGTTTTATCAACTTTATTTTGACAAAAGAGCACCGTTATAGGTCTAGTGATAGTTTATGATGATGATGATTGATTGTCCATAAGAATATTGGTATTTAATACACTGCACTATTCTTTTGAACAATAGGGTGTATGTTACACAACAGCAGTGAAGGCAGGTAGGTTAGGCCTTACGGATCTACTAGTTTGATAGATGAATAGGTTTGTTAAAAATCTCAAGTGGGCTGCAGCTTGGGGACAAGTGGACTGCCTTTGGCATTCATGCCACATGTTAAACGCTAGCCCTAAGATAAGTTTTTAATAAATATTTTAAAGAAATAATGGCTAATTAGCCATTAGTTTGTAATATAGTTTTTGAGAAATTAACCTTCTTGTTAGTAACATAGCTTTGTACTTTATGGTAATTACTTTGTGCCGAGCCAGTCTTAACAGACACTGTGCTATGAAGTAATCTAGCCAGAACCCACTTGCTGGGATGTATGTAACAGCACAGTGAGCCATCATTTTAACCACAAACATAACTAATTAGCCTAATGTGCATAGAATTTGTATGAAGTGCCACCCACGCATAATAATTTCTCAAACTTTATCACATGGCTAGAATATTTAGCCAGATTGTATTCTGTGAGACAAACAAAACTTGTCTTAAAGTGACAAGTTCAATTTAATGTAGTTGGATTTTTTATTTATCGAGTTAGGGAAACCATTTTGCCGGCATTCATTATTTGCCACGTCACGAATCTGCCACCTATGCACTTCCAGTTCAGGATGAGGCATTTTAGTCAAACAGCTGGAGGGCTGCGGGTTGTAGATCACTCCTGCATTGTCTGACCAGAACATTTGTTTGCATCTTATATAACATGCTCTTTCAAAGCAACTTGTTTTTAACCCTTTTAGTGCCAGAGGGGTACGCAACGCAATTACCCCACTGGCATTCAAAGGGTTAAGTATTGCCCCTTTAAACACAACCATGGCATCTGACACTAACCCATTTCTTTCTGCTTTATCTTCCCTCTTCTCCTCCCCCCCAACTCATTTGTCCCCATATTTTCCTTGTCTTTGCTTGCTCTCCTTTCTTCCCCCACTTCCTTACCATTTTCTCTTGCTCCCCCTCCCCACACTTTGGTTCTCCTTTTTCTGTTTCCCCCTTCTCTTGCTTCCTCTCTACCCCTTTCTTGCAACCTCTTTCTCCCAGAACCCTGTAGTCATGGGGTCAGGACCTATAGACCCACAGGAGCTCCTGAAGGGGCTGGATTGTTTCCTTGGGCGAGAAGGAGAAGTTAAAGCTCTTGAAGGAATGACAAAGATTTTCAAGTAGGTGTCCCTTATAGTCCATATTGTATGTATCATATACATCACGTTTGATGTAGCGGTTGTATCCCGATTTTGTGCACTTTTTTCCCCCAGTCAGATTCAGGCTGTAATATAGCAGCCAGAGATTCAATTCAGCTCAATTATATTTAAAGTAGAAGTGATCCAATATCTACTCATAGGAAGGAAGAATTGTCGTATTTTGCTCTTCCTTTCGTCACTTGGATCACTGCTTTCCCCTATAAACAGGGAATCTCACTTTTCTCTATGAATGTATTTTTGCATCATGCAGTGACAAACATCTCTAACCCCACTACTCCTGCTCATCCTTGTTCCCCTTCAGCTTGATGAAAGAGTCTCGGAAGATGGTTAGCCGCTGCGTTTACTTGAACATTGTTCTCCAAACACATTCCCCAGATGTTCTGGCCAAGTGAGTGATTTGGAGCACCTTTTATTACATGGTTCTAAACAAGTCTGCCATGATTACAAAAACCACTCCTGCGGATGTATGTATGTTCTGTAATATATATCACAAGACACATGGTGAAAAGGAATTAGGCAAACAAGCTACTGTATGGGGAATAATACAAATTCCCCAGTTTATCATTGATTTAAATTGGGCTTTTAACCCATTAAATGCTAGGTCTCAGTTTCATTGTTTTGCAATGTGCTGTTGACCAAGCATTCAGGCAGGTTAGAGCCCTATTTAATTCTTGGGGAATTGTAACCCTTCAAGGATGAGATGGGTGTGCAGTGTGTTGAATAGCCCTCTGGTCCTTTAAAGGGATAGTAATACTTCGTTTTAACTTTATTTTATTTTGTAGGCATTAAAAAAACATGAAGAATTATATAAGTCTTATCTCTCAAACCTTTATAGTTTAAGAGATATTCACAAGCAAAGTTTCCTCTCCCGCCCCTTTTACCTAGTGTAAGCCATCTCTTCTCAGATGTGGAATGCAGTCTTATAGACCAGACAGATAACAGAAGGGGATAATCTTCCTATGAAAACAATGAAATCCCTGCCCCCCTTGACAAGCTTTTCAGGTTTTTCCCTTATCTTAATTGAAGGTTGTCCCTCTCTGCAGTCTACCTGGGCACCTCCCTCCTGATCTGGCTGAACAGTGTTACATCAGTAAAAGGGGCGGGAGGGGGACACTTTGCTTGTGAATATCTCTTAAACCATAAAGGTTTGAGAGATAAGACTTATATCATTCTTCATGTTTTTTTAATGTCTACAAAATAAAATAAAGTTAAAACGAAGTATTACTATCCCTTTAAAGGGTTAGTGACTGGATACTTGACATTTCATTACAATGACTTGGAAAATATACACCAGTAGAACAACCTGCAGCCAGAATGTATGCTGACAGTTTGGGCAACCTGGGGCTCTCCAGCTATTAATCTTTAATTGTCCTCAGACGTAAGTTGCCCACAAGAGAGTGATGGAGGTTTGTGTAGCAGTTGATAAAAATCAAGCTCCATGTTGTTCAGAACTTGACTAGAGTCTGACAGTCTTGAAGTCTTCTCCTCTCATTGGGCTGCAACTCCCATAATTCACAACTGATCTATATTCTACACCAGTAGTAGTCAGTCTTTTGGCCTTTGGCTTTAGGATACTAAAATTCCCAGGGGATGGTGCGAGAAGTGGTCACCCAGCAGCTGGAGAGCCAGTTATAGACTACCCATTTTACACTGACTTCACAATCTCACTGCTCTCTGACCTCCACACCAGTAGAGAGCAACATGTGGCTCTCCAACAGCTGCTCTTCAGAAGAGGGGGTATTTTCTAAATGGTGGTACTAGGTCACCTCATTTTATACTGATAAATTGCTCTTCTGCTCCCACATAATGGTATATTAAGACTAGAGCCGGTTTTCATCCAGGCCTAACCCTTTGAGTGGCAGAGGGGTACGGAACGTTTGCTCTGCGTTCCGTACCCCTCTGGCACTCAGAGGGCATCATTTTCAGTAGTTGTAGTCCATCAACAGCTGGATGTCAGTTTGATGGAATTGGGTAAAAAAAAAAAAAAAGACTTGAGGGTGTCACAGAAAACAAAGAAGGGAGACTGATAGGAATGAGAGCCCTAGCACTTTATCTGTTATGAAATAATAATGTTCTTATTATTATTTAGCATTACATTGTAACTGGTCAATTATTGTCTTAATTAATGCACTGGATGGTAAAGAGGTCTCCAACATGCTGTTCTGCAGTGAGTTGGAGACCTCAGTAGGATCCAAGGCATAAAGTTTACAAGGGAATGGGTATTTTTGGCTTTGATGCTTTATTAAAATTCCTTCCCCTAACACCAAAAGGTTTATCCGGGTTGGCGGTTACAAGCTTTTGAATAACTGGCTGACGTATGCAAGAACCAGTAATAACAGCCCACTGCTGCACCAGATCCTCCTCACACTCCAACACCTGCCCCTGACCGTGGATCATCTAAAACAGGTGAGATGTGGTTACTTGGGTCTGTGTGTTACTTTCATTTATATAGTAATGCTATATGCATTAACAGAAGTTGCGTATTGGACCTTGTGCAGAAATAATAAATTCGGGAGTACCAACTGCACAGTAGGGGACAAATAATTCAAAAGTCACGGCGCATTTGATTGTTGCAGAATTCTTCACCCTTCAGTGCCAGAGGGGTATTGCAATGCATTCCAGTGGTGCGGAGGTTCTTATGAAATGCTGCCCACTTCTGCTCCTTCCCTGCCTGTTCCTCCCACTTCTACTCCTTCCCCACCTACTTCCTGATGCATTTTGTTAAGCCCCACCCCTGTTATAGCAAATTGTCATATCCCCCAGCAGCACTACCTGGGTCCCCTCCGGGGACTCTAGAAGAAGTAGTTCCCAGGTATGCATATTGGGAAGAGAAGGGAGTAGAGTGCCAGCTTTTATGCATTTTTGTTTCCTGGGGCCTGTGCTGGTTACACCTACATTCTGAGTTACAGTATATTGTATGTAGGACTAGGTATGGAGTCAAGTGAGGGCTGGGGTGGGGCTAAGGTCACATTGGGTGTCATGTCTAGGTGCATTGAAGTGTAAGTCTGGCCATGGGCACATTCTGTATTAACCTCCCTCTGTCTACTTTTCTTAGAATAACACAGCCAAGCTGGTGAAGCAGCTCAGCAAATCCAGTGAGGATGAAGGTAAGAGATGAAGTGCCCCCAGATTCATGTACTGCTGTAGTATTAGGTTGTGGCTGGTCCTGTATGCCCTGTAGGTTGAAAGCAGTGACTCTTCAGCTTTTTGTTAACAAACTGTCTGAGACTGGTATTTTCAGTCCAGTGAGTCACATGTTTCCTGCTCTTCCCAAGATCTAAGGATCTTGTCTGTAGTGGAGCAGTTATGGGGGAAAAAAACACCATCAGGGTGGAAATAAAATGTCCCACTGACTGAAGTGGGGCTTTTAACCCCTTGCATGCTAGAGAGGTTGCCTGCTAATGCATTTGTTTGCTTTGGAGCTTTCTCTAACATTCAAGTGTTAACAGCCCCATTTTGATGAATGAGAATTCTGAGAAATGTAATTTGTCATTTATGGTGTAATTCGTGTGCCCCAGAATTGTGCCTTCTCTTTTATACATAAGGACCTGTCGGTCTCCATCCTCTTTGCTCACTTCACTCTCTTCCTGTCTCCCTCAGTGTTAACATGTTCTCTTCTCTTGTCCTCTTTTAGAGCTGAGGAAACTTGCATGTGTTTTGGTCAATGACTGGATGGCCGTTATCAGGTCCCAGAGCAACTTACTGCCACCAGGTGAGTTATGTCCCTTTCCTTGCATGGTGACTGGGGGACACTATGGTGGTTCATTCCCTTAGATCACAGTTGAACAAAATGAAATCCCTTTAACTGATTTCATCTGGCCCTCTGGTCTGTCTGGTTGTACAAACACAGCAGTGCGGAAGAGAAATAGCAGTTATGGCTTTTGCTGCTGAAGATAAAATTTGTAATTTATCACAAACGTAACTCTTGGTGCATCATTGTTGGTGCAGAAGACAGTATTTGATTCATTTGCTGTTAACTTAGTGTGTGATAAGAAGAACACGGTAGCCAGACGTTTAATTTTCACTATTGCCATGTAGGATGGCATAAGGTTTGTCATGTAAACATTACTCTCTTACCATAACGATCAAAATCTCCTCCCCACAGAGAAGGACAAGAAGAAGAAGAAAGAGGAGCCCAAGGGCCGTTCCCCAGTTCCTGATAAGTCTCCTGATGCCAAAGCAGAATCCAGAACAGAGGATCAAGGAGACAAGAAGCGGGAAAAGCCTAAAACCCAGCGCACCACGGCCCCCAGCCATGCCAGGTTCAGGTCTACTGGTGAGTAAGCCACCTGGCACTATTCTCATCCCTTTCCTTTCTCCTCCAATGTCTTATCTATTGTCCTCTTAATTCACTTTGACTTATGCTCCTTCCTATCCATCTTGTGCAATGCCTCCATTTTATGTATTACCAATTCCACTCCAATTTACTCCTTCAGGTCTGGAAGTAGAAGCTCCTTCTCCCGTCCCTGCCAAGAAGCCTACACCTGTCCCTGTCATATCTGACAAGTACTTGAAACCTGTTCCTGTTAAACGACAGATGTAAGAAGGGCGCGTTTTATTAGTCTTTTAGTTCTTGGTCTCTCCCAATAAAATGCCAGCATGATTTAGATTAAAAATGTATCTGTTGCATCAAAGGGATGGGAAACACTAAGCTCTCCCAACTGTTGGACTACAGCTCGCATCATGGTGGGATTTGTATTCCAACAGTAGTTAGAGGTAGTCACCTTGCCCACCCCACTTCTGAAACATAAGCTTTCTCAAAGAAAGTACTAATTAACTCATGCAGGTGGATACACTCAACAGTTATTAGAAGACAGTCGGCTCATTTATTAGGGGACTTGCTAAGGGAATACAAAATTTTAATAGGTGATGGGATTGTGTTGTCTTCAGCGAGAGTATAATCTTAACAGCGCAACAATGTTTGGCCAGTTACATGAACCTGTTACAGGGAGAGCACTAAGATGTTGTTACTAAACAAAGTGCATTGTTTAGTCATAAATTACACTATATAACAAAATCTCTCCCTCACAGTGCTGTTCCAGTTCCCAATGATGCTGCTCCTGCTGAAAAAAAATACAAACCACTAAACAGCACTCCAAATACTACAAAGGAAATAAAAGTCAAGATCATACCCCCACAACGTAAGTACCACCATCCTCCTGTGCCTTCCTCTTTTCCTGTGTAGGAACCATGCCTTACTGCCTGGGAATGTAAATGCCTGCTTTGTTTCCTGTATAGCAAACACGCCTTACTTCCTGGGAATGTAAATGCCTGCCTCGTTTCCTGTGTAGGAAACACGCCTTACTTCCTGGGAATGTAAATGCCTGCCTCGTTTCCTGTATAGCAAACATGCCTTATTTCCTGGGAATGTAAATGCTTGCCTCGTTTCCTGTGTAGGAAACATTCCTTACTTCCTGGGAATGTAAATACCTGCCTCGTTTCCTGTGTAGGAAACACGCCTTACTTCCTGGGAATGTAAATGTCTGCCTCATTTTCTGTGTAGGAAACTCACCTTACTTCCTGGGAATGTACATTCTTATTTGCCCTCCATTATAATTAGCAAGACTTTCTCCAGCCACCACAATTTTTATCCCCTATCATGCACACCCCTGCAGTCCTTAAAGGGTTAAGTACAATTATTTACCTAGTACCTGTGTCCCATATGTACATCCTTACCCATTAGTCTTCCCCTATTTCTCTACTTCCTCTCCTTTACTTTATAGATCTCCTCCTTTGTAGTATAGGCTTGTTAAACCTTTGAAGCACGAGAGAGATGCCCAACAGTTTGCTTTGCAATGAGCTGACATCTTCCTGGTACTTCAAAAGGTTAACTGTCCTTTACAACTGAGCCCCAGAAGCCACATGTGGCCAATTCCTTACCAACTTTTTACATTTCATTTCTGCAGCGATGGAGAGTTTAGGCTTTTTAGATGCATTGAATTCTGCCCCTGTTCCTGGAATAAAGATCAAAAAGAAAAAGAAAGCAGTTTCTCCCACCAGTAATAAGGTAAATATCACATGTACATATCCTCATGGTGTCACTAGCAACACTCTGATACTGATGATTATACTACTTGTACATAATACACACTTTAACCACAGGGTTTCGAAAGACAGTATGAAAGCCATAAAAGGCGCAATAACTTTTGCATGCACTCAGGGATGTGTGTTTTATGTTGGGGATAGTCTGTCTATTGGGACAATTAACACCTGTCATCCCCAACCAGCAGTTGTCTACAAGTACCCCTGCTATATGTGATGCAATTTTTCACTCTCGTGCCTGATTGCTGAACACAGGGTGCCAATGTCATATCTATAGGAATATCAGTCCTGTAATAGACAAACTGCAATGTCACTTCTTTTCCTGTAGCCCTGTCCATTTGACAGCAAGGCTCCCGGTGATGGAAGCAGTGTCACCAAGCCGCCTTCCCCAGAGCCAGAGCCCCCAGCAGAAGGAATGGAGGTGGAGCAGCCTGGAACCCCTGTTCCTGCTGTGGAAGTCCCTGAAGCCATGGAAAGTAAGTAAACAGCAACAATGTCATCCTGTTTTTCTTAATTACACCTTTATTTTATTTTCCCTCCTAATAGTCCATTAATTCTTCTCTGTCTGTTTTCTTTACTGATCGTACCATTTTCTATTTTGTTTCCTTCCTCTCCATTCCCTCTTTCCCCTCATGCTATATGTATAACTTTCTTCCTGTTTTTTTCTTCCCAGCAGTCCCTGCTGCTGCTAGCACTGATGCGGCGGCCACTACCACTACTGGAGCCACTCCCACCACCAACACAACCACTGTACCTGCACCACCTGCTGCACCAACGGAAAGTAAACTGCCTGAACCAGAATCCCCACAGCTGACTAAGAAGGGGAAAAAGAGGAAAACGGTCAGCTGGCCAGATGAGAGCCGCCTGCGGGAGTATTTCTACTTTGAGTTGGATGAAACTGAGAGAGGTTAGTGCTTCTATATTACTTAAACTGCTGGTATCCGCATTAATATGTGTGGTAGATGGACGCACACTTGAGTACATTAGAAGTATGTACCTTGCTTCCGACCCAATACAGATTATCCTACAACCCCCTGCCGAGCTGAGAGTATAATGAGTAGCATGATGGAGAACACACTCGAGAGTCTGAGCAAATTCCAGCAAGAGCTTGGAGTTGATTTAAAGTAAAACAAAAACACGCAGCACTCTTCCGCCCCCCCCCCAACTTGAAACATAGCTTTTTTTTCTTTAAATAATCTCCTAGCTCTTTCTTGAATTTGATGTAAAGAACCTTAAACCTTTTGAGTGCCAGAGGGGTGTCTAATGCATTGTGCGATGTAGAACCATCGGTCACTGAAAGGGTTAATACGTAGTAGTAGTTTAATCATGCAGACCTCTGTTCCCTGACCTCTGTTCTTTTGCGGTTGTCTGTTTCTTCTATGGTATTGTGAGCCATTGTGTATTTTGTTAGTACTTGTAATTAATATAACAATCCCTCCTTCAGTCAATGTGAACAAAATCAAGGACTTTGGGGAGGCAGCCAAGAGAGAGATGTTAATGGACCGCCAGGCCTTCCAGAATGCTCGGCGTCTCAGTCATGACAACATGGAGGAGGTTATTCCGTGGGTTCCCCCTCGGCGTCTCTTACTTCCAGGAGCTCTAGTGCAAGTTGGAATGAACAGCACAGAGAGGCAGACCCAGGCAGAACGTGAGATGGGCATCCTGCAGGAGATCTTCCTGTCCAAGGAGAGGTGAGGAGAGCATGTGTTTACACTAATAGTCCATCTGCACGCTATAATGATTAACATCCCATTGTAGAGTCTTCATCTTATACTAAATCTTTCTACCACTTTCGCATATTTGTGAACCAGTATCTTCAAGGTCATTATACTGTTAGGGTACTTGGGGTGGGGTGTCTCCACTCGTTTTGGGTTTAACACCCACTGCCACTTATTAACAGCTTGTTTTTTAAGCCTTTCATTGCAAGAGGAGTGTGCAGCACAACCCAGTGACTGCAATGGAGGCGCTTTTTTTTTTTTTTTTTTTTTTTTATGTAAACTTTCCATTCTCTCTCCCCCCCCCCCCCTTAAACTACATAACCCCTGTTTATTCCATGTAAACAGTGTGACATTTTCTTTTACATTGGACCAACTCCTTTTTATCTTCTTACAGCGTGCCTGACACTCCTCATGAACCTGATCCGGAACCATATGAACCATGCCCCCCTAAACTTATACCACTGGATGAGGTAAGTCTAAGTCTGGGATTCATTCAGTAAGGGAATCTGAGAAGCTAGTATGTTACCTGTTTCTTAATGTGATTTGGTGATTTTATTTATTTTTTTATTTTTTATAAGCTGTGCCCCTGCCTTGTTAGGTGATTCAGTGTTGAGTGTTTCCATGTATAAATGGGATCTCATTTTCCTGCTTTTTAGGAATGCTCTGTGGAAGATGGCATGTACCCAGAACCTATGGACCAAAGTGGTACAGCTCAATCTCCTGACTTGTCAAGTGGTTCTAAGCTACCGCCTGTTCTTGCCAACCTAATGGGCAGTATGGGAAATACAAAGACACAACCCAATCCCTTGCCGGGAACCATGCAGGAGAT
The DNA here is from genome assembly GCA_037306005.1 of Rhinophrynus dorsalis. NCBI lineage: Eukaryota > Metazoa > Chordata > Amphibia > Anura > Rhinophrynidae > Rhinophrynus > Rhinophrynus dorsalis. The sequence goes on along the minus strand of CM074726.1, from coordinate 168,009,815 downwards.
CCTGACATCCATAATGGTGAGTGAAAACAGGCAATGCCCTTGCAGTATCTTGGTGTAGCAGTATATTTGTGAGGGTGATAGCTCTGCTTTGTATACTTGGAATATCTCATTGTATGTTAATGGGAGATATTACTGCCCATGCTGTGTATTAACTGTCCTCTCCTTTCCCAGGGCGCACAGGGTAATGCAAAAACAGAGGACCTCATGAAACAGCCAGATTTCTCTGACAAGATCAAGCAGCTACTGGGGTCTTTACAGGGTCAAAATCAAAACCAGGGACCTCCAGGACCAGGTAACTCTTCATGGCTTATAGTGTGGTATGAGGAAGATGTATAATTCCCCTCTTTTTTTATTTAGGTAATCTTATTGTGGGATAAGTTATTTTCCTCCTTCCAGTTCACGATTTATTAAAGGGATACTTCGCTCCTAATGAAGACCAATTTCAATTTTGTTTCCAGCTTTAGCATTGACAAGCACCCAAACAGATTCACCGCACTGGCTCCATATCTGACTCAACTCCACAGAGCCTCTTGTGGTTACAGACTCTGAAATAGGGTTTGAAAAAAGTAGATTAACCTCTTGGATGCTAGAGTGGTCTATAACGCATTGATTCGCAATGTTTTTGAGACCTCTCTAGCACCCAGGTGGAACAGGAAAAAGAGATGCTATGAGGAAAAGGATGTGTGCTTTTTCAGGGTGAAAATAGAATGTGTGAGAGATTTTCTCTTTCCACTGACCCAAGGAACAGACTGGGGGATGCCGTTTTTGCTCACTACTGAGCTATAAGCTATGTGAGATCTTTTACTACAAACCAGGCATGAATTAAGTCAGTCTGGCAGCTTTTCATGTAACTGTCCCACTACAATACACTTTTATGCGCATGTGAAACTTGTTAAATAAGGGTACTACACAGGTCTTGTGGGTGGATAAAAACAACGTGCCGGCCATTGTGAACAAACACACCACCCTTCTTCTGTAGTGAGAAGGACACACTTGTAGCCCTCTTCCATTTTATCATATCTCATGTATAGGGCCTAAATCAGTGGTGGACATCCTGTGCCCTCTTCCATTTGTTTTCCTACAAATCCCATCATTCTCTGCCTGCTTGCTTTGGTTGGTGGTGGGGGTGTGATAAAGGGAGACCATGGGATATAAAGCTCTTCCCATTTGGAGGCAGGGCACACGGCCTAACTCTTGCTATTCTCTCCTGATCCAAACGCACCCCTATATCACTCAAAATAATGAATCTTCTCTATGTCTCACACAGTTGCACAAGGATTACTGGGACCAGGACCAGCTAATAATGGCTTTCCTCCTCCATCTGCAAAAAATTCTCAACAGCAGCCGCCACCACATCAGCCACCCCCTCAACACTATCCCCCGCCAGGACCCGGTGGGCCCCCTGGACCGTTCCCAGGTATCTATTCCTTCCACGTAAAATAGATTAGAAAAAAAGAGCAGTCCTTCCATTCGTGTATAGATTACCATATAACTGTAAGGTGATAGGTGGAAGCCATGTCTATGGAGGCCAACATGACTGTTGCTGAAGCTGTAAGAGTGCACAAGCCTATTTAACCCTGTAAGAACTAATAGGATGTGCGTGTGGTGCGTACCAAAGTAATGCATTGCTTAATCCTCTGGTTCTTAAAGGGTTTAGATTACGTGTATTGAGCAGAGTTTGAGGTCCTGGGGCATTGCTATCAGCTGTCATGATTATTGGAATAATTGAAGATTCATTGGGACTATTAGGATTTTCCAGTCACATTAAGGTTAATTTTGGAGGTTAGCTTTAGGAGGAATTCTCCTTTTAAAGGGATAGTAATGCTTCAGAATAACAGCAGCTCCAATTAATCTTCATAGTATTTGGACCATGGAGAGTGTTATTTCAATAAGGTCAGTTGTAGTAGAAAAGTAATTGAATGATAAAGTATTCCGCTCCCGCCCCTTTTACTGATGTAACACTGTTCACCTCAGAGCAGCAAGACTGTCCGGATGGATCGCAGGGATGGACAATCTTCAGTGCGCTTAAGGAAACACCTGAAAAACCTGTCAAGGGGGGCAGGGTTTTCCTTATTTTCACAGTAAGAAGATTGTCCCTTGCTGTGACCTGTCCAGTCAAGTGACCAGGTTCCACATCTGAGGGGAGGTGCTTACACTAGGTAAAAGGGGCGGGAGGAGGATACTTTCATTCAATTACTCTTATACTATGAAAATTGGAGGGTTTTTTTGTGAAAGATTACTGTCACTTTAAGAGAAACATGCATTAGACAAAGCTGAAGTCAGGGCAAAGGGGGGGGGGAGAAGAAATGAAATGGGAATAGAGGTTGCTTAATGAGAAGAGTTGTAAACATTGCCAAAGGTAAACTTAATTCGCTCCAACCTCCTTATTTTACAGGTCCTCATGGTCCACCTGGCGGACCCCGTATGATGGGTCCTCCTCCCCCACAACGGGACGGTTACTGGGAACCACCGCCCAATGAAAACATGAGAGGCGGTGGACACCATGGAGGAGAAAGGGGAGGAATGAGAGGAGGAGACAGGGGACCTCCACCACCCCCTTTTCATAGGAACAGAGGAGGAAGAGGAGGAGATCCAGGCTTCAGAGGAAGAGGCGGCCGTGGAGGGGAAAGGGGACCTCCTGGAGGAGGAAGAAATGGACCATATGGGATGAGTCATGGGGGAGAGCACCGGGGACATGGAGAACATAGAGGTCATGGAGGAGACCATCGTGGGGGGCATGGAGAACACAGAGGGCATGGTGGAGACCACAGGGGGCATGGACATGGAGGAGGTAAGAATAAGTCTCTGCAATCATGAAAGGAGTAGCCTTAAAGGGATAGTAATACTTCATTTTAACTTTATTTTATTTTGTAGGCATTAAAAAAACATGAAGAATGATATAAGTCTTATCTCTGAAACCTTTATGGTTTATGAGATATTCACAAACAAAGTTCCCCCCCCCTGTTCAACCAGATAAGAAGGGAGATGCCCAGATAGACTGCAGAGAGGGACAATCTTCAATTAAGATAATGGAAAAAGCTGAAAACCTTGTCAAGGGGGGAAGGGCTTTCATTGTTTTCATACAAAGAAAATTGTCCCCTTCTGTTATCTGTACTGTCATACAACCAGACTCACATCTGAGAAGAGATGGCTTACACTAGGTAAAAGGGGCGGGGAGGGGAACTTTGCTTGTGAATATCTCATAAACCATAAAGGTTTGAGAGATAAGACTTATATCATTCTTCATGTTTTTTTAATGCCTACAAAATAAAATAAAGTTAAAACGAAGTGTTACTATCCCTTTAACTACTTACTACTGTTGATTTTACCCCATGTTGAGATGTACGTGGCATGGGATACTGCAGGGACAGGTATCCTTTGGCTCTCCAGATGTTGGACCGCAACTCTCCCATCATCTCCAACTGGCCATTGTCTGGTTGGGGAAGATGATAGTTGTAGCCTCCCAACATCTAGAGAACCAAATGTTTCCTAACCCTGGGACAGAACATCTGGGCCTTTTACAGAATAGTTACCTGCTCTTGTGAGGCATGTCTCTAAAGACAAAGTGGAACCTTTCTGAAATGGATTACCATATAAGAAATATAAATATAAACCTTTCCATTTATTTCAGTGGGGTAAAATCCCTTGAATGTTCTCTGTTTTTGATATTTCCATTGCATTCAAAGAGATGAGTCATATAAGGTTATGGGGATTTTCTATAGCATTCACTGGGGGGACAGGAGCCGTGCGATTGAGATGCCTTTACTAGAAGGCAGGGAGCTATAAGACACTTCTGCTCAGCACCCCCTGCTGTCTCCCTTCCAATTCCATTCTTTTAGTATCCTTTCATGGAGGTTCTTGGCTGGTCTCTGCAGAGACAAACGTCAGTTTATTTACTAAAAATATATTTTGTAAGTTTATGCACCATCTGTCTGTCTTACTACCAACAGGAAACTTTGTACTTGCTAATCCTTTTTCTCTAACATCGTTGAGAGATGCAGGGACCATGAGATATAGGAGCATGCCTATCGGAGGCAGGGCAGGCTAGATAAACCCCTTCCACTTCTTGGTGGCTATACACCTCCTACAGTGTCCTCAAGGAGGCACAGGGCATTTCCTTGTGGGGAATTGGAATTTGTTTTATTTTACATGACTGGAATGTCAAAATACTAGATCCTTCACCTTGTGGGCAGTGATCTGAGCACCGGCTGGAAAACTGTTAAAGTGAGACGCTTTACCATTGGTACTGTGAGATATGACCTACAGAGGCATTCTATACCACCAGTCTACTGGAGGCGGTTAAAATAAGATATATAAGGTGGACATCGCTTTCACTAAACAGTAGATAAGAGCTCGTTGTTGATGCATATACCAGAACAAGGAGTATGTTGCGCATAAGCTTGAAGGTAGTTAAGTATAGCCACAGACTGAATAACAATGCCACTTTAGTAGTACTCCTTCATCTGAGGTGTAATTACCCTACCTCTATTTCTGACCCATTCCCATGGTCTCTGCATCCCTCACTGATGCTAGGGAAAATAGGATCTTTGTACTTGCTAAAAAAAAAAAAATGTTTTTTTTCTCTTTATCCATTGAGGGATGCAGGGCATACAACCCACAGAAAACTATCCACCCCTTTAAGTAGGCAGGAACAATTCTAGAAATGACTGCAGGGGGTGGAGCATAACTTCCCTCCTTGGCTGCAGCTAGCCAACCAGCTCGAGAAAGATTTGTTCCTTGGTGAAGATAACACAGGCTAGAGAACAGTTCTGCTATAGTTTTAGAAACTTTTTTATTTTTCTGTTAGATATGGAATACCACCATTAGGCGGATTACCATAACTGACAATGCCCTTAGATGTTGCTAGCTCAGTATCCAGGTGCTTTTGTGGACCTTAATACCTGAGGGGGGGGGGGGGGAATCTTGATTCCAAGTGCTTCCCCAGGAGTTACCCACTGAGGTTACTTCTTACTACATGGTAATCTGAAGACAGAAGATCTGCAGGAAAGGTGAGCAACCCTTTGAGTGGTCAGGTCCACTTGTCCCACAGTGCCCCTCCGCACAGGGGTTATTCCTGGGAATCCTTATTGCACATTCCTGCACTCACTTTGTTATGTCTGTCAGTGTTTGGAGCAACTTTGTGGTAAATTAACCCTTTAACTGCTGGTTGGCATCTTTTGGGGTGATTATTGGCACTTTTCCTACTGGGTTCAGTGTTTTCTAGCTGTAGCTAAGGAGGGAAGGTAGGCTCCACCCCCTGTAGTCATTTCTTGAATTGTTCCTGCCTACTTAAAGGGGTGGATCACCTACCCAAAGTTACCAGTAACCTGTATGGACTAAGACAGTGTTTCTCAACTCTTGTCCTCAGGACCCACTAACAGGCCAGGACTTAGGGATTTCTCTGCTAGAGCACAGGTGTGGTGATCAGAGGCTCATTCACATTGATTAACTCACCTGTGCTCTAACAAGGAAATCATCACATCCTGGCCTGTTAGTGGGTCCTGAGGACAGGAGCTGAGAACCACTGGACTAAGAGAAAAGCATTTAACAGGTAAGACTAAAATCCTCTTTTTGGTGTGGATGCCTGGCTGTCTCTTTGAGGCTCTGTATTAGTCTATTCCCTTCCTGACTTGGCTGAACAAAAACTGACAGTTACTGGATAGGAGGGGGGATATAGCCACTAGGAGGTGGGAATAGTTTCATTTAGACTGCCCTGCCCCTTATAGGCATGCTCCTATACACCATGGTCACTTCATCACTCAGTGGACTAAGAGAAAAGGATTTATTGATAAGTACAGAAATCGCCTTTTTTCTATGGGTTCCTTTTGTCTCTTACTAATTGTTTTTAGGTTACCCACAAGGGGGTGTTATGTTACCTTAACCACTATGTAGTGGATGTACAATATGCAGCCCACTTGCACCCTTTCTAGACTTGGAGCTTTAAGCATGAGACATGAGGTCTTATTCATCAAGCTAAAATTGTGCATTTCTGGAACAAACCAACTGCACCATAGGGTCATAGTACGTCATGGGTCATTAACTCAGATCCACCCATGACATACTATGACCATCAAGGGTCGTTAAGGTTTAAAGACCTGACCTGTTGATGTGATCTGTGGACGAGTTCAGAATCGCTGCACTAGAAACACCGATATGGGTTACAGTTTTTCATTGTGATCTCTTCTATTTTCCTAGTTTTTCCAGTCACTCATCTTGATTTCTTATTTCCACAGATATGTCCAATCGCCCCACCTGTCGGCACTTTATGATGAAGGGCAACTGCCGGTATGAGAACAACTGCGCATTTTACCACCCAGGTGTCAATGGACCCCCACTGCCATAACCCACTCAGATCCACCATCTCTCAAGCTCCCCACTTTCTAGGAACAAGAGCGAGCGGACAATTTGAGAACAGTTTAATATTTTTTATTTTTTTTTTCCTCCAATATGGCTTCTGTGAGGCTTAAATTTCTCCCTCATTCCACCTGTTTATGGGGAAAGGGCAGATGGACACCCCAGGATTTTTGAATCTGGTGCATTCAGACTTTATAAGCCCTAATTGCTTATTATGGGTCCAAGATTAATTTGGAGTTCCGTTCAGGGTAACCCAGGAGTATTTTTGTGGTAATGGGATATCAGGTCTTCAAAATCCTTTGTACGGGGGGCATTAATATGGTAAGAGTGAACATTTAGTGAACTTGCTATGTAACTGTGGGACTGCTTGCAGACGTGGAGAAAAGATGCAATTGGACAGCTGGCTAGCGTCACCACCTTTGCCAAGTCTCCCCACAATAAACAAAGTTTGTATGTCTTCTCCCCCACCCCCCAACCATGCACTCTATTTTACATCTGACTTTCTTTGTCTCCCTTACACCCTTCTGTCTTCTAAATTAGTGACCTGTCTTTTCCCTTTAATATGCTGCTCATCAAAAAAACACTGCGGGCCATCGGGGCAAAGATAAGTAGAGCAGTTGTGAGGCAAACCCAGACGAACGATGGGGAGAAATGAAAAATCCTATACATTTCATCAAGGCATTGCTAGTATGCAAGGGGATAAAATCTCCATTTATATTTGGTGCAAATTTTTCATTTCTTCCCTATAGGGCAATTGGTTTCCCGTGCAATTGCTCCAATTTTCTTTTAAGCAGATCTCCCAGAATCCTGTTCTTCTGCCAGCTCATGTAATAATTCAATGAATATACTGCACTGTACAATGATGCGGGTCATCTCCTTGGTAATAATATTACAGTCTACTTCACGATGATGCAGTGTTCATCAGACTGCCCTGTGTAACGATGCAGAGTATTTCCATACAGATAAAGAAAATGTCAAGCTAAGTATTTATAGAGTCCCTGCAAAGTCGACATTGCTGTTAAACAGTAAATGTCATTTATATCCGATAATTTTGTTGCAATAACAAAATGCATTTTCCGTGTCTTACCTGCCAAAGGAAACCTACAGTATTAAAAGTGGTATTTCAGCAGTTTATAATCTTGTTCACATCCAGACCCAGTGTGGCGGATGGCACGGATTCTTTTCCTGATATTGTTTTCTGTGAAAACTGACCCAGAATGTGTGTCTTTTTCTTTTATGGGTCCCTAAAGGGATTCTTATTTTCATTTTGTTTTGTATACTTTGTAAATGATAAATAAACCCAATGAGAAGGTGTATTAATGTTTTTGGTTTGGTTTGTATTTCGTTAGATTAAATTGGGTTTTAGTAGTGAATTTACTTGGCTACTAGTGAAGAAAAAGTATTGCTTTGCAGATTTAAACCCCGTAACAATTGCCGGATCCAGCAGAGGGCAGTCATTAAGGACCACTGCACTCTTCATTACAAAAAAAAAACAAAAAAAAAAAACTGAGATGGCAGTGTGGCATGCTGCCAACCCAGATTTCCATGACCTGCCAGGACTGTCACCAGTCCTTAATGCTCATCCACCGGTGACTGTCCTGGCACGTCACCAGTCCTTAAAGGGATAATAATGTTTCACAATAAAATGAGCTCCAGTTAATCTTCATAGTATTTGGGCCATGGAGAATGTTATTTCTCTGTCATCCGATACAAGTTACTGGTAACTTTGGGTAGGCAAACTGCCCTTTTAATTAGGCAGGAACAATTTTAGAAGCTAATGCAGGGGGTGGAGCCTACCTTCCCTCCTTGGCTGCAGCTAGCCAATCAGCTCCATTAAGATTTGAGGCACTAACTATTGACTAGATAGTAGAAGGGAAAGAAGACGCCTGTGAGCATGACCCAGAAGGACCCCCACGGTCTGCCACAGGAGAGCCAAGCATAGTCCCTTGACAGGGTGGGAGACCAGAAACCTGTATGGACTAAGAGAAAAGGATTTAACAGGTAAGACTAAAATCCTCTTTTCTCTGTCGTCCAATACAGGTTACTGGTAACTTTGGGATGTCCAACCATTTATGTTCCCAGAGGAGGGAAGTAAGGTAAGGACCAGGCGCAAGGCCCCCAAAGTCACCAGAGCAGATATGAACCATCATATCAGAGAGAGCCCATCAAAAACAAATAGTGTGAACAGGCACTGAACAGGGGTAACACCACCCCAGGAACTGTTACAGAGCACACTGAACTAGAGCCAACAGGACTCAAAAGTGAAGGAAGCACCAAAGAACCGAAGAAGATCCTAGACAGTCAAGACTGCCTTCAGGATCTTCCTCCCAAAACTGGCGTCAGCCAATGCCAGCAAATTAACACTGTTTTAGCTAATTTTTTTATTTTTCTGTTAGATATGGAACACCATCATTAGGTGGATTAGCATAATTGATAATGCCCTTAGATGTGGCTAGTTCAGTATCCAGGTGCTTTTTGTGGACCTTAAGCCCTGTGGGGAAAATCTTGGGTTAAAGTTCTTTCCTCAGGAGTTGTCCACTGAGGCTTCTTCTTTATACATGGTAATCTGAAGACAGAAGATCTGCAGGAAAGGTGAGTGCCCCTCCCCACAGGGGATTCCTTTGGAGTTCCTATTGCACGCTCCTGCACTCATTGGGTTTATCTGTATGTCTCTTGGGTGTTTTGGAGCAAGTTTCTGTGGTAACGTAACCCTTTAGCTGCTGGTTTTGCATCTTTTGGGGGTTTATTGGCACTTTTCCTATAGGTTCAGTGTTTTTTGGGTCTGCTAACATGTTCTAGTGATGTTTCATGTAATTTTAATTCACAGTTACAACTTTGCAAAATTTGTGTAAAGGCGCGCTTTACCGCATAGACGCCATTGCTCTATTCACTTCTATGGGACTGTACAGTTTGAGACATATCTCTGCAACCGCTCAACGTGAGATGGCTCATTTTAATTGTCTGCCCTTAACGTTTTGTGTGTGTTGGGGGGCTTCGGGCACTGTTGGGGTACTTTTTCTGGCAAAACTACATTTCCCATGAGCACTTGCTTCGTGCACTCGTTTCTGATTGGCTCCTGCCACGGCAGCCATTTTGTGCCTTTTCCTGAACGAGAATCCTATGCAGGGCTTGGACTCTCCTTTTCTCCTCTGCAGATTAATGCTTTGCCTGCCAGATAAGTGCATTTTACTGATTTTTCTGGAGTAAAATTTTAATCTTACACACTGTATTTGGGTGATTCCTTATACTTTAAACGTTTTGAAACTGTGAATGTCTAATCCATTAGAGTCTAAGACTGAGGACGCAGGTTCTCTGTGTCCCCTGTTGAGCATTGCTCCTCATGTCATTCAGGGTTACCTAGAGAATTCCCAGGTCATTTATGCCCAGCATGTTCTGATATCCCTGAGAGTCTCCTAGGGACATCCAGCCATGCAAGAGTTCAAGGCTGCTAATGGAGACCTCCGGTCTACATTGCAACTCTTTCCATCCCAGTTACAGAGGGTCTTCCACTCCTGTCAGACCCCTTCTTCCATCAGATCTTCCCTGCCAAAACCACAGGGAGTACCTGACGTATCAGATTCCTCTGAGAACGAACTGTTGGTGGATTCAGATGTTGAGGAATGTTCTGTTGTGGGCTTCTCTGTTTTTTGGGGACCCCTTTGAGGCTGATCCTGATCCCTCGGCTGAGGGCTTGATCAGAGCCGACTCAACTACCCTAAACATTCCCTTAGTCCAGGAGGTTTCTTCGGATCCCTCTGATGTATTTCAGAAGCCTAAAAGGCCCTATACCTGTTTTTCCACCTAACCCACTCTTGAACGCCTTGTGTCTGATGAGTGGAAATCTCCGGACAGGAAACCTTCTGTTTCCAAGAAATTTGCTAAGCTTTTTACCCCTTCTCTGAGGTGGCGCTTGCTCAGTGGGTTCATCCCCCCCCCCCCAAAGTGGATGCTCCTGTCTCAAGGCTATCTAAGTCCACTGCCTTTCCAGTTGCTGATGCTTCCGCTCTGAAAGACTGGACTGACAAGAAACTTGTTCTCCCTCAAGTCCATTTTTGCCACTGCAGGTACTGCCACGCGTCCAGCATTTGCTGCGGCATGGGTGAACCGGGCCATTGCTGTCTGGACTGAAAGCTCACCCTGACTGTCCGTCATGGTGCTCCTACTTCTGATATGTGAGGACCAGCACTATGTTTCTGCTGCCTTATTTGATGCCATCCATTTGGTGGCAAGGGTTTTTGCCATGTCTGCGGTTGCCAGATGAGCTCTTTGGCTCAAGATCTGGTCTGCTGACACTGCTTCCAAGAAAGCCTTGCTCTCATTGCCTTTTCAAGGCACATCATTGTTTGGGCCAGATCTTAAGGATCTGATTAGTGAGGCCACAGGGGGTAAGAGTACCCTTCTGCCTACAGTCCCCAGGAGGAAGACTCTTCTCAAGCCTAATCTGCTTTTTCATTCCTTCCAGACTGAGACACGTCCAGCGAACCATGCGGTTCCCTCAGCTCCACGTGCCTCCTCCAAGCCCAAACAGCAATGGAAGCCCAAGGTCTCCTCTAAGGCTTCCAAGCCTCCTACGGCATGACTCGCCGAACCCAGGTCCCCACTTGGCTGTGGGTGGCCGTCTGTGTCACTACCACAGCGTCTGGGAGGATTCAGTGGCTGGCCCATGGGTTTTTTACAGGTAGCGCTGAAGGGTACAGGATCCCTTTCATGCCTCTTCCTCCCTTCCGGTTTTTCCCTCTCATACACCTCAGGGCGTAGAGAAACGCCGTCTGTTCAGTGACGCTATCCAGGCCTTCTGGACAAGGATGATCTGAAACCTGTTCCAATTCAGGATAGAGGTATGGGTTTTTACTCAAACCTCTTTGTGGTCTCCAAGAAGGACGGCGGCTGTCATCCTATTTTGGATTTGATTGATCTCGTTATCACCAGGAGTCCCTAAGGACAGTGATTGCTGACATGTCCCCAGGGGAATTCCTTGCCTCTGGATCTTCAGGACACACATCTACACATCGCCATTCATCAAGAGAGTCGGCAATATCTCAGATTTGACTGCGACCAAGGGCACGTTCAGTTTTCAGCTCTTCCCTTTGGTCTGACTACAGCTCCTCAAGTCTTCAACCTTGTCCTGGGAGCTTTGGTATCCGTCCTCCATCGGGACAGCATCAGAGTTACTCCATACATGGACGACCTGCTTCTGAAAGCCCCTTCTGCGGAACTTCTTCATCAGCAGGTTCAGGACTGCATTTATGCTCTCACTCATCACGGGTAGATCGTCAACTTGGACACGTCAGTTCTTGTCCCATCCCTATGTCTGGTCTTCCTGGGCCTTCTCTTCGACACTCGGCAGCGAATGGTGTTTCTCACGGACGAGGTAGCTCACCAGATCGCCCACAGGGTTTCTGCTGTTCTGGCTCACGATCCAGTTCCAGCCAAGAAGCTATCCTCTCTAGTGGGGAAATTCATCTCCACTTTAGAAGTAGTCCCATTTGCCATTGCTCACACCAGGGAACTCCAGAGGTTTGTGATCCAGGTGTGCAGGGGTCAGCTGGACTTTCTGAAGACTTCCATATCCCTCCCTCTTCATGTGGAACTGAGTTTGTTGTGGTGGCTCGACCTCTACAATCTGCTGAAGGGAAAGTCCTTCCTGGTATCCTTCTGGACCACGGTGACGACGGATGCCAGCCTCTCCTGCTGGGGAGCGATCCTGGGTCTCCTCAGGGTCGGTGGTCTCCGGAGGAATCTCTCCTTCCCATCAACGTGTTGGAGCTTTGGGTGATATTTTATGCCCTTTGTCATTGGACACCCCAGCTGGAAGAATGTACCAGTCCGGGTCCAGTCAGACAATGCCACAGCTGTGGCTTACATCAACAAGCAGGGAGGAACAAGAAGTCTCACCGCTTGGTTAGATGTTAAGGCTATTTTGTCCTGGGGAGAAGAACATGTTCCTGCCATATCCGCAGTGCACATTCCTGGCGTAGACTACATCATGGCAGACTTCCTCAGTCGACACATGGTGGAGAGTGGGACCTGCATCCAGAGGTGTTCATCCTCATTGTTCAGAAGTGGGGTCTTCCTTGCATTGACCTGATGGTGACAAGACACAACCGGAAGGTTCTGAGGTTCTTCTCTCGCTGTAGGGATCCTCTAGCTCTTGTGGTGGATGCCATGTCCATTCCTCGGTTATTTCCTCTGGCTTACATCTTTCTTCCCATTCCCATGTTGCATAGGGTGTTACAGAAATTGAGACTGGAACGCTGTCCAGTCATTCTGATTGCTACATACTGGCCTCAACAGGCTTGGTTTCCAGAGCTTTCTGGATCTGTCTGTGGCGGAGCCATTCCAGCTCCCTTGCCATCCAGATCTTCTTCTACAGGGTTACCTGTGGAAGGAGAATGTTCACAGTCTAGCTTTGACGGCTTTGAAATTGAATCCTCAATATTGGAGATGAAAGGTTTTTCTTCTGGTGTGGTGGCTACTATGCTCGGTGCCCACAAAACTGTTTCTTCTAAGGCCTACCGTCGTGTCTGGTTGACCTTTCTATCTTGGTGTGCTGATAGGGACCTTTCTCAGGATTTTGATCTGCCTACGGTCCTGGCTTTCTTGCAGGGACGGTGTGAATAAGGGCCTCCGTTTGAGTTCCCTTAAGGTTCAGACTTCTGCTTTCGGTTTTCTTTCAGAGGTGCATTGCTATTCTTCCTGATGTCAAGGTTTTCTTCCAGGGCGTTGCTGATGCTCGTCCTGCTTTAAGACTTCTGCTGCTCAGTAGGATCTTAACTTGGTTCTGTGTGTCCTTCAGGGCCCTCCCTTTGAGTCCTTGGATACTACTCCTCTAAGCCTGCTGATGTGGAAAATGGCCTTTCTCCTGGCGATCGTGTCAGTTTGCCGTGTCGCGGAGTTGCAGGCTCTGTCTTGTAGACCACCTTTTTTGGTGTTTCACAAAGACAAGGCGGTGCTTTGCACTGCACAGGAGTTTCTCCCAAAGGTTGTCTCTGAGTTCCACATTAATCAGGAGATTGTGGTGCCTTCTTTCTACCCTGACCCTACCTCTGACAAGGAGAGGGATCTCCACTTGTTAGATGTGGCGCATTGTCTCAAGTTTTATGTACATCGCATTGAGTCCATTAGACATTCTAACACGCTGTTAGTCATTCCTGAGGGCCCCAGGGCAGGGAGACCTGCATACAAAGTGATTATTGCGTTCTTGGATCAAGTCCACTATTCGTAAGGCTTACGAGCTAAGGAAGAAGTCTGTTCCCTTTTTGGGTCACTGCTCATTCTACTAGATCTATTGGGGCTTCTTGGGCTTACAAGAATCAGGTCTCCGCTGATCAGTTGTGCAAGGCTGCTAACTGGTTATCTGTGCACACCTTTTCGAAGCACTACCGTGTTGATTTGCTGGCATCGGCTGACGCCAGTTTGGGGAGGAAAATCCTGGAGGCAGTCTTGCTTGTCTAGGATCTTCTTCGGTTCTTTGGTGCTTCCTTCACTTTTGAGTCCTGTTGGCTCTAGTTCAGCGTGCTGTGTAACAGTTCCTGGGGTGGTGTTACCCCTGTTCAGTGTCCGTTGACACTATTTGTTTTTGTTGGGCTGTCTCTGATATTGATGGTTCATATCTGCTCTGGTGACTTTGGGGGCCTTGGTTGGACATCCCAAAGTTACCAGGAACCTGTACTGGACAACAGAGAAAATAGGATTTTAGTCTTACCCATTAAATCCTTTTCTCTTAGTCCATACAGGTTACTGGTCTCCCACCCTGTCAAGAGACCATTCTTGGCTTTCCTGTGGCAGAACGTGGGGGGTCCTTCGGTGTCGCGCTCACAGGAGTCTTCTTTCCTTCCACTATCTAGTCATAGTTAGTGTCTCAAATCTTACTGGAGCTGATTGGCTAGCTGTAGCCAAGGAAGGAAGGAAGGCTCCACACCCTGCATTCACTTCTAGAATTGTTCCTGCCTAGTTAAAGGGGTGGATTGCCTACCCAAAGTTACCAGTAACCAGTATGGACTAAGAGAAAAGGATTTAACAGTTAAGACTAAAATCCTCTTTTCCATACTGTCAGAATTGTAGTTCAAGAGTAATTGAATGATAAAGTATCCCCCTCCCACTGCCTCCCCTCAGATGTGGAATCTGGTCACTTGACCAGACAGATCACAGCAAGGGACAATCTTCTTACTGAACATAAGGAAAACCCTGCCCCCCTTGACAGGTTTTTCTTTATGCTCACTGAAGATTGTCCCTCTCTGTAAGCCATATGCTCTGATGTGAGCAGTGTTACATCAGTAAAAAAAAAGAAAAAAAGGGGGGGGTGATACTTTATTAATTAGTCGAACTACAACTCTGACAATATTGAAATAACACTCTCCATGGCCCATATACTATGAAGATTAATTGGAGCTGCTGTTTTTGTGAAACATTACTATCCTTTTAAGGCTGTAAAGGATCAGTAAGGTGTTTTCATCTGGATCATCTATATATATATTTATATAAAAGAAGACTTTGTGCCTGGCAAAACACACCAAGGGGCGGCAGTAAAAAGGATTACTGCTCCCATTGGGTGATTAAATGGGGGTGTGATTTTTGGCCCGCCCACCACTATCTAAGGCTGGAAAAAATAAATAAATAAAAAATATGGCTGCCACTCACTCCTACACCACACACACACACACACACACACACACACACACACACACCCGCCACACACTGGCAGACACACACGTGCTGAGCAGCTGAGAATGATGGGAACTATGTTCAAGCTACAGCTGTAAGGCCAAGGTGCAGTCCGTATTATGCAGCTTCTTCATTCCCTGTCTGTGAGCCTACACAGCCCTGCCAATTAGTACAAGTGAGCTGATTTCTAGACAATCAGCGGGCAGGATGCTGGCTTGCTGGGAAAGTGAAACAATGGCACAGAGGTGATCAGGCAGTGCAGAGCAGGGCTTCAGCTGAGCTGGTAAGTGGCAGAGACATGGGTGTGACTGTATTTATATATTGCACAAAGAGAGAGAAAGCGAGCAGATTGATTGTCAGTCTGTCTGTAAGTAGACGTGCCAGTTCCTGCAATCATCTCCATGCTGTACATAGCTCACTGTATAGCATGTATGACAAACTATTTATATATGGTCTGGCATTGTATAGTATACAGTCTGTGTATAAGGACTGGCACTATACAATATAGAAGGGACAGTCCCTGTTTGAGACCCAAATCCCTCTGCTGCTCTATTTAGGAGATCACACTGTGTGGTGTATATACAATAGGCTGACCAGACCTCACCTTTAACCGGGGACACATAGGAAATAGGCATATTTCAGGAGTGCACCAAAATCAAAGCAGCCCTGCAGTATGCATTTTTCATATGCGTCCCTGGTTAAAGGTGAGGTCTGGTCACCCTAATATGCAAGTGTATCAGATTGCTCCATATCAGTAAAACCCACAGTAATGTGGGTATAAACTTCTGTATATATCTGTTAAATTAGTCTGTCTAAAAAAAAAAACTTTCATCTTCTTCTAAATCATTCACTTACAGAAAAAGTAACTTTACCATTTCAGTGCCAGAGGAAATGCAGTTCATTGCTTACCCCCCCTGGCACTCAAAGGGTTAAAAATTCTCTACAATGGTCTGGCACTGTATAGCAGCGGTTCTCAGCCTGTGCTCTCAGTGGCTATTAACAGGCCAGGATTTTAGAATTTCCTTTTAAGAGCACAGGTGAGTTAATCAATACGACTGAGCCTCTGATCAACACACTTGTGTTCTAGCAGGGAAATTACTAAGTCCTGGCCTGTTAGTGGCCACTGAGGGCATGGGCTGAGAACCTCTGCTGTGTAGTATACAGTCTGCATGTGTCTGTGTATAAGGACTGGCACTATGCAGTATAGGAGGGACAGTCCCTGTCTGACACCCAAATCCCTCTGCTCCTCTATTTAGGAAATCACACTGTGCGGTGTATGTACCAGTGTATCAGACTGCTCCACATCAATAAAACCCACAGTAATGTAGGTATAAACTTCTATATATATCTGTTAAATAAGTCTGTGTAAAAAATACCTTCATCTTCTAAATCATTCACTTACAGAAAGAGCAACAACCATTTCAATGCCAGAGGGTATGCAATGCTTACCCCCTGGCACTCAAAGGGTTAAAAATTCTCTCAAATACACCACCAGCCATGCCCCCAGTAACACCACCTAAAACACAAGTGTCCCTCTTTGGCTATATGAAATGTTGGGAGGTATGTTACTTACACTGCTCACACTGTATGTATGTATTTTCTGGTTTGAATCTGTGTGTCACTGTGTATGTCAGTGCATGTGTGTGTATGTATGTGTGTTGTATGCGTCTGTCTATAACTGTGTGTCCCCCTGTATATGAGTGTGTTTGCACATGTGTCTCTGTATCACTGTGTGTGCCTTTCTGACACGTACACCCTACGCTATTTTTCACTATCATAACATTTATTTAAAAAAAAAAAAAAAAAAAAAAAACCATTCCCTGCATAACATGACTGGCAAGGCCGTCCCAAACTGCTAGTATTGTATAAATTTTTCTGCTAAGTGGAAAGAATGCAGGGTGGAGCCTTCCTCTCCTCCTTAGGTGGTGACTAGATAGACCCCTTCCAGTTAGATTTGTTCCTTGTACAGAGACACACAGAGAACAATTCTGCTTAGTTTTTAGGTTTTGTTATTTTCTTATTGGATATAGGGTGTAGAAATCCCCCATTAGGCAGATTACCATTACTGACTTCCCAATGGTGGATTGCTCAGTTTAACACGTGCTGTTGTGGACCTTCCAGCCCTGGGGGAAAACCTTGTGTGCTATGTCTTGTCCCTTGGAGAAGCCCACTGAGGCCTTTCCCTTTCTCAGTGGTAATCTGAAGGCTGAAAAAAAAAAAAAAAAAAAAAGTGTGCAATCCACACCAGATTTGGCACAAATGACTACTTGTATACTAAACAAATGATTATGGTCACATGGTGTAGGCTAGCTTACACTGTTTTATTGTAAAAAAATAAATAAATAAATGTGCGGTATGACTATCTTGAGCAACACAGCACGCCTGAAGGAGACATTGTACTGAGTAAATAAGGGCATGAATTCTGTCCAGTTGGTTGCCATTCCATCCCTGTATGTTGTTCCTAGTCAGCTCAGCTGAGCAATATCTGTGGCTGGTCAAGGAGCAGAATCCAAGAGCCTTCCAACTACATCCCATACATATACAATAGGATTGAGATGGGGTGGTGTCTAGTAAACTGTCCAGTGGTTGAGTCTTCATAGAGTTTACTTCATTCTGGTATCAGTATATAACTGTGCATTATAATGCTGGAAAAAGCTTACAATGAAAGTCATGAAGGTTATGGCAATGGGTTTGATTACCTGGTGCACATACTGTTGAGAGGTCTGATTTCTCTCTGTGATCACTAACTGATCTGCTTTCATACGATATGGCTCCCCAGACCACAACTCCTGGACGTTGGTAACATGCCTTTGGGTTGTCTCCAGGCCTTTGGCTGACATGACACCACCTGTCACTGTCCCAAAAGGAAATGGGATTCATTGCTGGAAATAAATAATTTATACTCTGTTATCCACTTCAGTCATTCTCTACACCAGGCATTACTGCTTGTACTGTGGGATATCAGTGGTAGCCATTGCACTGGAACCTAAGTGAAGGTTAGCCTTTCCTACAGGCAATTGCTTATGGTCTGTCTTGTGACAGCTAATGCCAGCGCAACACGTATTTGTGGAGTTGTTGCTCCACAGTCTGTCTGCTCCATGTGGAGGATATATCTATTCTCTGACAACCATTGGCTCCTGTACATTATTACATGAAGGTTTTAAAGATGATGACTGTCATCACATAAACTGTTCTCCAGTTGGAAATTCTGAAAAAAAATGAGTCCTAATGCTGATGGCAAGTCACCATGCTTTTGGCCAAAAACAAATATTAAACCTCTGTGTTTATTATCAATAGAAAGTCACAGGTTATTTGTTGCTAAAAGCTGTGATCTGATTCATAGACAAATTTATTTTCTTTACATGTCAAAAATTCTGTCTCTACTGCTCTCGTAACTATACACGAAGAGATGACTATTAAACCACGATTGGTAAGTCAGACAGAGCTCACCAGATTTGGGTAAAGTTGTTTTGTATGCATTTTGGGTGGTTTGGGCTTATCTCATGTTCTTGGTTCATAGCTCGTACAGATGTGCTTTTGCAATTAAAGAAAAGTATAAATACCTCCATTATACCTTTCACTGGGGGTTTTCCTCACAGCAGAGGTAAAACAGTATTACTGCTTTTTCATTGCAATATTCTAAATATATGTTCAATTCAGATTTGAGGCAGAAAGGGACTTGCACAAGCTGTGATGCCTTTAAGTGGCCGGCACGCTACACATACTTCTGGTCACAAACATGTTTCTAAACCGCAATGTTAAAGTGGAACTAACACCGCTAAGAAACTTTGTTTGTAATAATTCCCTATCTGGCGACTAGCTGCTTAGTAGCGCTAGTTGCCAGAATTATTACCTCTTTATGGATAAATATGCAGTCATCCTCGGCTGACAGGCAGGATGGAGCGCGGACATCTTGCCCTAGTGACGCCTGCGCTGTCAGTCCCAGACGGCTGTAGGAGGCGTTGCTAGGAGCCATTTGGCTCCGGAAAGGACTGACAGCGCAGTCGCTCGGACGTCACTAGGGCAAGATGTCCGCGCTCCGTCCTGCCTGTCAGCCGAGGATGACTGCATATTTCTCCATAAAGAGGTAATAATTCTGGCGACTAGCGCTACTAAGCAGCTAGTCGCCAGACAGGGAATTATTACAAACAAAGTTTCTTAGTGGTGTTAGTTCCGCTTTAATCTGTTGTAAGTCACAGTTTATATATTAATAAAGGTTGGGATCTGTTGTGCGGATTTTCACTTTCAGTGCATGTTGTCACTATATAGTCTTTGCTGCTCTCCTAACAATACACATACACTGTAGTCCATAAGTATTTGGACACTTACACAGGTTTTGTTGTTCTGGCTCTGGACTCCAGTTCATTTGATTTGAAATCAAACAATGACTAAGAGGATAAAGTGCATAAACCGTGAACCCAACCTTAATCAAAGTCATCGTATTTACTACTTTGTTGCAAATACTTTGCATTCGATTACTGCCTGAAGTCTGCAACCCATAAAACATAATCAAATGCTGGTTATTTACCAGGCCTGTACTGCAACCATCTTAATTTACTGTTTGTTTTGGTGCATTTTTCCCCTTGAGTCTTGTATTCAGTAGGTGATAGTCATGCTCATTTGGATTCATGTTGGGTAATTGACATGGCTAGTCAAGAACATTTCCCTTTTTACCTGTGAAAAACTCCTTGGTTGCTTCAGAAGTATGTTTGGGGCCATTGTGAAGGTGAAGTGGCTTCCAATGAGTTTTGATCATTTGGTTGGATCTGAGCAGATAAGATGTTTCTGTACATCCTGCTGCTTCCACCAGTAGTCACACTATCAATAAAGACAAGTGAGCCAGTTTCAGTGGCAGCCATACATTCCCAAGCCATAACACTACCTCTAACATGTTTCACAGGTGAGGTGGTATGCTTTGGATCATATGCAGTTCCTTCTTTCTCTGCACAGTTGAAAGGTTTTTTTCTTCACAATTTCAGGCATTCTTTGGTCATTCAGGATGTTAGCCTTTGGTGGCCTACCAGATTGTTTGCTATTGCTGAGCTCACCAGTGCATTCTTGCTTTTCACGACTGTACCTGACAGTTGATTATTACACACCACTGTTTTGGCTATGTCTCTGTTCAATGTATAGCAATTTTTCAGCGTTATGATGGCCTGCTTTACCAGCATTGACCCTTACTTGATCCTCCTGTTGAGAGGCAACTTCAATAGACTCTACCTGCAAATGACACACCTAGAATCTCCTCTAGGCCAA
Source organism: Rhinophrynus dorsalis (assembly GCA_037306005.1). Taxonomy (NCBI): domain Eukaryota; kingdom Metazoa; phylum Chordata; class Amphibia; order Anura; family Rhinophrynidae; genus Rhinophrynus; species Rhinophrynus dorsalis. The sequence continues at coordinate 167,989,541 of CM074726.1, read as the reverse complement.
TGGGGGACTACGTATAAAAAGGGCTGTAATTATTCCACAGTTTATAGTCTATAGATGTAAATACCCACAAATTGAAGTTGACAGTCTGCACTTTATCGTCTTAGTCATTTTACTACAAATACACTGTGCTGGAGTACAGAGCCAAAACAATAAATCTTGTCACAGTCCAAATAATTATGGACTGCACAGTGTATGCAACTATTTGAACAATATTGATAAGTGAGGCTGGTTTTCTCTGGAATTGCACCACTTTGCTATAATACATACAGCCCACCCACTATGAGTTGTGATTACTTGAAACACTGTACCCGTGAACACTCTTGGTTTGACCAATATCTTTGTCTCAGAGTGAAAGAGTCCAGAATTACCTACTACATCTCACCTGCTTCTTTAGTGTCTATACTGGATCCATTCCTGCAAGGAAGGAAAAGCCCTACTTGTCTATAGGGTTGCCACCTTTTCTTCAAAAAAATACCGGCCATGGCATTTCCTCCATAGACTTAACACTGGACAGAAGCCAATTTTTTACCGGCCTGCTGGTAAAATACCAGCTGGGAGGCAACCCTACTTGTCTAATGTTTTTCAATCCGGGAAAGGACTGATTTGTGGCTTGTTCAGGGTTTCTTGGAACTCAATGGGTTTGAAAGAAGGCACAATAATCATATATCCCCTATAGGCAGGATGCTTATGAAAAGCACTTGAGGGTTGAACTGATTCATATGTAGTACTGCAGAATTAAATTATCATAAGCATCCTGTAATAAAAGGGTATCTGGTCACCTCTGACATCTTGCCTAGACTCTATGGCCCATATTTATAAAAGAAAACTGGAGTTATTCTGTAGTAAACCAGCTGCACCACAGGGGAACAAGTAAACATCATAAACTCCCATGCACTTGATTAGAGCTTTTTAACCTCTTGAATGCCGGAGAGATCTCCAATGAATTGCTTTCACTGACAACCTCTCTACATACCTGGGAACTTGACAGGCAGGGCTACCCGGAGGACAGTGAAATTACGCGATTTGCGTCATAAAAGGGGCTGGGCTTAGTCGCGAGGGGGGACGGGACAAAAAAAAAAAGGGTAAAATATATGAGGAATGCGGCTAAGAGGGCAGGGAGTGGTAGGAACCTGGGCGGAATGGGGAACAAGTGGGTAGAGTTTTGCCCCACCGGAGATTGAGAGACTGCCCTGGAGACCCGGTAATTACCTGTGAAATCCGGATTCTCCGGGGCAAAACCGGAGCGTTCCCAGGTATGCCTCTCTAGTATTCAAAGGCCAATTTAATTTAACAGGAATGTTTAATTTAGTCCCTATGGTACAGCTGGTTTGTCCTAGAATAACGCCAGTTTGCTTTTATAAATAAGGGCCTATGTCCTGAGGAACATTAATGATTATTATTTCCCAGATCAAGTAAAACAACTACTTAGGGGCGTACAGCAGGGAACAGCCACCCGGGACCCTCTAACTGTTGCGAACTCCCATCACCCCCTGCAGTATTCCAGCACAACTGGAAGGACTCATGTTGATAGTACCGGAATGGCATCTGCTTGTCCCTTTCACTCCTAATCAGCTCCACAGCTCAGTTCCTGGATTAGATACAGACTGTGTGACAAAATCCTGACACCTGTGGGTATTCTGTGGAGGAGCGGGGACAGATGCAAACACGCCCAGAGACTGGGGAGGGGCGTTGCTATAAACGACAGATACCGCCCAATTACTTTGGTCCCCTTCACTTGGCTTTAGTGTGCTACGTTGCTGGGGAAGCCGTTGCCAAGGGGAAGTTGCCGCTCCCACTGTGATTGGAGGGAAGTGACGTCGTTTTTTCACGCCCCCTTTTCACACCCCTTCTCTTGTCTATCGCCGGTTTCTATTGTCTCGGGAGCGCGCACCGGCGAGAGACAGACGGAAGCGGAGGGGACGGCGGGAGCGCGCACAAATCCATTTCTATTTACACTGTATATAATAACCACTATACCGATATAGGTACACGTATGCATTCTGTGCACGCATGTAGCTGGTACATATGAGCACAATTAACATATACACGAATTTTCTTTACATATTGCACATACACTTGTTATTTGTATGGATATAGACATGCACAACTGACATACTGACTGGGTCATTTTACACATCCGTATTGTGCATCTATATGTGTTAATTGTATCAATGCATATAGCTATATTCTGACACTTCGTAATTTATTACACTGTATTTATGTACTGTTACCTTTCATATGCAAGTTACACAGCAGGCTGGGTGTGTGAGACAAAAACACATTGTATACAGCACAAGGTGGGCATCACACAACAGGGGAGCAAGTGCCATGACAGATATGTTCAGAAAGTGACACAGGCAGGTACCAAGGCAGTGAAATACTTGTCCCCCTCAGTGTAACTCAAACCTTGCACTTGTCACAGACTGTGCGACAGTCACACTAGGGCCCACACAACCTATCACAGTTAAAATACCCCCACACCAATACACTGAGAGCTGCCAAATATCAAAGTATCACACTGTCACAGCCATGGAGTTTGATTTTGATGTGCACAAAATATTTTTGGAACCAATTACCAAACTGGACAGCAGTCTCATTCCAGCCAGAAGACCTCTCATCCCCAGGTATAAGTATATTCATACACTGAGATCCTTCATTTTGCTAGAAAAAATGTGTATTCGTATGTGTGTGTATATATATATATATATATATATATATATATATATATATATAATATGATAGCTGTGTTAGTCCAGTGGTGTAAATGTAAAATGAATGAATGAATTGGGCTAAAATTCATTTTTCAGGACGAGCTATCAAGAGCAACAACCTGCCTTTAGCCTATTAAGTATTCCTTCACAAGGGGGAGGATGCTGCTCTCGAAAACTTGTCCTGAAGATTGAATGTTAGTCCAATAAAAAAGGTATTATTACTTACTGCAAGTCTCATTCATTTGTGTGTGTATATGTATATATATACTCCTATATGTTAGTCTTATGAAAATGTAACATGTACGTTTACTCTTTGATTGCCAGAAGCGTCCAGTGCATTGCCAGACGATGTGTTGGAAATTCCTATTTTGGTTAATAGGAAGGACTGACCAGATTAATTTTCCGTTCATTTTTAGCTGCCTATCTATTTCAGGGGTGAAAAAATCCTGGAGCGCAGCCTTCTAACATTTCACTTCTGGTGCTTACATTTTGGAAATATTTTATGTACAAATGCATCCCTTCACTGACTTCTAAAACTTTTGGATCTGGTTCCATTGTTCTTCATATTTTGGTACCCTTATAATCTACCAGTTTAGTCTGTCACATACATAAAGTATAAATGGGGCCTCTCATGTTTTCCCTCAAATTCGTAACAATTTTTAGCAAATTCTTAGGGTTTAATATTGTGTTGACACGTAGCTGATATTTAGCCATCATGCATGGCAAGATTATCAGGTTAGCCATTTGAATGCCAGGGAGGCATTCAACATATTGCGTATGATACCTCTGGCATTCAAGGACAAAGGGATAATAATGTTTCATAATAAAAGCAGCTCTAATTAATCTTCATAGTATTTGGACCTTGGAGAGTGTTATTTCAATACTGTCAGAGTTGTAGTTCAAGAGTAATTGAATGATAAAGAATCTCCCTCCCTCCCCTTATACTGATGTAACACTGCTCAGCTCAGAGCAGCAGGGTGGTGTCCAAGGGGATTGCAGAGAGGGACAATTTTCAATTAAGATGGAAACACCTGAAAAAACTGTCAACGGGGGCAGTGCTTTCATTGTTCTCACAGTAAGAAGATTGTCCCTCGCTGTGAGCTGTCTGGTCAAGAGACCAGATTCCACATCTGAGGGGACGTGACTTACACTAGGTAAAAGGGGCGAGAGGGGGATACTTTATCATTAAATTACTCTTGAACTACACCTCTGACAGTATTGAAATAACAATCTCCATGGCCCAAATACTATGATGATTAATTGGAGCTGCTGTTTTTGTGAAGCATTACTATCCCTTTAAACAGTCTTGAGGTTTCTCTTCTATGCTCAATACATATTCTCTTCCCTGGACACTCCCATCCTTTGCTGCTTCTGTTATCCGTGCTTGACTCCCCAGTGTAAATACACTCTCCTTGTGACCCTGTGCTGAATAATGCTATGCCTCTGATTGTCTTTTTGCAGTTCAGAAGCTCAGAGACAAATAATGACTGTAATAGATGAAATTGGAAAGTCATCAGCAAAGGTAATATCTGTGTTTGAACAAATAAAGTGATGTGGGGCCTTATTTATTAAACTAAACAAGTAGAATTCTGGCGCAAACCATCTGTATCATAGGGTGAGGCTGTGCAATGAAGTGGAGACCTCTATAGCATTTAAAGCGGAACTATCACCCAAATTAAAGTTACCCCCAAATAAATATGCACATAACAATAAGCAGATCCATACTAGTATTATCCGGAATAAGTCTGGCGTTATTGAGAAATCCACCTTGTTCTGAGACGGTCAGGCAGGCATCAGTGCAGACATCTTGCCAAAGAGACATCTGCACACCTGTGCTTTCTGCTCCGATCTCCTCTAGGAGGCGCTGCATTGTACCTTAAGGTACAGGAAGGGACTGATGCCTCTACAGCAAACTGCCTGCCTGAATGTCTCAGAACGAGCTGGAACGCTGGACTTATTCTGGATAATACTAGTATGGATATTCTTATCATTATGGGCATAATTATTTGGGGATAACTTTAATTTGGGTGATAGTTCCTCTTTAAGAGGTTAAAAGCTTCATTTAAATAAATTTTAATTTGTCCTCTATGGTGCAGTTGACTTGCTCCGGTATTGCCCCTTTTCAGCTTGATGAATCGGGTCCATAGTAACAGTCAATGAGGTTGAAAATAACAAAAAGTTTGAGGTTGAAAAAAATCCGCTCCTGTTTGTTGGGAATTACATGGGATAGTCCTGCAGTTTGTGAACTCTAACCAGCAGGACCTTGCTAAATGGCTAGCGTTTATTAAAGGGATAGTAATACTTCAAAATTACTATCCCTTATATTGAAGCCCTTTAAAAACTGTATTAAATGTCACCAGCGGCATCTCTCAGACCTTTATGGTTTGCGAGATAGCCGCTTTTAAACTTCGCTCCCCCCTGCCTCTCCCCTGACATCATCGTTTTTGCTGCAGCAGGGAAATCTGGTCCTGGGACAAGAGGAGGCTCTTTAGCAGAGCCGAGATCTCATTATAGAAAACAAGATTCTTCACTAAAATGGTCTTCTACTTGTGATTGGTTACCAAGCACACATAGAAGACCGTTTTAGTGAAGGATCATTTCTTCTATAACAAGATCTGGCTCTGCTGAAGAGCCTCCGCTTGATTCAATGAACGGATTCCCCTGCTGCAGCAAGAACGCTGACGTCAGCGGAGAGGCAGGGAGGAGCGAAGTTTAAAAGCAGCTATCTTGCAAACCATAAAGTTTTGAGAGATGCCGCTGATGGCATTTAATTCAGTTTTTAAAGGGCTTCAATATAAGGGATAGTAATTTTGAAGTATTACTATCCCTTTAAAGAGAGGATTTTAGTTTTGGGTTATGTTCTCAATAGTAGTATTAAACTGCAAACTATATAACCCAGTTCAAGCCAACAGTTTACTTGCCTGTGCCTCCCTAAATGTGGATTTCCCATTACATGGTCTGCGTGGCAGAGGAGGGATTGACACCCACATGGATTGGCCGTTCACTGGAGCTTTGTCACCAATGAGAATGATTTGCTCAGTGGTCTGTAGGCTGTTGTGGATATATCAGCTCTGTATCAGAAACTTTAATGTGCACAATATAGGAACACACAATTCTAGCAGCATACTGCAAACAGTCTGCATTAACACTAGTGCAAATCAGTAGCCTGATCTGCAGTACATTGTTCTATTTACTGGATTTTAACCATGTAAGAATCAGTGGGATGTGCAGTACATTGCTTCACAATGCATTGTACATCCCGCTGGTCCTGGATTTAACTCTTAATGCCAGAGGGATGCGAAACACATTCAAAAGCAATGCTTTTGCTATGCTATGGCACTCAGAGGGTGAAGGCAGCATTCCAGACACTCGGCTAATATGCACACTGACATTTCTAATTCATCCTTTTGTTACTTTGATAAAGTTACCGCGCTATACAGTGAGCAGTACTGCAAAGTTGGTTTAACATTTTCAAACTTATCAATGTAGCAAATATGATAGTAATTCTCTGAGTGTTTTTACATTTGTATATTTATTAGTGGGTTTATGATTGCCTATTAATCAGAGAAATATACAGTTTCTGTACATTATAGCTAGAGTATGAAACTGAAGTCAATACCAGAAGTAAACCTATGTATACAGGCTATTATGTAAAGTCACATGACTTAGCAGGATTTTCTGCATGTTAAGTCCTCCTGTCACTGATTACGTTGTGTGGTGTATACTGGGAATGGAGTCATGCAGTTGTAAACACCCAAGGACGTATATAACAATGGGAAAGTCAGAGCGTCTCTGCTCTTGTGGCACAAGGGCCCTTTCGTATTAAGCCAAAGTGGAGTCATACTAAAACAGATCAACTGTATCATAGGGGACAAATAAACATTCCCATTAATTAAACGTGCACCCTGAGTAGTCGATAGAATTCCCCATTTATATGAGAGAGGCTTGTATTGTATCACTGGAGTTTTCCTTATGACAATTGTAATGCGTGCGTCTCGCCTGCCTGATACCCAGCATCCTCTCCATTTTAGGCCCAGAGCTTACCAGCACCAATAACCAGTGCTTCTCGTATGCAGACGAACCAGCATCATCTGTATATATTGAAGGATTGCACCCCAAAAACGTAAGTGCATTCTTTGGAGTCTCTCTCCCAATAAGCCTTTGAGTGCCAAGTGTGCAATTCATTGTATCCTTTCAACAATGTTATAAAGTGACCCTCTCCCATCCCTTTTACCTATTGTAAGAAGCCTCCCCTCAGATGTGGAATCTGGTCACTTGACCTGTCGGCTCACAGCAGAGAACAATCTTCTGGCTGTGAGCAGAAAGAAAACCCTGCCCCTCTTGAAGGATGAGGACAGGTTTTTTCTTATGCTAACAGAAGATTGTCCCTTGCTGTTATCCATCTGGAAGGTCTTGCAGTGCACTTTTACATAGTTAAAAGGAGTGGGAGGGGGACACTTTATGATTCAATTACTCTGGAACTACACATTGTATAGAATGATAATACCGCTCTACATTACCCAAAAACTATAAAGAATAATCTGAGCTGCATTTATTTTGAAATATTACTATACATTTAAAGCGGAACTACCACCCAATAAGTACATTGCCCCACATAGTTGCACATTTGGTGACTAGCTGCTCTGTAGCGCTAGTCGCCAGAATTATTACCTGATTAAAGAGAAATCGCTATTCTTCCAAGACTGACAGCAGGATGGAGCGAGGACATCTTGCCATAGTGACGTCTGCTCTGTCAGTCCATTTTGGACCCGGCCGGCTCCTAGCAACGCCTCCTAGACCCGGCTGGGACTTACAGTGCAGGCACACGGACGTCACTATGCAAGATGTCCTCGCTCCATCCTGCTGTTAGTCTTGGAAGAACAGCGATTTCTCTTTAACCAGGTAATAATTCTGTTGACTAGCGCTACAGAGCAGCTAGTCGCCAGATGTGCAATTATGTGGGGCAATATACTTATTGGGTGGTAGTTCCACTTTAAAGACCTGTAACAAACCATCATAATAATGTTAACCCATTCCCTGCCAGGGACCTGCAGCACATCACTCCCCTCATTAACCTCTCTGGAGACCTGCCTGGCTTTTTTTTTTTTTGTGTGAACCCCTTTTTTCAAATGTCTCTTCTCTGATTCCTTCCCTATGATCCACCTTATTTCTCTTCATTTATTTGGCAGGGCCGGTCGAGGGGCAGTGATTGGTTTCCTGAAGGTTGGATACAAGAAACTGTTTGTTCTGGTAAGAAATGGAGGTGGGTGAGATAATGAATTCGATATCTGTGTATAAATAAGTGCACTTACATATGTCTCCTCTCTCTTGTTAGGATCACAAAGGATCCCATATAGAAGCTGAACCTCTATGCATCCTGGATTTTTATATTCACGAATCTCTTCAGCGTCATGGATTTGGTAAAGAACTGTTCAGCTTCATGCTCAGGGTGAGCTGGGTGTATGATGTATGTCTAATAGTCTTCCTGTTACTTGCCGACTCTCCTTCTTGTCCTTCTTCCTTGTGATTTGACCTCTCTTGGCTTTTATTTTCCTTCTTTTCTTCTCTAACCCATTTTGAATTTCATAAATGCTCACAATCTTTGGTATGCTCTGTCTCATGCCCCCTTACACTCACACTTTCTTTTCTTTCTCTCACGCTCCATCTCTCCCATGTTTCAGAATGCTCCCTTCTATGCTTTATTACTTTCTCACCTTCTGCCATGTCTCCCTGGTATTTTCCTAATGCTCTCCCTTCAAGTTCTCTCTTTTTGACGCGCTGTCTTTCTTGTTTTCTCCCTCTCTGGCAGACTGTCCTGCTCTCTCACTTCCCCTCTCTGACTCGCAGTCCTGCTCTTGCACTTGATCTCTCTGGCTTGTAGTCCTTCTCTCTCACTTGACCTCTCGGGCGAGCAGTCCTGCTCTCTTACTTGACCTCTGTGGAGCGCAGTCCTTCTCTTTCACTTGACCACCGTGGCACGCAGTCCTGCTCTTTCACTTGACCACCGTGGCACGCAGTCCTGCTCTTTCACTTCACCTCTGTGGCGCGCAGTCCTGCTCTTTCACTTAGCTCTGTGAGGCGCAGTCCTGCTCTCTCACTTGACCTCTATGGCGCGCAGTCCTGCTCTCTCACTTGACCTGTGTGGCACGCAGTCCTGCTCTCTCACTTGACCTGTGTGGCGCGCAGTCCTGCTCTCTCACTTGACCTGTGTGGCGCGCAGTCCTGCTCTCTCACTTGACCTGTGTGGCGTGCAGTCCTGCTCTCTCACTTGACCTGTGTGGCGCGCAGTCCTGCTCTCTCACTTGACCTCTCTGGCGCGCAGTCCTGCTCTCTCACTTGACCTCTCTGGCGCGCAGTCCTGCTCTCTCACTTGACCTCTCTGGCGCGCAGTCCTGCTCTCTCACTTGACCTCTCTGGCGCACAGTCCTGCTCTCTCACTTGACCTCTCTGGCGCGCAGTCCTGCTCTCTCACTTGACCTCTCTGGCACACAGTCCTGCTTTCACTCTTTCACTCACTGTCTCTCTGTTTCACGCTGTCCGGCTCCCACTCTGCCCCTCTGTGGCACGCTGTCCAGCCCCAGCTCTGCCACTCTGCGGCCTGCTGCCCTGCTCTTTCTCTCTCCCCCTATCTCTGGTATGTTGGCCTGATTCTCCCCCTCTGTCTTGTCCCCCCCACACACACACAGACAAACTGTCCTGCTCCCTTTCTCTCTCAGCCCCTCACTGTCCTGCTCCCCATCAGTGGCACACTACGTTGCTCTCTCTTGCACTTTTTTGGTTCTCCCTCCGACTACCTTTCTCCTTTTAGCCTTATTTTGTATGTGTTTCCCTCCATGGCATTTGGCTTAATATGTCTCTGCACCCAACAGAACGAGCAGGTTGAAGCTCAGCATCTTGCCATTGACCGACCATCTGAAAAATTCCTCTCCTTCCTGTGGAAGCATTATAACCTTCGTGCCACTATCCCACAGGTGAGCGAGCAGGAGAGGAGATTTTAGGAAGTGGGAACACATGGAATGAACAAGGGAAATGGGTAAGAGAGTTGTAACAGTGGAGTTGGCGAGATATTAAGGAGAAAGAGAAGTATGGAATATTTAATATAGAGATTGGATAGAGGGGGTATAGAATGGGATTTGCAATGGTGGGCATTCAGTGACTATTGGGCTACTCTCATCATACACAGCTGGCTAATGGATGGCCACTGTAGCCCAAGCTTGGTATATAGTGAAATCAGGTAGATAGTTGATTAGTAGACAGGAGTAAGATGGAGAAACAAGAGAGAGAAAATACACTGAAATGTTTATGTGCTGTCAAGTACTGGAGCAAACCAACTACCCATAGGGGGCAAATCACCTTTGAATGCTAGAAAAGTCTCAAATGCATTGTTTTTCAGTGCTCTGTAGCATTCAAGGAGTTAAACGTCCAATTTAAATCAGTGGGGATTTAGAAAATGTGTAGTTGTCTCCTGCTACACAGTTGGTTTGTTCCAGAATTGCTCCAGTTTCTTGGTACATGATCCATCGAGCAGAGAAACAATCTGAGGACGATTTATATGACGTTTCTATGTTCTCATTTCTAGGTTAATAACTTTGTGGTGTTTGAAGGATTCTTCAGAGATCGAAAAGGTAAAAATCTCTCCCTTTAAATCTGGCATATGTAACCAAATCAGTGTTTCTCAAACTAGAGGAAGGGGGGACTCTGTCTCACAAACAAACAGGCACTTTATTATGCAACATAACATAACTTGCTGTCAGAGTGTTCATAGAGAGTTAAGAAAAGTTGGTTCGAAGAACAGTTGTGAGCGTCACAGTCTGCCATGTTCGTACTCATGATATACATAGGCAGGGAGCCTTTAGAAGTGTCTGCATCATACATAAGAATGTATAATGAATTGGTTTCTTCAAAATATATAATAAAATACAATTTAAAAATAATATAAACACATCCTTAAAGGGTTACATTTATTTCAGTAATGAAGGGGTGGGGGTCATTGTTAGCTGAAATCTGTAAGGAGGCCTTATGTGAAAAAGTTTGGGAACCACTGATACACAGTGTAACACAGGAGATGGATAGATACATATGAATGAGAGAGAGAGAGCTTGGCTTACCTAGACTGGCACAGGGATCATCCAGTGAAAGAATGACAGTCAAGTGTTAAAGTGGACATCTCGCCTTGATTCAAGTTTGCATATTTGAAAACTTAATGAAAAACTACCTATGTGTCATGTTAGCAAAACAAACAACGAAAGTAAAGTTGAGAAGATATTCCTACTTGGTACCGTATGCTAATCACGGTACCCGTGAGGTATAAGTGGCAATTCATATCATAATTACTCTTTTCAGTGATGTTTCATATGCTAATGAATCATTTTCAGTGACCTTTCTTATGCTAATTATTGTTTTCAGTGACATTACCTATTCTAATTAAGCACTGTGTGACACCAGGAGACTTTCACTTTTTCCAGAAATAAAATATTTCCTAAACATATTCATCTGCTGGACCTTTGGTTAACATGACACACATGAAGTTTTCAAATATTTTAAAGGGCCAGTTTCATATAATATAAAAATATACATCTGGCCGAGGTGTACAGCAAAGTCTTATTCTGTGATTAACCCCTTGAATGCCTCATAGGTGCACAACACATTGCATAGGGATGTGGACCTCATTGATTAATTCCTTGTATGCTAGAGGCATAATTCATCCGTGATTAACCCCTATATGCACTTTTCTGGCATGCAAGGGGTTATTCACTGATGAATTACGCCTCTCTAACACACACAAGGGGTTAATCAGTGAGGCACACATTCATGTACACCGGTCTGGCATACAAGATGTTAATAACTGATAATGTATGTCTCTCTATGGCATACAGTCAGTTAAAGGGATAGTAATGTCTTTGCTCTATGTTTAGTAACTTACGCTTCTGTAGCTTAACCCCTTAAGGAAAAAAAAAAAAAAGCCCAGTGGTCCTCAAGTGCTGGCTGCGAGTGCGCTCGCTAGTCCTTAAGGGGTTAAAATATATTCAATGTAAAAAGATCACCTTCCCGCCCCTTCTAGCTGCCTCCCCTTTGAGCTGGAGTCTGGTCGCAGGGCCAGATGAATGCAGTGATGGACAAACATAATCAGTAAGTACAAGGAAAATGCACCCCCACCTTGACGAAGGATGGCAGGATTTTCCTTTGCTTACTGAAGTTTGCCCTTTGCCACTCTCCAACCGGACCACAGATAAAGGAAGCGTGATGTGGCCAGAAGGGGCGGGAGGGGGATCTTTTTACATTGAATATATTTTGAACTACATAAAAGTAAGTTATCAAACATAGAGTAAGGTGTTATGTTTAATGTACAGAAGACTCAGAGAGCTACTTGATTGTAGACATTACTGTCCCTTTAAGGGGTCAGTAGATGGTCATTTATGCCTTTGTAGCAATGTATACAGTGGGTGACTCAGAGTTTACAAATTGCAATACAGGGAGTTAAAGGGATAGTAATACTTCGTTTTATATTTATTTTATTTTGTAGGCATTAAAAAAACATGAAGAACGATATAAGTCTTATCTCTCAAACCTTTATGGTTTATGAGATATTCACAAGCAAAGTTTCCCCCTCCCCCCCCTTTTACCTAGTGTAATCCACCTCTTCTCAGATGTGGATCAGGTTGTATGACCAGACAGATAACAGAAGGGGACAATCTTCTTTGTATGAAAACAATGAAAGCCCTGCCCCCCTTGACAAGTTTTTCAGCTTTTTTCCTTTATCTTAATTGAAGATTGTCCCTCTCTGCAGTCTACCTGGGCACCTCCCTTCTGATCTGGCTGAACGGGGGGGGGATACTTTGCTTGTGAATATTTCTTAAACCATAAAGGTTTGAGAGATAAGACTTATATCGTTCTTCATATTTTTGTAATGCCTACAAAATAAAATAAAGATAAAACGAAATATTACTATCCCTTTAATGCTTATTTAAACTGTTGGTTATTTAGGACTCAGAAGCTCTTCCTTCACGTGCACTGCCAAGTAAGATGCAGGTAGAAAGCGAGAGTGGGGGTAATAGGCTGGGGGCAGGGAAAAAAGAGTGAGGAAAAGGGTTGAAAGTCACAAGGGTAGTATTTAACCCTTTGAGTGCCAGAGGAGTGCACAAATCTCTGGCACTCAAAAGGTTTTAATAAATACACACACAGACTGGAATACTACCATATCGGGATAGTTTAAAAAAAATCCCTTGGGCTGGTAGCCCCCCACAATCTACCCCGATCAAGATAACTTCTAATATAGAATCCATACAAGCAGGGTCTGTAACACACAGCAGCAATGTACTTAATGGTTAAAGGGTCAAGGTCACTTAGACCCAAATGACCCATTCTTCCTTTTTATAACCCTTCCTGACCCCCCACCTAATCCCATGCAGCTGATGTAACATAACTCAGAGAGGTTGAAGATCGTCCTGCTAACTAGACAGTAAGACACCAATGGACTCCTTAATGACCCCACATCCTGATTTTATCCTGTATCCTTCTTTCCCACCCTTTTCTCCTGTGCTGTTTTCTAAATGTCTTTCTCTTCTAGAAGAGGTTTATTGCAGGGTTTATCTATCTTTGGACCTGTGTCTGTTGGAGGCCACAGCTCCTGTCATCGCCAACCAGCCTGTAGTCTCTAACAGATGGGGGTCCAAAGATAGACTTCCTCTGCATTGTTGTATTTAGGTTGGCACCATAAAAGTCAGTAGAACTCAATTATCTTCTAGATACAAAGCTGCTTCTCTAATATATGGATCCCAGATAACTTTGGAGTTAAAGTGAAAAAAAAAAAAAGATTGAGAGAACTAGACTTTCTACCCAAAATAATAGAGGGTAATAATGTATTTATCTCTGTAGTTTAGGGGAGAGAGCTGAGGGCCCACTGTATTCAAATAAGAATTTACAATTTCTGTAAATGTTCAACATCTTCTTAATGTTTCAATTATTTCTACCTTGAGCTGAGTTTTGTATTGAAGGATCAGTCATTTTTTTATGAAAACCACTGTTATAGCGCTTTTACTTATGATTAAAACAAGGGTCCTCCCACTGCTGTAAGCAGTTACTTTTTTTCCTAATCAAAGGTTATAACAGTTTAAATTGTCAGCAAGTTAGAGACAGACCTCTTGAGTTTGGATTCTTACACTGAATCTACATTTGGGTCTATCTTTTAAAGGGATAATAATACTTAAAATGTAAAAAAATATATATTGTAGGGTTTATCCTCCTGAGTAAGACAAGAGTACTCCCACTGCTGAAAGGTGTTTCATTCAATAGTTATTAATTTTTCAAAGTTGAATTTTTTTAGGTGCAATATCACAGTGGCCTGAAATTGTACAGTGGCGCTGTTGCTACACCATCCTATGGAGATTTATGGTCCCGGGACCAGAGCTGTCCATAGGATCGTGTAGCAACAGTGCCACTGTACAATTTCAGGCCACTGTGATATTGCACCTAAAAAATTCAACTTTGAAAATTAATAACTTTTGAACGAAACACCTTTCAGCAGTGGGAGTACTCTTGTTTTACTCAGGGGGATAAACCCTACAACATTTTTTTTTATATATATATATATATTTTAAGTATTACTATCCCTTTAAGTCACAGTCGTCTGCTCCTCTTTGAGTTTGGGTATCCTTCTTCCCTAGCTAGTTCAGACTAAAGTACTGTATTGAGTTACTTAGCGATTCTGCCGCTACATTGTAGAGTTTCCCACTCGTACTCTCAGGAAAGTCGTGATCCCCTCTGTCCTTTCCTTGGGTGACTCCAGACAACCCTTTCTTTTTCCTGGAAAATATTCTTATCGAATCCTTATCCTTATTTCAAACCTCTCTACCCCCCAGAGCATGAAGGGGCCTAGCAAGCTGTGTGTGTGTGTGTGTGTGTGTGTGTGTGTGTATATTCGAGTGGTGGTGGTAGAGGTTAGTGGTGGTGCTCGTGTTCTGAGCACAACACTAAATATCCTCTTTCTTTAAAACTCTCTGACCTTTTACTTTTTATGTATCATTGCATTAATCTATTTCTGCTACAGTCTCCAGATCTTTAATTATTACATTATTTCTCTCTGTATCTTGTATACTCACTCAGTTTCCTTCTCACCCACCATTTTTTCCTTCACTATCCTCTCTCTAAATATTCTTTCGCTCTTCCAGCTCTTAGGAGTCAGTTTGCTTCCAACCTTACCTTCTTTTCTGTTGTTTATCTCTTTTTCCATCCTCCTCTTTTTTAGATTGTCATCTCACATTTATTTTTATTAATTCTATCTATCCTCCTCATTATAAGAAAGTTAAAAAAGAGACGGTGTCAATGTCTGTACATGTCAGTGGGTGTGCGGGATTGTGTGGTGAAGGGACTTGTGAGTGAAAGACGAAAGGGCAAAAATGTTTGCGGATGATGGAAGTTAAGAAGATAGAAGAGGATAAACCTCTCCTTTACTCATTTCTCAGACAGCTTTTCTTTTCCTCTCTCTACAGCTTCTGTGAAAAAATTACCAGCCAAACGAGCAGAGGGAGACATCAAACCATATTCCCTGACTGAGAGAGACTGTAAGGACTGAGGGGATGAGGGGGATAATTTTGGGGGGAATATATATGGGTGAGCAGAAGGAGTTAGAAAGAGGACTGCAGAGAAACAGGAGAACCTCTGGTGCCATTTCCCTCCAAGACTATAACATTTGAAACATAGATCATTGTGTTGTATCTTGTGTAGTATAATGTAACGGGGTATGTGGTATTGTGTCGGCAGTAGAGAACCAGATTGCCCAGAAAATAAGGTTTAAGCCCAGCACTCTGTTCCCTGCTGCCATGTCCCTCTTACTTGTCCACTGTGTTATAATTTGGTGTATTTCTATGTTTATGTACCTCTCTATTTTGTAGTTTGCTGTGCATTCTGTGTACTTAGGTTTCTGAAGCCTAGGGTTTGGGACAGAAAGCCCCTTGTACAGTGACAACAAAGGAAAACTAATTGGTCTCCCTGCGGTGAGAGCAATCCTGTTTCAAGGACTTTTTCTTAGCTTGGAAAGGGGGACTCTGATTGGAGACTAATGTGTGCTGTCTCTGATTGGTCCCTTGGGTCTCCCCCCCTGATTGGACACTGTGTCATCACTGTCCCAAGCCTTGATTTGACTTTGTATACAAAGATCTCAGCTGGGAGTGTAGAAAGGCACTATTTAAAGGGATAGTAATGTTTCACAATAAAAGCAGCTCTAATTAATCTTCATAGTATTTGGACTTTGGAGAGTGTTATTTCAATTCTGTCAGAGTTGTAGTTCAAGAGTAATTCAATGATAAAGTATCCCCCTCCCGCTCCTTTTACTGATGTAACACTGCTCAGCCAGATCAGAAGGGAGGTGCCCAGGTAGACTGCAGAGAGGGACAATCTTCAATTAACATAAGGGAAAAACCTGAAAAACTTGTCAAGGGGGGCAGGGCTTTCATTGTTCTCATAGGAAGAAGATTGTCCCCTGCTGTTATCTGTCTGGTCTATGGACTGCATTCCACATCTGAGAAGAGATGGCTTACACTAGGTAAAGGGGACGGGAGGGGAAACTTTGCTTGTGAATATCTCTCAAACCATAAAGGTTTGAGAGATAAGACTTATATCGTTCTTCATGTTTTTTTAATGCCTACAAAATAAAGTTAAAATGAAGTATTACTATCCCTTTAAACCATATTTCCTGACTGAGAGAGACTGTAAGGACTGTGGAGTAAGAGGGAAAGAATCTAGGGGAGAATATATGGGTGAGCAGGATTTACAGAGAGGGAGATGGTGAAGAAGCTGCAGGGAGGTGACTGAAGAAAAGTGGGTTGGAGAACAGGGAAAGGGGTACAGAGGGAGAGGGAACTTGACGGGGAGACAGGTGAGAGTGGATAGAGCAGTGTGGGGGGCAGGTACGAAAAAGGGGCAAGGAACGAACACAGATTGGGGGGAGGGTTGAGGGGGAAAAAAGCAACGGCTACTGAGTTAACCCTTTGAGTGCCAGATGGGTACGCAATGCATTGCTTTGCAATGCGTTTCATACACATTTGACACGCAAGGGGTTAATAAGACCTGGAACAAACCATCGGCACAGTAGGGGAAGAATAAACATTCCTTTTGATTTTAAATGAGGATTTAACCCCATGAATGCTGCAGAGGTCTCCATTGCACTGTTTTGCAATACATTTGAGACCTTGCTGGTATTCCATGGGGTTTATTTGTCCCCTAATGTTCTGTTGGTGTTAGTTGTTTTGTATTTCTTGGAATTCTGGAGCACACAGCTTCTTCACAAGGGGCAAACAAAAATCCCCCAAATTCCTATTGACTGAAATGAGACCTTTAACCAGATGAATGCCAGTGATATCTCCAACGCATTACAAAGCAATGTGTTAGAGCCCTTTCTAGCCTTCAGAGGGTTAACAGCTGAATTTAAATGAAGGGATATGTTTTGAAGTGGCCCCTGTGTTGCCGTTGCTTTGCCCCAGAATTGCTCCCCGATGATCTCATCCTCCGTGCCGCTCCGTTCTGACATCACATTTGTCCCCTGTTTTTGTCTCTCTCAGTCCTGAAACAGGAAGAAGGGCTTCCCTGGCCGTTCAGCCAAACACAGTCAACCCTTAACCGCGCCAGCAGTCTTGGTTCCTCCCCCACTCGGGCATCTTTCCGCCCCCCGCCGGGGGAGGAGGACTTTGTGAAGTCACTCAGAGTCTGTCGCCCTCATTCCTTGCACAGAGCGGCCAACGGTGAACAGGAAGACCCCTCTCAGAGGAGGAGGACAAGGTGAGAATAGATAAAGGGGTCATGGGTATAACCGCAAAGTGGAGCAAACCAACTGCACCATAGGGGACACTTTTTCATGAATTTTAAATTATGTTTTTGATCTCTCGAATGCTAGAGAGGACTCCAACGAGGAGTTAAAAGCCCGATTTACATCAATGGGTCTTTTCAATTGTACCCTAAAGTGGAGTTGGGTTACCCCAGAATTTCTTTAGTTTGTCTCTGTACAGATGTCTCATTATGCTAAGCTGAGTGCTCACTTATCTAATGACAGACTCCTAGGCCTTATTCAGTTATGGAAAAATCAATTGCACCACAGGGGACAATTATTAACTCCCAAACACTGTCATTGATTTCTATGTTTATTTTAACCCCATGAACACATTGTAGAGTTAAAGGGATAGTAATACTTAAAGGGATAGTAATACTTCGTTTTAACTTTATTTTATTTTGTAGGCATTAAAAAAACATGAAGAACGATATAAGTCTTATCTCTCAAACCTTTATGGTTTGAGAGATATTCACAAGCAAAGTTTCCCCCTCCCGCCCCTTTTTCCTAGTGTAAGCCATCTCTTCTCAGATGTGAATCAGGTTGTAAGACCAGACAGATAACAGCAGGGGACAATCTTCTTCCTATGAGAACAATGAAAGCCCTTCCCCCCTTGACAAGTTTTTCAGCTTTTTCCCTTATCTTAATTGAAGATTGTCCCTCTCTGCAGTCTACCTGGGCACCTCCCTTCTGGTCTGGCTGAACGGGGGAGTGGGGATACTTTGCTTGTGAATATCTCTTAAACCATAAAGGTTTGAGAGATAAGACTTGTATCGTTCTTCATGTTTTTTTAATGCCTACAAAATAAAATAAAGATAAAACAAAGTATTACTATCCCTTTAAGTATTACAAATCCCTATATTAAAGCCCTAGTAAAAAAAAACATATTGCCCCCAGTGTCATCTCTCAAACCTTTATGGTTTGAGAGATGAACGCTTCTAAAGAGGGCAACTTTAGAAGCAATCATCTCTCAAACCATAAAGGTTTGAGAGATGACACTGGGGGCAATATGTTTTTTTTTACTAGGGCTTTAATATAGGGATTTGTAATACTTAAGTATTACTATCCCTTTAAAGTTATAGTAATGTTTCTATTAAAGTGCAGCTCCAAGTCTTCTTTATGTTTTTTATAACACATAGCGCTATATTTCTTTACTTACATATTTGTAGTTTAAACGCTATTCAAGCCTAAAGGATCCCCCTCCGCCCTTCTGGCTGCCTCCCATTAGATGAGGAATCCAGATGTAGGACCGGACGGATCCAGTGAGGGACAATCTTCATTCAGTAACTATAAGGAAAACCCTGCCACCCTTTGACGAAGGAGGACAGGATTTTCCTTTTGCTTACTGAACACTTCACCTCTCAGCGCTCCATCTGTACCAGACTGAGGCAGAGTGACGCAGGGAAAGGGGCAGGCGAGAGATCCTTTCAGCTTGAATAGCGTTTCAACTACAGAACTGTAAGTAATTAAATATAGAGCTACATGTTAAAAAAAAAAACAACATAAAAAATACTCAGAGCTGCACTTTAATATAAATTTTACTATCCCTTTAGAAGCCATATTTAATTCAAAGGGGAATTTTCCTTAATCTCCTACTGTGATGCTGGTTTGATCCAGAACTGTACCTTTTAATCTTCTTGTATAAGGCCTCTAGTTTCTGTATTGTGGATGACCCTGCTGCCCTGCTATGGGATGTACAGACTATTGCCTGTATTTTGGTAATAGCCTGATGGGGGAGGAAAAGACTCATAGCTCCTTCTGTCTGTGTCACTCTGTCACCCTGCAGGAGGAGGGACAGACTCATAGCTCCTTCTGTCTGTGTCACTGTGTCACCCTGCAGGGGGAGGGACAGACTCATATCTCCTTCTGTCTGTGTCACTGTGTCACCCTGCAGGAGGAGGGACAGACTCATAGCTCCTTCTGTCTGTGTCACTGTGTCACCCTGCAGGAGGAGGGACAGACTCATATCTCCTTCTGTGTGTGTCACTGTGTCACCCTGCAGGGGGAGGGACAGACTCATATCTCCTTCTGTCTGTGTCACCCTGCAGGAGGAGGGACAGACTCATAGCTCCTTCTGTCTGTGTCACTGTGTCACCCTGCAGGAGGAGGGACAGACTCATATCTCCTTCTGTCTGTGTTACTGTGTCACCCTGCAGGGGGAGGGACATACTCATATCTCCTTCTGTGTGTGTCACTGTGTCACCCTGCAGGGGGAGGGACAGACTCATATCTCCTTCTGTCTGTGTCACTGTGTCACCCTGCAGGAGGAGGGACAGACTCATATCTCCTTCTGTCTGTGTCACTGTGTCACCCTGCAGGAGGAGGGACAGACTCATAGCTCCTTCTGTCTGTGTCACTGTGTCACCCTGCAGGGGGAGGGACAGACTCATAGCTCCTTCTGTCTGTGTCACTGTGTCACCCTGCAGGAGGAGGGACAGACTCATATCTCCTTCTGTCTGTGTCACTGTGTCACCCTGCAGAAGGAGGGACTAGGACTTATATCTCCTTCTGTCTGTGTCACTGTGTCACCCTGCAGGGGGAGGGACAGACTCATATCTCCTTCTGTCTATGTCACTGTGTCACCCTGCAGGAGGAGGGACAGACTCATATCTCCTTCTGTCTGTGTCACTGTGTCACCCTGCAGGAGGAGGGACAGACTCATAGCTCCTTCTGTCTGTGTTACTATGTCACCCTGCAGGAGGAGGAACAGACTCATAGCTCCTTCTGTCTGTGTCACTGTGTCACCCTGCAGGAGGAGGGACAGACTCACATCTCCTTCTGTCTGTGTCACTGTGTCACCCTGCAGGAGGAGGGACAGACTCACATCTCCTTCTGTCTGTGTCACTGTGTCACCCTGCAGGAGGAGGGACAGACTCATAGCTCCTTCTGTCTGTGTCACTGTGTCACCCTGCAGGAGGAGGGACAGACTCATATCTCCTTCTGTCTGTGTCACTGTGTCACCCTGCAGGAGGAGGGACAGACTCATATCTCCTTCTGTCTGTGTCACTGTGTCACCCTGCAGGAGGAGGGACAGACTCATATCTCCTTCTGTCTGTGTCACTGTGTCACCCTGCAGGAGGAGGGACAGACTCATATCTCCTTCTGTCTGTGTCACTATATCACCCTGCAGGAGGAGGGACAGACTCATATCTCCTTCTGTCTGTGTCACTGTGTCACCCTGCAGGGGGAGGGACAGACTCATAGCTCCTTCTGTCTGTGTCACTATATCACCCTGCAGGAGGAGGGACAGACTCATATCTCCTTCTGTCTGTGTCACTGTGTCACCCTGCAGGGGGAGGGACATACTCATATCTCCTTCTGTCTGTGTCACTGTGTCACCCTGCAGGAGGAGGGACAGACTCATATCTCCTTCTGTGTGTGTCACTGTGTCACCCTGCAGGAGGAGGGACAGACTCATATCTCCTTCTGTCTGTGTCATTGTGTCACCCTGCAGGAGGAGGGACAGACTCATATCTCCTTCTGTCTGTGTCACTGTGTCACCCTGCAGGAGGAGGGACAGACTCATATCTCCTTCTGTCTGTGTCACTGTGTCACCCTGCAGGAGGAGGGATAGACTCATATCTCCTTCTGTCTGTGTCACTGTGTCACCCTGCAGGAGGAGGGACAGACTCATATCTCCTTCTGTGTGTGTCACTGTGTCACCCTGCAGGAGGAGGGACAGACTCATATCTCCTTCTGTCTGTGTCATTGTGTCACCCTGCAGGAGGAGGGACAGACTCATATCTCCTTCTGTCTGTGTCACTGTGTCACCCTGCAGGAGGAGGGACAGACTCATATCTCCTTCTGTCTGTGTCACTGTGTCACCCTGCAGGAGGAGGGATAGACTCATATCTCCTTCTGTCTGTGTCACTGTGTCACCCTGCAGGAGGAGGGGCAGACTCATATCTCCTTCTGTCTGTGTCACCCTGCAGGAGGAGGGACAGACATAGCTTCTTCTGTCTGTGTCACTGTGTCACCCTGCAGGAGGAGGGACAGACTCATATCTCCTTCTGTCTGTGTCACTGTGTCACCCTGCAGGAGGAGGGACAGACTCATAGCTCCTTCTGTCTGTGTCACTGTGTCACCCAGCAGGAGGAGGGACAGACTCATATCTCCTTCTGTCTGTGTCACCCTGCAGTGGGAGGAACAGACTCCTAGCTCCTTCTGTGTGTGTCACCCTGCAGTGGGAGGAACAGACTCATAGCTCCTCCTGTCTGTGTCACCCTGCAGTGGGAGGGACATACTCATAGCTCCTTCTGTCTGTCACCCTGCAGTGGGAGGGACATACTCATAGCTCCTTCTGTCTGTCACCCTGCAGGGGGAGGGACATACTCATAGCTCCTTCTGTCTGTCACCCTGCAGGGGGAGGGACATACTCATAGCTCCTTCTGTCTGTGTCACCCTGCAGGAGGAGGGACTGACTCATATCTCCTTCTGTCTGTGTCACCCTGCAGTGGGAGGGACATACTCATAGCTCATTCAGTCTGTGTCATTGTGTCACCCTGCAGGAGGAGGGACAGACTTCTCTTTATATGGCTGATTTGATCTGTAAGACAATGGATACTTTTCTGTCTGTCTGTCACTGTATCCCTTATTTCTTTTTCTCTCTCATTCTTTCTCTCCTCCTCCCTTTCCCTACCAGTTCCCTCAACCGCCCTCAAAGCATCCACCATTAACATGGACTTTGTACCTCTCCCCTTCTCATTTCTCCTGCAGTCTAAGGAGGACACGTTTTAGAAGTGTTACCGTACAATGAACATTATTGGTTATGACAAAGATGAAGCATTAACCCCTTGGATGGGAAACAATGCACTGGAGATGTCTCTCGTACCCAAGGGGTTAACCATTTGGAAAAGAAATGTCACTGTCCTTTCTGCTAAAAGCTTCAGTTTGTTGTTGGCATAGAGATCTATACACTAGACTGAGATGTCCAATAGACTTCTGTTATCAGACACAGTAAGGTGGTGGTGGGGGGGGGGGGGACAGGCCATTTTATTTTTAACAAAGGGAATTAAAATGGAGCAAGTACTGTGGGGTAAGGGAGCAGGAGAAAATGGGAATGGTAAGTGGAACAGAGCAGGACCATTGAGGTTGCAGAGGAGCTGTACCTGGGTAGGAGGTGAAACAGGGGAAGGAGGAGCAGCAGCATGTTAACTGAAGCAGGGATATTGGGTAAAGATTTCTATGAATTCTGGGAGCAAGAAGGAAGCAGACCGTGACAGAGGCAAACAGGGATTGTGACGTCCAGAAGGTGGTTTGGCAGAGACAGTGTCTGTGAGGGCTGAGCGCCCCTTGGTATGCTGCCATGACTTTAGATGTGGGACATCACTGGGGCCAAGGCCAGATTTCCAAATAGGCACAGTAGGTGACTGCCTAGAGCTCCGAATATTGAGGGGCAGAGCCTCAAATGTACTGACCACATCCACATTCTGTATTATGGGTGTGGCCACAAGAATCTCAATGTTCCTGCACAGGTTTTATACCCCGTTACAGGCTATGATTGAATCCCTTGGCTGCTAGAGGCGTTGGAGATCTCTTTAGCAGCCAAGGGGTAAAAGCCTTTTTTTCTTTCTTTTTTTTTTTTTTGTCCGTCCTTGTTATAGCCCAAGGGTG
Source organism: Rhinophrynus dorsalis (assembly GCA_037306005.1). Classification (NCBI taxonomy): domain Eukaryota; kingdom Metazoa; phylum Chordata; class Amphibia; order Anura; family Rhinophrynidae; genus Rhinophrynus; species Rhinophrynus dorsalis. Next base: position 167,966,399 of record CM074726.1, on the reverse strand, counting down.
TTTTCTGTAACAGGAAACAGTGGATGGGACTGGGGGAGGGTCATATGAATAGTGAAAGCATGGGAGGAGCTAAGGGTGCCTAGAATGCCTTGCCTATGGGCACCTGGGATGTAAATCCAGCTCTGAGTGGGGCAGGAAGGTTCACTTTTAAAAGGTTGCACGCAAAAGAGCGTGCAACCACTTGACAGTAACCATGTCGCCTGGGTGAAAATGGAGACATGAGAATCTCGCATTGCATGACAGCATGAGATTCTCATGTCGCCTACTGAATGGTTGCATAGAGCGATCTTATATCTGCATTGCATAGAATAATTATAAAGCCGATCCCCCAATCGAAAATAAAGAAAACAAATGCTTTTCATACAAGATGTTGTGGGTCAAACCAGACAACACGTAAAAAGAAGCTGTATTTTTATGCTCCCTAATTGTCCTTCTGTCTATAAGTCCTCTGACATGGCCATGCAAGTTGAGAACTCCAGGCTCTCACTCCCCTTCTCTGCCTGCTCCACTTCTACCTGTCATTCTGCAGGCAGAGAAGGGAAATGAGAGCCTGGAGTTCTCAACTTGCATGGCCATGTCAGATGATGGATAGTCAGAAGGACAATTAGGAAGCATAAAAATACAGCTTCTTTTTGCGTGTTGTCTAGTTTGATCCACAACATCTTGTATGAAAAGCCTTTATTTTCGATTGGGGGATAGGCTCTATAATTATTCTATGCAATGCAGATATAAGATCGCTCTATGCGACCATTCAGTACGCGACATGAGAATCTTATGCTGTCATGCAGTGCGAGATTCTCATGTCGCCATTTTTATCCAGGCAACATGGTTAATGTGTCAAGTTGTCGCACGCTCTTTTGCGTGCAAACGTGCAACCTTTTAAAAGGATACCGGGCAGGAACAGGTCTTGCAGCTCATGCGATAATGCATATCACCCCATTCCAATACTCATAACTGATCACTTAGCATTCTGTCTGTATTCAGATACTACACTTCTAGATCTTGCTAACCAATAACATGGCTGTACATTGTTAGTGGTGATAGCTTTTAAGAGTGGATACATTTTGATCTACTGTATAGAACTCTATGGGTGATATGCATGAAAGTAAGAGAAGCAAGTCTTGTCAAAACCAACTGCGTCATAGGGGACAAATTTCTATAGATTTAAATGAGTCTTTTTAACCTTTGAATGACAGAGAAGTATTCAATGCATTGCAAAGCAATTCTTTGGAGACCTCTATCTTTGAATGGGTTAAACACCCCTATGATGCAGTTTGTAGCAGAATTGCTAGTCTTTCTATATATTGCCCTATTACTTTCACAGAATACATTATCACAAGCCTGCTTTGGTTCATCCCCATTCCAATAGACTGTGACTGTAGAATGACGCGTTTGACTACAAGGGCTCTGTGTTTGGCTCAGGCCATTATCACTCACATGTTAAACCTTTCTCTGCTAATTAGCAATTACTTGGATCTAGAGGATATCTGACTCATGTTGCTGATCATATTGGTAGTGGAATGTTTTCATATAAATGGAGATCAGGCTGAAACGGCTATAAACATTTCTGCAAAGCTGTAAACTTCACTGAGAGGGTAGTAGATAAGTGGAATAGCCTACAAGCAGAAGTGGTACAGGTTAATACAGTGAGGGAATGTAAACATGCATGGGATAGGCATAAGCCTGTCCTAAACATAAGACAAGACCAAGGACAAAATAAGTTTTGAGGTCTTTACAGAAGAAAAATGGGCAGAATAGATGGGCTGAATGGTTCTTATCTGCAATCAAATTCTATGTTTCTATGTACTGCACCCAGAAAATGGAAGTTTGAGTTGTATTAACTTTTGAATAAAACATCTCTGTTCCCTTGTTTTACTCAGCAGGATAAACTTCCTACCTTCCTATCTGTCTATCTCTATATATACATTTTTTTTAACATCTTATGCAATAATTATAATGTACCTCTTACACAATACAACCTGTGGGTGTTTTACATACACTGGCTGTAAAGTATGCAGATATTTTAACACTAGTGTAAAAGCCTGTGTACACGGGCCAAGGTCCGGGTAATGTTAAGAGGCCGCTACCTTACTGCTCCACGTGATGCAGTCTTGCTTAGCATCACTAACACGATGCAATCATGCGCAGTAGAGACTTCCCGAGTGCAGGCAGTCTCCACTGTGCATGACTGCATTGTGACAAACATCCTAGCGAATTATTATATAAAGACAAGCCATTTGGGACTGCGTTGCCCATCATGTTATGACCATTGGGTGTACATGTGTGAAATGTAGACAAAATGATAAACACTGACATATGCAACACACAGACAGACACATACACACACTGAGTGGCAGAAACATACAAAAGACACCCACACTCACACAGACACACCGGAGATGCACACATGGACACACATATGTAACAGAGATGTACACACACACACACACATGCAACTCACATGCGTACAACAGACATGCTCACACACAGGTAACAGATATGCACACACACACATGCAGCAGACATACGTACACACACATGAAACAGACATACGCATACACACTACATACACACGCACACAAAAGCTACAGACACACGCACACACGCTACAGACACACGCACACACACTCTACAGACACACGCACACAACAGACATACAAAGACACGCAACAGACATAGACACACAGTGGGGACTCTGACACAGTGATAGGTGCCCCCCCCCCCCCGTGTGTGGAGGTTCTGGTTCTTGCTGGTTCACAGAATCTGCAGGTTCTGAGTGTAGACGTTGGGGTCGTGGCCACCCTGGGATTAGTGTAGGAGCATTACAGTGGTGTGTAGGTAACAATCTGCAGTATTCAGAGAGTTAGAAGTAAAATGTAGCCCCCTAGGGACCAGAGGACATCGCTTCATGACATGTTGCCATCCCCACTGTGGTCCTGAAACGGTGAAATCAATGGTATTTGTTATTTACTTTACTTTGGGGCAGAATTGCAGTATTATGTCTCTGTGTGTTTGGTGTAGAAGTGGAAAGCACAAAATGAAAGATTATGTGAGAGAGACTTATACCAGCATGTTAAGCCATAGAGTGCCATGCAGTATACAGTGGTGTGTCATGTCAGTTAACCCTTTGAGTGCTGGAAAGGCATCCAATGCATTGTGGTGCAATGCATTAGTTACCTCTCTGGCACTCAAGTGGTTAAATAGAGTGTTGTTAATTTGTCCCAATGACCTAAATAATGTAGATTCAGCACCCCACATTACTGGCCCTGGTACAGCAGAGACGCTCTTCTCCACACAATGTGCCTCGCAGTGTCCGGATCCAGTGCGGGAGGAAGAAGCCGCTGTTGACTGTGAGGAAACAGGCCTGAGCCTAGGGGCTGGCAGGGTTATCGGCCATGGAGAGGGCATGCTGGGGGTCTGGGAGTTGAGGAAAGAAGAGGGATCTTCCTGGCCATGTAGTGTCCATTAAAAAAAAAAAAAAAAAAAAGGGGGATTCAAAAACCCCCAACATGGTCACACCGGAAAATGTCGAGAGTATATAATATTTTAAAGGGATATTAATAATTCTATTATAGTTTTATTTCTGAGTCTTGTTGATATTTTAGTAACATGTACCACTATAATTACTTAGTGCAGTAGTTAAAACTGAATTGAAGCCAAAAGGATCCCCCTCACGCCCCTTCTTGCCAACTCCCATTAGATGTGGAATCCAGTTGTGACCGGATGGATGCAGCGAGGGACAATCTTCATTCAGTAACTATAATGAACCCCTTGATGAAGGAGTACAGAATTTTCTTTTCGCTTACTGAAGATTGTCCCTTGGCATGCTCCATCCGGACCAGACTGAGAGGCTGAGTGACGCAGGGAAAGGGGCAGGAGGGGGATCCTTTTGGCTGGAATATCTTTTTAAGTACAACACTGTAAGCAGTAAAATATAGTGCTACATGTTAAAAAAAATATAAAGACTCACAGGTAAACTTTAATAGAAGTATTACTATCCCTTTAATGTGTTGCACAACCCTGTGGCACTCCAAGGGTTAACAGTTTGAGTAGCATAGGCATCTGATATCCCTCCCTTGTACAGTACTTCACTGCAAGTTAAGAGTGTAAAAGGGTTTAAACCTATTGACACCTCTTTGTGTAACTGAATAAATTATTTGCAGCAAGAGTAAAGTATTTTATTGACACATACTAATTTAGAAATGCATATACTGAAGATTAAGTATATATTTATGTGACTTTTATAGCTGTGGAGCAATGTGATACACACTACTTATTGTAATCTCCAGAAAAGAGGGACAAAAGGGTAGAAAAGAGTCTCAAAAGGGGAGTGTCCCTCCTAAAGAGGGACACTTGGGAGGTATGAAGCACTAATATATCCTAAAGAGGGACACGTGGGAGGTATGAAGCACTAATATATCCTAAAAAGGGACATGTGGGAGGTATGAAGCACTAATGTATCCTAAAGAGTGACACTTGGGAGGTATGAAGCACTAATATATCCTAAAGAGTGACACTTGGGAGGTATGAAGCACTAATATATCCTAAAGAGGGACACTTGGGAGGTATGAAGCACGAATATATCCTAAATAGGGACACTTGGGAGGTATGAAATACTAATATATCCTAAACAGGGACATTTGGGAGGTATGAAATACTAATATATCCTAAAGAGGGACACTTGGGAGGTATGCAATGTTGTATTTTATTTCTCCTTTACTTTGGGCCAGAATAGCAGTATTATGCTTGTGTGTGTGTGTGTGTTTGGGTTGTGCAAATGGAAAGCATTAAATAAAAGGAGCGTTTGAATGCCAGAGGGTGTTGCAATGCGTTGTGCACCCCTCTGGCACTCAAAGGGTTAAGGTATAGAGAGGCATGTCAGAATTAAATAGCGGTGGGAAGTGTATTCATACCTGAGAACTTTGACTCGTGGAGTCCCTGGAGGGGACTTCTGTGGTGCTGATGTGGAGAGGCCAACGGGGCAATTTGGGTTAAAAGTGAGAGGGGCTTAATCACAAGTAGGGGCGGGGCTTAAAAGAAGTCTGGAAAAGTGTTAGTAATAGGCTGGGGAAGGAGGAGAAGTTGGAGGGAAATGCAAGTTTACAGTGTGAGGGGTTTGAACACACTCCTTGAGGGGAAAACTTGATTCACAACCCTGTGGCAGTCAGTGAGAGGAGTGTGTACCTGATGGCTGCCTGTCCTGTGTCTTGCATGTAAAATGATGACAGTCAAGAAATAATTCAGCAGTGAGGGCCTACCGTATCCCTTTGCATGCCATTTTGTTCCCCTGGTGCTGCAGCTTCAGTTCAGTGGCTGCACTACAGGTCCTGCTGAGGAGACTGGGAGTCAGACTGAGTGACTGTGGTGTGCGTGTCAGCCATATTTCTTTCTGGTTTTGTGTGAGTGGGGCATGTGTGTGTCTGTGGTGTAGGAGCAAGTGGCAGCCATTTTCTTCCCTCAGTTGTGGGCAGGCTGGGCAGTAGGAAGTGTATTCATACTTGGGAACGTTTACTTGTGGAGTCCCTCATGTGGTGCTGATGTGGAGAAAGCAATGGGGAATTTGGGTTAAAAGTGGGCAGGGCTTAATCATGAGTAGGGGCGGGGCTTAACATAAATGTGAAAAAGTGTTAGTAATAGGCTGGGGAAGGAGGAGAAGTGGGAGGGAAATGCAAGTTTACAGTGTGAGTGGTTTAAACGCACTCCTTGAGGGGTAAAACTTGATACACAACCCTGTGGCAGTCAGTGGGTTAAGAGTGTACCTGATGACTGCCTGTCTGGTGTCTTGCATGGCAAATGATGACAGTCAAGAAATAATTCAGCAATGAGGGCCTACCTTAACCATTTGAGTGCCATTTTGTTCCCCTGGTACTGCAGCTTCCCTTCACTGGCTGTACTACAGGTCCTGCTGAGGCCACTGGGAGACAGAGTGAGTGACTGTGTAGTGTGTGTGTGTTTGTCAGCCATATTTCTTTCTGGTTTTGTGTGTGTTTGTTTGGTGCTCTGTGTGTGTGTGTATGTGTTTGTGTGGTGCTGTGTGAGTGGAGCATGTGTGTGTTTTATGCTGTGTGTGAGTGGGGCATGTGTGTGTGTCTGTGGTGTAGGAGCAAGTGGCAGCTATTTTGTTTTTTTCCTCAGTTGGATAGTAGTGGGCAGGATGGATAGTCCTGTGAAAATCACACATCCACTGAATCACCCAATGGGAGCAGTAACTCCTCCTTACTGCCACCCCTCGGTGTGTCTCCTGAGAAGACATAAATTATGTAATGAGGCTTTCTCTTTTATATACATACACACACACACACACACATATTGACTGATTAAAAAGAAATGTAATTATCCCTTGAATTCTGGAGAGGTTGTATTTTCTCCATTTCCAATAACGGGTTTATATTTGCACTGCAGGAATCATTGTACATTCAGGATGACTTCTGCAACCAGTATGGCTGTCAACGAAGGGGGGAAGGAGTTCTGCCTGATTTTAGTGCCTCACTTGGGACAAAGCTGCCATTCACTCTAGATACAAGTAATAGATTCATGTTCCCCTGGGGTGATTTGGCATGGGCTGGACTTGATAGACTCATGTCTTTTTTTCAGTCTCATTAACTATTGTTACGATACTCCTTAACTATGGAAATGTTCCATTTACCAACAATTGAGGGCTCATATAAAAAAAAGAAAATTTGTATTAACAGTTTTGCATTCAGTAGCTCCGTTTTTTTTTTAAATGTATCTCTTGCTTATATTCTGTGTATTTCGCCATTTGAGTATTTCCACTGCATCATTCCAACCCCTTTCATCAGACTAATGAATTAATGACAACCCACTGAGCTACATAGAGGTATTCATCTAAATGCACTGACTACCTATCTGGTGCTCAGTGGGTGAAAGGTAGATAGACATTTTTTTTTATTTATTTATTTTTGTTATGCAATCGAATTATCATTAATTTCGACCTTAGATGTTTAACCCTTTATCCCTTTCAGTGCCAGAGGGGTACACAACGCATCTCTAGCACTTAAAGAGTTAAAGAACAGATGCACCCCCTCTGGTTCTTTAAAGTCAGAACTTCACTTATAATCAGGGCAGAAAACAAAATGACCACAAGGGATCATTTCAACATGAATTAGCTCTCCAAAATAATGTTTAAGTAAAATTGGATATGACACATGATTGCACATGATTGTTTGTTCCCAGGCTTCAAGACACTAAACGCCTCCCACTGGGGAACCATTTAAAGGAGCAGGAAACTTTTTTTTTTTTTCTTTAAATGAAAAAATATATATTGTAGGGAGTTTCCTGTTGAGCAAAATAAGGGTACTCCCACTACTAAGAGATGCATATTTCCAGTTATTACTGTTTAAACCTGTTTTGTTTTTTTTGTTGTTTTTTTTTACACATTAGTAGTGCCCTCTAGTGGTCAAATTCCAATTAGTTTTTCTGTTACATTCTAATGGAGAGGAAAGTCAGTGACTAAAAATTCTCCACAGAATGTGGTAAACTGCTGCATTACTTCCTGTCAGAACTATCAGGAAGTAAACACAAAGTAAATCCACTTCCTGATTATTTGAACGGTTATAATGTTTGAATAAAACAACTGACAACTGTGGGCATGACCTTGTTTTACTCAGCAGGAAAAGTCCTATAACATGTAGGTTTTCATAAAAAAAAAAAAAGCTTACTGCTCCTTTTACAAAGAATTGGTTCATAGTGGTCATTAGGATTTTCTGCCCAGCGCAATGTAAGTGTGTTTATGTGCGTTCGTGCCCTAATGGAGGTTATTAAGGGAGAGGCTCATGTTCATTTAAGTTGTTTTATGTCAAATATTGATACCAGTTCCGAAAATTCTGATTTTGACTGTTGTTTTCTTTTTTCCTTCTCCTCACGTTTGCTGCATCCCTCCCCAAACTTTATCTCTCCATTAATATAAACACTGCCTGGGCCGTGGTATAACTAGTCACTGGAGGGGACTGGGGAAAAGGTTATTTGGTGCCCTCAATTCAAAAATATTATCCATGGTGCATAACGAGAACCTGTTAGATCTTGGGTCCAGTAGGCTCCCTTGGAGGTTGGGTCCCATCATAACTGTACCCTTTCCCACCTCTGAAGCTAGGCCCCAGCACCTGGGTATGTGACAGGCTGTTCAGCACCTACCTAGTAGATTTTCACTGACCCTTAGTGTCATTGATGGTCTATGAAAAAGAGAAGCTGCCCCTTTTTTGGGCAGGGATAGGCATCCACATGTCACATCTCTAAGCTGGCAAAATGTTTTTACATACCATGTGATTGTATAGTGTAGCGTAGTTGAGAAAGAGACCTTTTTTCACTTAAACATTATTTTTATATTTGCCGTTTTTTTTTTTTTTTGTTTTTTTTTTGTTTGTTTGGTTTTTTTTTTTAAGTCACCACTAGATGGCTGTATTACATTTGTTGTCAATGAAGAACTTTTTATCCAAAAGCTATCAATTGACTGCAAGAGCATCAGCATCGTGTTGGAGATGTTTAATTAAACTGCAAATCTGAAAAAATAATCTAAAAGAAAAGATACCCAAAAACATCTTTACTAAACTACACTACTCTGCAAGTTTTATCTCCTTGGGGACACTGCCTTGGAGATGTATCTAGCATCCAAGGGGTTAAAAGTACAAATAAAAGAACAAATATATATTTCTTTTTTATTTTGGTTTCCCTTCAATAAAATTTGTTTTGTTGGGGATGTTTTAATTAATGACATGAATAAAAATGAAGGATGAAGAAGCAATATTTTGTATTGGGTGACACTTTTGTTTTGTTACAAGGATGAAGTGTGGGTTCATGAGAGAGCGAAAGGGGAATTGGAGAGAAGAGTGAGGAGAGAGGGAAAGGGGGAGAGGAGAGGAGAGAGGGAAAGGAGGAGAGGAAAGAGGGAAAGGGGGAGAAGAGAGAGGGAGAGGAGAGAGGGAAAGGGGAATAGGAGAGGAGAGAGGAAAAGGGGGAGAGGAGAGAGGGAAAGGGGGAGAGGAGAGAGGGAAAGGGGGAGAAGAGAGAGGGAGAGGAGAGAGGGAAAGGGGAATAGGAGAGGAGAGAGGAAAAGGGGGAGAGGAGAGAGGAAAAGGGGGAGAGGAGAGAGGGAAAGGGGGAGAAGAGAGAGGGAAAGGGGGAGAAGAGAGAGGGAAAGGGGGAGAGGAGAGAGGGAAAGGGGAATAGGAGAGGAGAGAGGGAAAGGGGGATAGGAGAGGAGAGAGGGAAAGGGGGAGCGGAGAAAGGCGGAGAGAGAGAAAGGGGGAGAGGGGAAAGTGGGAGCGGAGAAGAGTGGAGAGAGGGAAAGGGGGAGCGGAAAGGGAGAGAGGGAGAGGAGAGAGGGAAAGGGGGATAAGGGGATAGGAGAGGGAAAGGGGGATAGAAGAGGAGACCATGGTGGTTAGTGTGAAACAGAGGTGGGTGCATACCTGTGAACAGGTACTGATTTCCAGATACAGTTCCTTGTTCTGGCTTCTTGTCCCTGGTTTTAAAACTTAGTCACAACCCCTTATTCTGTGTGCTTCTCTCTAAACGTTTAATAGGTTTATAAGCTTCTTCACATATTAATATTACCTATTTATACGATTTAATGTCGTTTTTAGGCATTGGTAATGTTTATTTCACTGCGTTGTGCGAGCTTTCCTGCTATCATTCCTCAAGGCAGTACTATGGACCAGTCTTGTTGGCTGTGAAAGGATGATCAGACTTGTAGTCCAGCAACAGCTGGAGGGCCACACATTACCCACTCATGCAATTAGATGTGTAGGTTATAGAGAACTGGATGGTCTGATGAGCGATTAACCCTTTGAGTTCCAGAGAGGATACCTGTCTGGAACTCAAAGGGTTAAACGTTCTGAGGAATTTTCCAGAGGATGTGAGTGTTGCACTGAAAGAAGAGGTATTTAAAAGAACACTAACCTCTTCAAATGAACTGGATTTATGTGCACTTAAACTGATAGTAACGTTTCACAGTAAAAGCAGTTCCAATTAATCTTCATAGTATTTGGGCCATAGAGAGTGTTATTTCAATACTGTCAGAGTTGTAGTTCAAGTGTAATTGAATGATAAAGTATCCCCCTTCCCTCCCCTTTTACTGATGTAACACTGCTCACCTCAGAGCAGCAAGACTGTCCGGATGGATCTCAGAGGGGGACAATCTTCAGTGATCATAAGGGAAAACCTGAAAAACCTGTCAGGGGTGCATGGTTTTATTATGATCACAGTAAGAAGATTGCCCCTTGCTGTGATCTGTCCGGTCAAGATGTCACCTGATGATGTCATCATTTGTCATGTTATGTTATTTCCTCATTTCTATATTTCACTCACTTTTGGTTTTACTTAATTCATCTTTCACCTCCAAACACTTTTCTCCATTTCATATTCTGAAATCACCAACCCACCTTTTTTTCCCCATCATTACTTCCACCACCTTTTTTCCTCCTTCTCCCCTCCCTCTCTCCCCCGTCTGTTTATCCTCTCAGTGCCATGAATCTCTCCCGTGGTCTCTTGGCTCAGAGAAACGGCTACAGCCGGCACGTTGCGCCCAATCCCGTACTACTCGCCAGTGGACAGCCTTCAGGTAAGTGCAGGGGAAAAGATTCTGTCTGTCTGCTTATCCCATACCTATCCTTTATTCACTTTGGGGCATATGAGTAAAGTCAAACGAGACAAAAAGTCACATTGATTTCCCATCACCCACTCACTGCTGGAAAAAAAAATGGACCTAGCACCAGTGGAACCAAGGACTTGTTTTCGCGAAGCTAGAGGTCATCTAATTGTCATACCTGGGAACTTTAATTTGTGGAGTCCCCGGAGGGGATTCCTCTGATGCCTCTGGGGATTATAATTGCCACAAATTGTGGCCAAAAGGGGGTGGGGCTTTCCGGGGCATCACACAAATGGGCAGGAAGTGGGAGGAACTGGGTGGGGAAGGGAGAAATGTGGGAGGAACAGGGTGGGAAGGAGCAGAAGTGGGCAGAGTTTTGAAGAAAATTCCCCACATCCAGAGAATCGGCCTCTGTGTTGGAGACCTCTAGCTTTAAATGGCTTACAGGCCAGATTAACTGGATTATTTGTTCCCTGTGGTTCAGCAGGTTTGGCCCATAATTGCTCTCTTTCTTTATACAAATGGCCCCATTATATTTCTGTCAATTTTCTTCTTTCTGTTTTCCTTGCGTGTGTGTGTTTGTCTGTTTTACTCCAGTTTTCATTCTCTTTGCAGCTCAGATTAAAGGAAAACCGGGCGAGACAGAGAACGGGTAAGAACAACGTCCTTCTGTGTCACTTAGGTTCTTAAAGGGACAGTAATGCTTAAAACCCTGCTGTTCTTTTGCAAAGGGCCCAGATTCATATGATAACTTTTCTATGTCTTATAGATGAAATGGTTTGTGTTGCTTTTTAGCAATTTAGTAAAGATTTCCCTGCAGAGGGAAGTTCAGACTTACATTCCTCCTGTCTGTGGTGTCACCCTGTAGGGGGAGGGACAGACTCCTACTGTCTGTGTCACCCTGCAGGGGAGGGACAGACTCATATCTCCTTCTGTCTGTGTCACTGTGTCACCCTGCAGGAGGAGGGACAGACTCATATCTCCTTCTGCCTGTGTCACTGTGTCACCCTGCAGGGGGAGGAACAGACTCATATCTCCTTCTGTCTGTGTCACTGTATCACCCTGCAGGAGGAGGGACCGACTCATATCTCCTTCTGTCTGTGTCACCCTACAGGGGGAAGGACAGACTCACATCTCCTTCTGTCTGTGTCACTGTGTCACCTGCAGGAGGAGGGACAGACTCATATCTCCTTCTGCCTGTGTCACTGTGTCACCCTGCAGGAGGAGGGACAGATTCATATCTCCTTCCGTCTGTGTCACCCTGCAGGAGGAGGGACAGACTCATAGCTCCTTCTGTCTGTGTCACTGTGTCACCCTGCAGGAGGAGGGACAGACTCATATCTCCTTCTGTCTGTGTCACTGTGTCACCCTGCAGGAGGAGCAACAGACTCATATCTCCTTCTGTCTATGTCACTGTGTCACCTGCAGGAGGAGGGACAGACTCATATCTCCTTCTGTCTGTGTCACTGTGTCACCCTGCAGGGGGAGGGACAGGCTCATAGCTCCTTCTGTCTGTGTCACCCTGCAGGAGGAGGGACAGACTCATATCTCCTTCTGTCTGTGTCACTGTGTCACCCTGCAGGAGGAGGGACAGACTCATATCTCCTACTGTCTGTGTCACTGTGTCACCCTGCAGGGGGAGGGACAGACTCATAGCTCCTTCTCTCTGTGTCACTGTGTCACCCTGCAGGGGGAGGGACAGATTCATATCTCCTTCTGTCTGTGTCACTGTGTCACCCTGCAGGAGGAGGGACAGACTCATATCTCCTACTGTCTGTGTCACTGTGTCACCCTGCAGGGGGAGGGACAGGCTCATAGCTCCTTCTGTCTGTGTCACCCTGCAGGAGGAGGGACAGACTCATATCTCCTTCTGTCTGTGTCACTCTGTCACCCTGCAGGAGGAGGGACAGACTCATATCTCCTTCTGTCTGTGTCACTCTGTCACCCTGCAGGAGGAGGGACAGACTCATATCTCCTTCTGTCTGTGTCACTCTGTCACCCTGCAGGAGGAGGGACAGACTCATATCTACTTCTGTCTGTGTCACCCTGCAGGAGGAGCGACAGACTCATATCTCCTTCTGTCTGTGTCACTGTGTCACCCTACAGGAGGAGGGACAGACTCATATCTCCTTCTGTCTGTGTCACTGCGTCACCCTGCAGGAGGAGGGACAGACTCATATCTCCTTCTGTCTGTGTCACTGTGTCACCTGCAGGAGGAGGGACAGACTCATATCTCCTACTGTCTGTGTCACTGTGTCACCCTGCAGGGGGAGGGACAGGCTCATAGCTCCTTCTGTCTGTGTCACCCTGCAGGAGGAGGGACAGACTCATATCTCCTTCTGTCTGTGTCACTGTGTTACCCTGCAGGAGGAGGGACAGACTCATAGCTCCTTCTGTCTGTGTCACTGTGTCACCCTCCAGGGGGCGGAACAGACTCATATCTCCTTCTGTCTGTGTCACTGTGTCACCCAGCAGGGGGTGGAACAGACTCATATCTCCTTCTGTCTGTGTCACTGTGTCACCCATCAGGGGGCGGAACAGACTCATATCTCCCTTCTACCTGAGTGTTTGTCTTTTCAGGGTAAGTGAAGAGATGATCCCAGCAGACCCTCCTAATTCGAATTGCCCCCTCCAAAGTGATCAGCATCTTGCAGCACCCTCACAGAATGAGACCATAGGAGCATCTAAAGTTACCCTGAAGCAGGAAGAACAACTAAGGAACTACCTCCCAGATACCCAGAAATCTCCACAATGGAATTATCAGCCCTCCTGGACTGTGCTGGGTACTGTAACAAATGCGCAATGGGTGAGACGGAAACAGGAGCTACGGAGCACGCGGCCATGGTGAGGAGCAGAGCAGACGAGGAGGGTCTATAATGGCACAGAGAGTGCAGCCTGACAAGGACTTGGGGAAGAGAGAGAGAATTGTAATATAGGGGAGATTTGTATTACAGAGGGAGAAAATGATTGTTGAGAAGGAAAGACTTCAGACTGGCAGCAAGACATTTATATTTTTCACAAAAATTTGTATATCAAAATAAACCAGACATTTTGTATCAGATTTTTTTTTTTTGTGTGTGTGTGTGTGTGTGTGTGTGTGTGTGTGTGTGTGTGTGTGTGTGTGTGTGTGTGTGTGTGTGTGTGTGTGTGTGTGTGTGTGTGTGTGTGTGTGTGTGTGTGTGTGTGTGTGTGTGTGTGTGTGTGTGTGTGTGTGTGTGTGTGTGTGTGTGTGTGTGTGTCAGTGTTGGCCACATGCAGACCTCAGGCTTCTTCTGCAGCTGCAATCTGTTCTCTGTAGGAAAAGGCGATGTTGTCTTTTGCATTATCTCCCTTTACACTTACACTGATCCTGCTTAAAGGGATAGTAATACTTTGTTTTAACTTTATTTTATCTTGTAGGCATTAAAAAACATGAAGAATGATATAAGTCTTATCTCTCAAACCTTTATGGTTTAGGAGATATCCACAAGCAAAGTTTCCCCTCCCGTCCCTTTTACTGATGTAACACTGCTCAGCCAGATCAGAAGGGAGGTGCCCAGGTGGACTGCAGAGAGGGACAATCTTCAATTAAGATAAGAGAAAAACCTGAAAAACTTGTCAAGGGGGGCAGGGCTTTCATTGTTCTCATGGGAAGAAGATTGTCCCCTGCTGTTATCTGTCTGGTCTATGGACTGCATTCCACATCTGAGAAGAGATGGCTTACACTAGGTAAAAGGGGCGGGAGGGGAAACTTTGCTTGTGAATATCTCATAAACCATAAAGGTTTGAGAGATAAGTCTTATATCATTCTTCATGTTTTTTTAATGCCTACAAAATAAAGATAAAACGAAGTATTGCTATCCCTTTAAGACCATGTGTGCTAGAGAGGTCTCCAATGGATTGCAAAAGCATTGACGACCTCACGAGCACCCAAGGGGTTAGTCTTCTTTTCATCAACTATTTAGAATTTTTAGTCAAAACATTCAGCCTTTTGGAGGTTTAATGAGCCTCATATTCTCCCCTCGGGGTGAACGTGGATGCGTGTCATTGATTTATATTAATATTATACTGCTTTTACCATGCTGTATCCAAATGAATATTATTCAACTCCCTTCTTGGGTGGAAGTGAAGTGAGCCCATGTGGAAGTCCTGTAGGAGGAAGTGACCCCCCAGTCCTGGACACATTTCCTGTCTGCGGCACAAGCTGTCCTCTGGAATATCATGAAGGAGACTGGAGCACTTGTTCTTAGGGCCGGTTTGTGAGAAAATGATGGAGTCTCTGCCGGTGGGGGAGTGTATGAGCTAAGCACCGCTGAATCCAAAGAAGGGTTTGTACAACCATCGGCTCGGATTTCCTGCAGCTGATTAAAGTGACAGTCAACTTCTTTTCTGACTCTACACATTCTGCAAGTGCAGCTGCCTATACTTTAACCCTCTGAGTGCCAGAGAGGTATCCAGCACAATGCATTGGATACCTTTCTGGCACTCAAAGGGTTAAATTGCCGCTTTCACCTATATTTTTTCCCTGGCTGAGTTTCTTGGATCTGTGTCCTGACTGAGCTTCTTGGATCTGTGTCCAGAGAGCTTTCTTTCAGGGACTGTGAAAGCAAGGATACTAATACAATGTAACACTATCCCTTCAGCAGAAAACACTACCACCAGTCTATTAAATACAACCTACAAAGCTCTGACTGCTGCAGGGATGGAGTTATGTTGTGTAACTATCTCCTCTTTCTCAGTCCCTGACAGAAAACCTTCTGGAAACAGAGATCCAGGGAGTTCACTGTCAGGTGTGAAAAAAATAATAATCTGACTTCACATTTTATGCAGTTGTAGAATATGTAAAGTCAATAGGTAAGCTGGCTGTTATTTTTAATATTTGTGGTGGTAGTAATGCCTTTGGTGGCACCGGTGTCTCCAACACACTGCACTGTAATGCGCTCAGCGCTAGGTTTACATTTCACAAACTCCCAGGAACATGCATGTTGGTAGTCCTTAGCCCTGTCATCACCGCACCCCACATCTTACATTGCCCCTCTCACAGCCATATCCTCTGTACCGTGAAAAAATATAGCATACCAAAAAAAACTATTAACCCTTTGAAGGCCAAAGCAATGCATTCTGTACCCCTCTGGCACTCAAAGGGTTAACCCCTTGTAGGCCTCACTGTTATCTGAGGGGTTAACTAATAGCCTGTATAGGTATATGTAAACTGATAGGTAGGTCTAGTGCAATGGCATTGAGATTGCTTTGGTCAAAAATGTCCACCTAGGAATGGAGTATACACACCAGACTCTATAGGGCCTTGTCCTCCCAAGGTGCAATCTTTTAGCTCACAAGTTCCATGCCCAGAGAAGTAATATCCTGAAACACATCATACTGATCTTACCCAGGTGACTGTCCAACCAAAAAGTGCCTGGCAATTTTTTCTCTGAGCAAGAGTATCAGCTAATCTCAGACAACAGGTTTGTCCTACTTGGGCCTTGTCAATGAGGTGCATCTGCTCTCTAGATACTTGTGAGCAATAGGACCACATCTGTTCACACACACCCCCTCCCATCTTTGGGGAGACCAAGCCCACGGGTTATTTGCATATACAAACTAACAGTGACACGAGTCTCTGACCCAAACTGAGATGCTGGGGAACGAAGCTTGGGAGCAAAGCTAGATCGCAAAAGTCTGCAACAGGAGTAACAATTGCTGCAGCTACTGCTGAAGTTAAAGATGCTGACCATTTAAAAAGGCATAAGAAGCGGAAGCCACTCGGTCAGTGAAGATTGGGAAGAACAGGGGCTTGGCAAACCTGACCAAACCAGAGTGTTGATCGAACGTGACACAGAGATGCTAAACTAGGACCAAGCCTGCCAGGGTATGTTTCAGGCTCTTTAGGACCTTGTCCTACCCAGAGTACAATCTCTCTTAGCTCATAGGTGCTGTACACAGAAACAAACTAACATTAAAGGGATAGGAATGTTTCATAATAAAAGCAGTTCCAAATTAATCATCATAGTATTTGGGCAATGGAGAGTGTTATTTCAGTTCTGTCAGAGTTGTAGTTCAAGAGTAATTGAATGATAAAGTATCTCCCTCCCGTCCCTTTCACTAATGTAACACTGTTCAGCTCAGAGCAGTAGGGTGGTGTCCAAGTGGATTGCAGAGAGGGACAATCTTCAATTAACATAAGTGAAAAACCTGTCAGTGGGGAAGGGCTTTCATTGTTGTCACAGTAAGAAGATTGTTCCTTGCTGTGAGCTCTCTGGTCTGTGGACCAGATTCCACATCAGAGGGGAAGTGGCTTACACTAGGTAAAAGGTGCAGGAGGGGGAAACTTTATCATTCAATTACTTTTGAACTACAACTCACAGTATTGAAATAACTCTCTGTGGCTAAAATACTATGAAGATTAATTGGAGCTGCTGTTTTTGTGAAACATTACTATCCCTTTAAGCACATCATACTGATCCTAACCCAATGACAGTCCAGCCACGAAGTGCTAGGCAATTCCTCTCTGAACAACAGAAGCAGCCAACATATGACGTACGTTTTGGCCTACTTGCTCACAAGTGCCTAGAGGGATCAACTGCACCTCACGGAGAAGGCCCAAGCAGGCTGAAACCTATGTCAGTATGATGTGCCTCAGGATAGTATTCCTCTGTGTATGGCACTTGTGAGCAAAATATTGCAAGCACAGGTGCACCACTCCAAATGAGTAAATGGTGTTCTAAGAACTGAAGGGAATGTGCTATTCTAAGAATTATGTATATACGATGAAGATAAAATACCAGCAAAGATATATACAGCACCAGACCCACCCCACTACTTGACAAAAGGGCAACAACTGTGGGGAAAACAATGAAAACATAAGTTTTATTTGAAAAGGCAAGTAAGAAAAAGCTTCACAAATTAAAATAATTTTAAAACTCCTGTGAGAGGGGAAATCGGGTAAACATCCCGTTTCAGTCATATTCCTAATTGACAGTCATTCAAGCGTAAAGAGGGTTACGAATAATCAGAGCTTGGAGTGGCTAATTTGTGACCACACGCAGATTGCTCAAATACAATACCCAATTAGGTAATTTGCAAGGTTGGTTTCACCAAACCTATACTGCTCTTTCCATATATGTAATAATCATTAACCCTTGCGTTGCGTACCCTTCTGGCACTGTAAGGGTTAAGTAAGGGGCTTCTTAAAGGGATAGTAATTCTTAAAATGTAAAGAAATATATGTTGTAGGGTTTATCCCCCTGAGTAAAACAAGGGTACTCACACTGCTGAGATATATTTTATTAAAAAATTATAACAAGTCAAACTCGAATTTTTTAGGTGCAATATCACAGTGGCCTGAAAATTTACTGTGGCACTGTTGCTACACCATCCTATGGACTGCTCTGGTCCGTAGACCATACATCTCCATAGGATGGTGTAGCAACAGCACCACTGTAAAATTTCAGGCCACTGTGATATTGCACCTAAATAATTCAATTTTGAGCTGTTATAATTTTTTAATAAAATATCTCTCAGCAGTGGGAGTACCCTTGTTTTATTCGGGGACAAAAACCGTACAACATATTTTTTTTTACATCTTAAGTATTACTATCCCTTTAAATTGAAGCACTAGCAAATATAATCTGTGTAAAGGTTTATGTGATTTTATACAGATTATATTTGCTAGTGCTTCAAATAAAGTAGCCCCATACATAATGATTGTTACATATGTGGAAAGAGGAGTATAGGTTTGATGAAACCAAACTTACAAATTACCTCGCTGGGAATTGTACTTGAGCAACCAGTGTGTGTTTGTGTTCGCAAATTAGCCACTCTCCAAGCTCTGATAATTCTTAATCCTCTTTATACTTGGATGACCGTCAATTAGGAACTTGCATGAAACGGGATACGTTTACCCGATTTCCTTCTCACGTGACTTTTTAAATTATTTTAATTTGAGAAAGTTTTTTCTTTATTTTTTTCAAGTAAAAGTTATGTTTTAATTAAGTGTTTTGCCAACAGTTGTTGCCCTTTTGGTACCTGTTGGTGTGGGTGTGGTGCTGTATATCTTTGCTGGTATTTTCTCTTTATCTTATATACTTTGAGCAAAAAAGGTATTGCACTCTTGGGTAGGATGACTTATACCGCCTGCTTAAAGGGATAGTAATGTTTCATAATAGAAGCAGCTCTAATTAATCATCATAGTATTTGGACTTTGGAGAGTGTGATTTCAGTTCTGTCAGAGTTGTAGTTCTAGAATAATTCAATGACAAAGTATCCCCCTCCCGCCCCTTTTACTGATGTAACACTGCTCAGCCAGATCAGAAGGGAGGTGCCCAGGTAGACTGCAGAGAGGGACAATCTTCAATTAAGATAAGGGAAAAACCTGAAAAACTTGTCAAGGGGGGCAGGGCTTTCATTGTTCTCATAGGAAGAAGATTGTCCCCTGCTGTTACCTGTCTGGTCTATGGACTGCATTCCACATCTGAGAAGAGATGGCTTACACTAGGTAAAAGGGGCGGGAGGGGAAACTTTGCTTGTGAATATCTCTCAAACCATAAAGGTTTGAGAGATAAGACTTATATCGTTCTTCATGTTTTTTTAATGCCTACAAAATAAAATAAAGATAAATCGAAGTATTACTATCCCTTTAATACTCAGACAGTTTTGTTCCTAGCTAAGCATCGCTGACCTGTAATGTGCATTTGCTCTAGCTGCACACATAACTCTGGATGTAGGTATAATACACCACTAAAGAATGTGGACTTGAGACCCACCAGCTGTTCAGTACTACAATTCCCATCATCTCTAGCTAGCCATTGGCTCGGCTTAGTGAAGAAATGCATCAGCAGTTTAAGGGATTAACCCTTTGAGTGCCAGAGGGGTACGCAACGCATTGCTTTGCAATGCGTTGCGTACCCCTCTGGCACTCAAAGGGTTAAAAGCCCAATTTAAACTGGAAATTTTGACTTCCCCATGTGGTGCAATTGGTTTGTCCTCCACCTAGTTCCTTTGAAAATGTTATCAATGGATTTTACCTAAAAAAATGATATTACAATCAACAGGGAAATGTGGATATAAACAGGTGATGAATCTCACCTGTACTAGAATACGGCCCTTATTACTTATAATAGAAGTGACGTGGGTAAACTGCTATGCATATAATATTTGGCTATCCTTGTGCATCATTGGTGGTTGTTGCAGTAAGTTCTACCCCCATGGCAGGGGAGTTGGAAGGATCCCAAAAGACCAGGGGCTAAGATCAACCTTATTCATTAATAATGTACTGTACAACCCACTTTCACTGCAGTGGGAGGGCTGGGGATGATGGGAGTTGGAGTCACCAACTGGCTACCTTTGCTGTAATCCTATTGGGGCTGCAAGCACAATCTGCAATGCTGTGTTCCAGCCCACTGCCACCAAGCTGGTCAGTTGTCTAACACCCGCTAGTGGTCGACAGGAGAAGTCTTGGGACAGCACAGTGCAGCAAGGACTCTACCAAGTCTGACGACCATGGGAGCAGACTATAACATGATAATTGCCCTTTAAATTGGAGCTCTTAACCCTTAATTGTTCATGGTCCCCAATGGTTAACTATTTAAATGGTGGCCTCTATGTCCTGACCAGCAAAAGGCAACATTGTAATGTCACCTGAATGAAAAGGGCGACATTCTGATGTCGCATGCTTAATGGTGTAGAAAGCGGTGCCCGAGCAACTTCTCCATGCTGTCCCTTAAGTGGCCCTCTTCTGCCTCGGTGACTGAATGCACTTAAAGTCATAAAGGACGGACTTAAAGTTATAGGCACCATTAACTACCACAGAGATAAGTAAATGGTGCCTATAACTTTAAAGGGATAGTAGTACTTAAAATGTAAAAAAAAATAAGTTGTAGAGTATATCCCCCTGAGTAAAACAAGAGTACTCCCACTGTTGAAAGATGTTTCATTTAAAAGTTATTAATTTTCAAAGTTGAATTTTTTAGGTGCAATATCACAGTGGCCTGAAATTATAGAGTGGCGCTGTTGCTATACGATCCTATGGACAGCTCTGGTCCCAGGACCATAAATCTCCGTAGGATGGTGTAGCAACAGTGCTACTGTATAATTTCAGGCCACTGATATTGCACCTAAAAAAATTCAACTTTGAAAATGAATAACCTTTGAATGAAACACCTTTCAGCAGTGAGAGTACTCTTGTTTTACTCAGGGGGATAAACCCTATAACATATTTTTTTTTACATTTTAAGTATTACTATCCCTTTAAGTCCATCCTTCTGACTTTAAGTGTGTTCAGTCACCAGAGCAGAAGAGGGCAGCTTAAGGCACAGCATGATGAAGTGGCTCAGGCACCTCTTTCTCCATCATTAAGCAACCATTAAAGGGATAGTGATACTTCGTTTTAACTTTATTTTATTTTGTAGGCATTAAAAAAACATGAAGAACGATATAAGTCTTATCTCTCAAACCTTTATGGTTTGAGAGATATTCACAAGCAAAGTTTCCCCCTCCCGCCCCTTTTTCCTAGTGTAAGCCATCTCTTCTCAGATGTGAATCTGGTTGTAAGACCAGACAGATAACAGAAGGGAACAATCTTCTTTGTATGAAAACAATGAAAGCCCTGCCCCCCTTGACAAGGTTTTCAGCTTTTTCCCTTATCTTAATTGAAGATTGTCCCTCTCTGCAGTCTACCTGGGCACCTTCCTTCTGATCTGGCTGAACAGGGTGGGGGATACTTTGCTTGTGAATATCTCTTAAACCATAAAGGTTTGAGAGATAAGACTTATATCGTTCTTCATGTTTTTTTAATGGCTACAAAATAAAATAAAGATAAAACGAAGTATTACTATCCCTTTAAAGGGATAGTAATACTTAAAATGTAAAAAAATATATGTTGTAGGGTTTATCCCTCTGAGTAAAACAAGGGTACTCCCACTGCTGAAAGGCGTTTCATTCAAAAGTTATTAATTTTCAAAGTTGAATTTTTTTAGGTGCAATATCACAGTGGCCTGAAATTGTACAGTGGCGCTGTTGCTACACAATCCTATGGACAGCTCTGGTCAGTTGACCATAAATCTCCATAGGATGGTGTAGCAACAGCGCCACTGTACAATTTCAGGCCACTGTGATATTGCACCTAAAAAATTCAACTTTGAAAATTAATAACTTTTGAATGAAACACCTTTCAGCAGTGGGAGTACTCTTGTTTTACTCAGGGGGATAAACTCTACAACATATTTTTTTTTATATTTTAAGTATTACTATCCCTTTAAGGAACCCGAGAGCATGAGCATGGCCTCAAACACAGAATTATCCTACTGAAGCGACCACTAAGCATGCAACGTCAGAATGTCACCCTTTTTGATGCGGGCGACATTCTGATGTTGCCCTTTTCATTCAGGAGACATTATGATGTTGCCCTTTTGCTGGTTGCCACATAGAGGGCGACATTTCAGTAGGATACAGTCTACAATGAATTGGTGACCTATAGCATTCAAGTGGCTAAACGCTGTATTTAAATTAATGAGTATTTTGCCAATCAATATCTGTCCCTTTTGGTGCAGTTTGCTCCAGAATGCCTCCACTTTTATTTTGAACATATGGCCTCTAAACTGATCTATATAAGATCCCGAGTACAGAAGTTGCTGAATTCCACTGCATTCTGACAAATGTAACCGAGCCTTAGACCACACAGCCAGAGAAACCAGAGTCTGGCTGTGAATACCAACTTCTTTGTCTAATGTCAGTATTCAGTCAAGCAAACGTGAGGGAACCAGTTGTACTTTATCCTCGTGTGATGAGACTTTGCTCTTTCTTTGGCTCAGTGGTTCATAGATGAAGGTTGGATCCCAAGGACACTTCTACTGGCATTTATTTTTGGCTGCAAAGTCGTTCCAAAAATCTCAAGGCTGGAGTCAAAGAAAGACAAGCATTGCAATAGCCAAGCTAAAGCAGACTTCTATGAAGTGTCCCAATCAAAATCCAGATTGCTAAAAGTATCTTTATCATGAATTTATGGAAGTCACGGCTTAAAGTTGGACTTGCAGGAATGTAATAAAAAGATCTGAATAAGATAATTTTTGTGTAATGAAACACTTGCTATATAGATTTTCCTGCTAAGTGATAAACAAGTAGTTCCACTGCTGAAAGATTTCTCATTAAAAACCGATCACACAGCTCAAATGTATTTCTTAAAAATAAAATTAACCACTTTGCTGCTAAGGACATAATTAGTCATGTCCTCAGTATATCTCTTAAAGCGGAACTAACACCGCTAACAAACGTTGTCTGTATTAATTCCCTATCTGGCGACTAGCTGCTTAGTAGCGCTAGTCACCAGAATTATCACCTCTTCATGAAGAAATTTGAAATGATCCTCGGCTGACAGGCAGGACGGAGCGCGGACATCTTGCCCTAGTGACGCCTGCGCTGTCAGTCCCAGAAGGCTGTAGGAGGCGTTGCTAGGAGCCATTCGGCTCCGGAAGGGACTGACAGCGCAGGCTCACGGACGTCACTAGGGCAAGATGTCCGCGCTCCGTCCTGCCTGTCAGCCGAGGATCATTTCAAATTTCTTCATGAAGAGGTAATAATTCTGGCGACTAGCGCTACTAAGCAGCTAGTCGCCAGATAGGGAATTAATACATACGACGTTTCTTAGCGGTGTTAGTTCCTCTTTAAAGGGATAGTAAAGTCCCAAAAAAAGTATCTTCTAAATGGTAGCTGCATTAAAAAAAACTTAAAGGGATAGTAATACTTAAAATGTAAAAAAAATACAAGAGTACTCCCACTGCTGAAAGGTGTTTTATTCAAAAGTTATTAATTTTCAAAACTGAATTTTTTAGGTGCAATATCACAGTGGCCTGAAATTGTACAGTGGCGCTGTTGCTACACGATCCTATGGACAGCTCTGGTCCCAGGACCATAAATCTCCATAGGATGGTGTAGCAACAGCGCCACTGTACAATTTCATATTTTTCATTTTGAATGAAACACCTTTCAGCAGTGGGAGTACTACAACATATTTTTTTTTTACATTTTAAGTATTACTATCCCTTTAATACGTTTAATCCTTTCTCTCAAAACATTATGGTTTGATAGATATAATAAAATAAAGTCCTCCGTTCCCTCCGCTTTCTGCCTGACGAGCTGTAAAGCTGTCAGGGGCAGAATCCAGTAACCCGAATTTAGGCGGCTATTCAGGAGCTCTGTCATCGGGATATCTAACTATAATTACTTCATCAGTATGGTCCACGTGTGCCTGGCTTGCAAGCACACGTTGTAGACCATTCCTATGAAGTAATTATACTTAGATATCTAGATGACAGCGCTCCTGAAGAGCCACCGTCTGGTCCCGGAAGCAGGATCTCATGATGTCCGCTGTACAGAGGACGCATGAGAAGGGGGAGAGAGCGGAAGTCTTTATTTTATTACATCTCTCAAACCATAACGGTTTGAAAGAAAGGATTAAAAGCATTAAATGTTTTTTTAGTGCAGCTACCATTTAGAAGATACTTTTTTTGGGACATTGCAATCCCTTTAAAACTGCTAAGGATATGAATCATCATGTGATTTGCAGAGGGGCAGTGAAGGGGTTAATTTAGTATACTGGGACGTACCTGTGCAATTCATCTGTTCCTTCTTCTAGTCCAGCACCATGAGATCCTTTGCATGCATATGACATCATTAGGCTTGTGCTTGATGAAATCATATGCACACTAGATCACCAGGGGGAGATTCACTAAGCCGTGATGAAGTGGAGATGAATTCTCCAGTTTATCACTTCTCCCGTTCTTATGTTATTCTATAGAGCTTACTCACTAAGATTTCCAAAGTTGAAGAAAGTTTAGTGCATAGACTCTATAAAATAACACACAAATTGGAGAAGTGATATCACTGGAGACTTCAGCTCCACTTTATCACTTCCTTATCACCGCTTAGTGAATATCCCCCCAGGTTTGTAAGCACATTCTGATCAAGATGGGTCAGGAGCAACAAGAGCCTACCCCCAACCTGATCCCTTGACATTACCGGAGGATAAGGACAATTTATTGGGGATTGATGGATCGAAGAGGGTGTTGGGCTCTAATCCTGACCCCAGAGATGCCCAAAATCCAAGACCACCCTTGTTTAAAAGAAGGGAGTCCCCTCTTTCAAGCAAGGATACTCAAACAGTTTGTTGGATGATCGGTGTTATAGTCAATTATCCAACAAAGTGATGTGAAATATGCAGGTAAGCCTAGAGAGAGGGGTGGGTTCTTAAAGTACCCATATTCCACTCTCCATTGGTCTGAAACATATCATGGTGCCCTAGATTGAAAGAGGGTTGTCCCTATAATAGTATGCATACTGGATGATCACAACATATATTGTTTACATTATGTTGGAAAAGGGGGCTTAAAGAGCCACATCTACACCCCTCCCCAATACAATAGGGTATGTACTACCCTCATTTGAAAGAGGTTAGGCTCCTCTATCAGATGAGGGTACTTTTAATAGAAATTATGGGTGATCAGTTGATCACCCACAAAGGTACTAATATAATTATATGTGCCTATAGATGTTAGTGGGAGGGGTGTAGGTTAGTGTCCCTGGCTTCACCTACTGTATGTCAAACCATACCAATGAGGTACCATTTTTTTGGACTAGCAGACTTTAGTATATTTCAAGTGGTGGAAATGCTAAATATATATATATTTTTTTTGGTTAGCCCCAAATTCTGGAAACGTGTGTGCACCAGCTTAGGGCTAAAAAGGCAAGTTGCCCCTCATTTGATTTGCCTGTTTTTCTTATTTCCAAAATGGAGCGCTTTGTCTATATTTTCTGTAAACGTGTAACTGTTATAACCATTTTACTGCAGACAGGTAATATTAAAAAAAATTACAGGTGCAGTTTAATGCTCCTGCAACCCCCTACAGTAGGTCAAACCATACCAATATGATACCATTTTCTCAGGCTAAAAGTAGGACATTCAATTTTTTCTAAGAATCTAGAATCTTTGAAGCAGCGGCAATGTTACAAACAATTTTTTTCCCTATAGCATATTATTCTGTAAACATTTGTGAACACCAGCTTTATGGTAAAAAGGCAAGTGACCCCTCATTTGATATGGCTGATTGACTACTTATCAAAATAGTATGCACTGTCTACTTCATATCTATAGTTGTTACAGACATTTTAGTACAGGCTGCTAAAATTTGAAGAATATAAGAAAAAGAATAGATTTTAGTAAGAATAGTTTTATGCTACTGGCACCCGCTATAGTATGTCAGCCCTGACCAATGAGGTGTCATTTCCCTCCGAAGAGGAACTACTAATAAACACAGTAGGAAATTCCATAGTTTTCAAATATTTCAGTTCTTTTGAAAAGGTAGAAGTGTAAAAAAGTGCATAATTTGTCCTGTAGTGCTATCTTCTGGAAAAATGTGTGCGCACCATACTAAGCAGGGGAGGGCTGATCTGGGGGGCAGGGGGCAATTGCCCCCAGGGCCAGTCATATGACTGGACCAGTGGACTACTGCCTCACTCAATGGCCTGCTGTAATTCGAGCTACACTATTGACACCACAGAGCTACAATCCAAACAGAGCTTAAAGGGATAGTAATACTTGAAAATAAGTTTATTTTATATTGTAGCCATTAAAAAAACATGAAAAATGATAGAAGTCTGATCTCCCAAACCTTTATGGTTTGGGAGATATTCAGAAGTAAAGTTTCCCCTGGAGTGACGTCATTGCTCCACCCTTCAGATTTGGAATCCGGTCCCGGGACCGGCTGTGCCTCTCCAGAAGTGCTGAGATCACCATCTTTAAAAATAATTTCTTAATTGGAATGGTCTACAAAGTGTGCTTTCAAGCAAGGCACACTTTGTAGATAGTTCCAATTAAGTAGTTCTTTTCAAAGATCGTGATCTCGGCACTGCTAAAGAGCTGCCGGTTGCTCTGTGGACCAAATTCCAAATCTGTCCACTAGATGGCAGACTTGGCTGAAACAGCCAGGAAAAGAGAATTTTACTATATGTTACATTTGAATATCTCCCACACCATAAAGGTTTGGGAGATAATTTTTCATGTTTTTTTTAAGGGCTACAATATAAAATACAATTATTTTCAAGCATTACTATCCCTTTAAATAGTAGCATAACTAATTTCCCTTGTAAGCTCTATGGTATCACTAGTGTAGCTTTATCTGAATTGTAAGCTCTGTGGTATCACTAATGTAGCCCCATATCAACTGTAAGCTCTGTGGTATCACTAATGCAGCTCATATCAACTGTAAGCTCTGTAGTATCACAAGTGTAGCCCCATTTCAATTGTAAGCTATATGGTATCACTTGCTTCACAACATTAATGCTAATTTTAAAATTAACAAAAAGAGATGGACTGGGACAGTGGGCTGGAACAATAATAGAAATTAGCCACTTAATTGTATTTGCCCCCCAGGCCACAAGTTGCCAGCCCTCCTCTGATACTAAGAGTAGAAAGGCAAGTGCACCCGCAGCTGATGGAGCGGCTGTTGTCTTCCTAAAATGTTATGCCTTGCCTGCCTTTTTTCTTGTCTGCAGTTGTGCGTATTGTACTAAGAGTAAAAAGGCAAGTGTACCCTCAGCCGATGCAGCCACTTGTCTTTTTCCTAAAATGGTATGGCCTGTCTGCCTTTTTTTTAATTGTCTATAGTTGTAACAAACATTTAAGGGCAGGTATGTCAGGTAAAAAAGCAAGAAAACTGACAGAGTGTGGTCCTTGCCATTTTGTGGTCCTGGCACCACCTACAGTGGTTCTCAACAAGGGTGGTGTGACACTGTAGTGTGCTAGGAACATCCACTTAGGGGTGCCTTTTAGTGGAACATAGAAAAGTATACTTCTGGACTGCTGCCATTCACTTTATTGGAATTTCAATAAAAATGTTTTTCTTTTTCTTTCTTTTTGCATTCTGGGTAAAATGTTTTGGTTATGTTAGAGGTTAAACAGAAACCAGTGGTATATTTTGAAAGAGAAGGATCTGTTGAAAATAAAAAACAAACAAACCCCAAAAACAGTGTATGACATTTGTGGGTTGTTCAAAGAAAATAACCAAAAATTATTATTTAACTGTAAACTGCAACAAGTGTGAAATCATGCTTAGCCGTGATGTGGTTAAATTGCAATTCTTTGTTCTGGGCACCAGGTGGTGCCATTCCTTTCACATATGGAAATCTATGTAGTCAGTGACTCTAGCTGTCAAATAGAATGCATTAAAAATTACCTTTTGGGCAATGTTGAGTAAAAGAAAAACATTTGGTAGCCATAGAACCACACATACCCTGACTAATACCTTAGCCATTTTCCACTGTCCCACTGATACCCAGAGAACCATACATATACTGACACTCCAGCCTTCTGCCAAACTG
This sequence comes from Rhinophrynus dorsalis, assembly GCA_037306005.1. Lineage (NCBI taxonomy): Eukaryota > Metazoa > Chordata > Amphibia > Anura > Rhinophrynidae > Rhinophrynus > Rhinophrynus dorsalis. Next base: position 167,938,450 of record CM074726.1, on the reverse strand, counting down.
GTAGCCACAGAACCAAACAAACAGTCTGACACACCGGCCTTAGCCAACAGGCAGTCACAGAACTGCACATACACTGTGGACTTCCCCAGCCTTGGATCTACTGTCCGCCATATCCCCAAACAAAATGGTGCACAGCAAGTTCTAGTAATGGTCCTTATCTAGTACACAAGTAGTTTATTACAAGTGTGAATGTTTACTCATAGGATTTTTTAATGTATTTAGAAAGTGTTTACCAGGAAGATTATATTACGATTTCTCTTGTTTTCAAGTATCTACTGGAGAGCATTTACAATACAGAGTTATGCATTTACACAAATAGAAACACACACACAAGTAAACAGATTAAATTGGTATATTGCATGTGCTGTTGTACTCAAAATGTTCTGGTCAAGAGACTATTCTAACTACTGTATATATGACAAAGTAGGGAATGAGTGCAAACTTCCTGAAAAGGAGCCCATTGAAAAGAAAAGTGGAGGAATCTTGGGGCAAACTAAATGCATTGAGAGAAAGAAAATGTATAAAAATCCATTAATCGTATGAGGATTTTAACCCCTCGAGTGCTAGATAGTGCTTCACAATGCGTCAATCAATGGGGATTTTAAAGGGATAGTAATGTTTCATAATAAAAGCAGCTCCAATTAATCTTCATAGTATTTGGGCCATGGTGAGTGTTATTTCAATAGTTTCAGAGTTGTTACTTATGTAACACTGCTCACCTCAGAACAGCAAGACTGTCTGGATGGATCACAGAGAGGGACAATCTTCAGTGAGCATAAGGGAAAAACCTGTCATGGGGTGCAGGGCTTTCATTGTTCTCACAGTAAGAAGATTGTCCCTTGCTGTGTGCTGTCTGGTCTGTGGACCAGATTCCACATCTGAGGAGAGGTGGCTTACACTAGGTAAAAGAAGCAGGAGGGGGATATTTTATCATTCAATTACTGAAACTACACCTCTGACAGTATTGAAATAACACTCTCCATGGCTCAAACACTATGATGATTAATTGGAGCTGCTGTTTTTGTGAATCATTGCTATCCCTTTAAGTTCACTATAATGCAAATAGTGTACATAGTATATGGGAATGTTAGAACAAGCTTTCTCCTACCGATAAGCACTTGTGACAAGACAATTCCATTTACATATATGTGTATTCCAGTGATGGTTAATATGTGGCTCTTAAAGGGATAGTAATGTTTCATAATAAAAGCAGCTCTAATTAATCTTCATAGTATTTGAACCTTGGAGAGAGTTATTTCAATTCTGTCAGAGTTGTAGCTCAAGAGTGATTGAATTTTAAAGTATCCCCCTCCTGCCCCTTCTACTGATGTACCACTGCTCAGCTCAGAGCAGAAGGGAGGTGCCCAGGTAGATTGCAGAGAGGGACAATCTTCAATTAAGATAAGGGAAAAACCTGTCGGGGCAGGGTTTTCATTGTTCTCATAGTAAGACTATTGACCCTTGATGTGAGCTTTCTGGTCTATGGACTGGATTCCACATCTGAGGAGTGGGGGCTTACACTAGGTAAAAGGGGCGGGAGGGGGAAACGTTATCATTCAATTACTCTTGAAATACAACGCTCACAGTAATGAAATAACACTCTCTATGGCTCAAATACTATGAAGATTAATTGGAGCTGCTGTTTTGTGAAACATTACTATCACTTTAAACTGTTGTTGGCATACCTGGGAACTTTCAAAAGGAGCTGACCCTGAGATTGTATAAATATTAACCCTTAAATTCCCCATAATACAGATTATCCGTGATGTATCCCTGATCACTGTAATCGAGAGTCGCTCCAATCAGCATTCAAGGAGCCATTAATGCACAACTTACAGATATCTCTGCTTGAACACACACACACAAATGAAGCAGGACTTCTCCCTCTGCCTTTCTGGTACAAGTGGCACCAGTTTAGAGACTAAAGAAGCATTTAACTGGAGCAGACTATATAACAGGTAGCACTGAACTCTCTCACCCTGAGATTTTGGCTGTTCATCCTGAGATTTGGGCCAAAATCCTGAGTCTCAGGGTCAAACCCTGAGAGTTCCCAGGTATGGTTGTTGTACTATAAACTCTTATCATTATCATCCTACCACATCCCTGTAGTAAATATGTATCTATGAATGCATACTGAATATTAATTTGATGTGTATATACGAAATATATTACTGCTTTACATTATTCTGAGCTATCAAGGTAATTAATATGTCTCGTTTTTTTATCCAAATGCCCTTCCCGCTGCATGTCATTGAAGGACATGCGTTCCCTTCCTATCGCAATATGGCTATCAGGTTATGCTTCTACATCACTTCCGTTTTACATAATCCGCCAATCAAACAAGTCTCAGGCGCGTGTACGGTTCACACTGCCAATAGGCGATTGGACCATACACTTGCCTTCCTTGCAAGATTTGGAACGCAAACCCGGAACCCGGCTGCGCAGATCTGTCAAGCATTGGTTTTCAGCGCGGGGAGGCGGGCTATAGGCAGTTCGATAGTGTTTATTGGTTAAGGGTGTCACGCCTCTGCGTTGCAGTTGGTCAGCTGTCAGTTGGTAGGAGGAACTGTGTGCTGATTTCAAAAGGGGTGTGCTCAGGCGTAACTTTCCTTTTTACTTCATTGGCGGCGCTTTTCTGCGCTAAACGCTCTTGTTGGGGTGGTATACGCCCCTTTCCTTGTTGGGCGTGGTCTGTTGCAGCGCCTGGTTCTTCACAGGGGCTCGAACCGGTTGTTTCCCGGTAAAATTTGTGACGTCAGTGCAGTTACCTGTCACCCCCCTCTAAAGCAGTTTGAGAGCTCAGAGTAGTGGCCCCGCGGGGTAGGAGGCGGGACGGATGGCGCTGTGTGTCAGGAGGTTCCGCGGGGCCCCGGGGCTTGGGAGCCGCTGGAGGAATGGAGTCCGGGGAGCAGGAGGAGGAGCCGCGGCCGGGAGACTGCGAGAGGGACCCAGGGTGAGTCTGGACACACATGCATGGATATGTGTCTATTAAGAATTTAACCCTTTGAGTACCAGAGAGCTATCCAACGGTATACCCCTCTGGCGCTCAAATGGCTAGAGGATAATCGACTCCTCCTCCTAATAACAACCCACACTTGCATTTACTATGGCCAGGAAACCTTAATGATCACTCTGACATTTGTCCTTGTTCTTTGATTTATGACATAACCTCATCAGTCAGTCCTGGGTGTCAGGTCTATGGACATGACAGTTGGTGGCAGCTTTTTAAAACTGAATCAGACAGGGTGCATGGTACTATTTAAATCTCTCTTTAACCCTTTTAGTGCCAGAGGGGGTGTGCAATGCGTTTGATACCCATCTGGCACTCAAAGGGTTAAGAGCCAGAGGGGGGTGCATTGTGTTATGGAGCGATGTGTTGCACGCCCCTCTCTGGACCTTAGAGGGTTAAGATTACCATGTGCAGTCGGTGTAGTTGTTGCCCTGTGGTCTAGGGTGACCACATTTCCATTCTGCCATTTAGGGACGCTGTATGTCCTCAGCTATAGGACAGCTATGCATCACTGGACACACTTGAGCACCTCTGGCACACCACAGAGCTCTAAGAATTAGAGGGAGAACTGCCCATTGACTGCTATGACAGAAAGATATGCCTGTGGTGGGCTACAAGAACATGTGCATTACACCCAAAGCCTTAGACTAGCATTACACTACAACAGATTTGCTTGACAGCTCCTGTTTGATGTCAGGAGGCAAGGCTCATTTCTCTGTAGCTCTGTGTGGACGCCATTTTCTTGTAGCCCAGCAGAGGCATCCCTTTCTGTCACATTAGGTCAGTGGCTCTCAAGCTTTTTTTGCTCAAGGCACCCCTAACACACAGTCTGGCATTTTCAGGGCACCCCTATCATTTTATGTAATTTGTCAAAGGTGTATTGAAAGTTACAAATACATCAAAATAGATGTATTGTTAGACCTCACTACTAAAATAAACATGTTGCACATGGTAATAGCCTTCAGTATACAGCTGTAAGTCTACATTCACATATTTGTCAAAGGTAAAATGGGGCACCGTAAATGGATGTCCATGGCACACCAAAGTGCCATGGCACCCTGGTTAAGAAACACTGCATTAAGTAATGGGCAGTTCTCTTAAGGACCATATTCACCATTTTCCATTCACTCCAGTCACCAACATAACCCACATACCCCTCCTCTTTAATTAAACTGATAACAAAATAAGGTGGCTAAGTTATGAGGTCACAGCTTTTATTAATTGGGTTTTTACCTTTTTAGGGGAACCCGAAGTGTATCCTCCCCCTTACTATGTGTCGCCCCCAGGGTCCCTAAAAGCTTGGGCCACGCCTGCGGCCATGGGATGTAGAGGGAAAGTCCTTTCAGGCAATCACCTCTGGTCCTTCTCCATGGCCCCTGCACCAACCACACCAGGGGAGGTGGAAAAGGCCCCAGTATTGATCCACGAGTACACTACCTCCATGCTTCTCCTCCCACAGTGCTAAACGGCAGTCATCCACCCTCTGTGCAGGCTGACCTGGCCGCACAACCTGCCTGCCCACTTCACCATTTTGAATATGCCTCTCTGTCTGGGCCCACCTGCCTAAGTGGATCAATAATCCTTTCCTAGACCTGCTCCTTGCTGGCCTAAGCATGACCTCTTTGCACAGCAGAAGCTCGTGCCTTTGACCTGAAAGAAAGAAAGGTAGGGAGGGTGGAAAAAGTATCATAGTCTCGTGCTTACTTATACCAGGTAAGCCTTATATAAACTACAAGCCTTCCTTCCCTGCCTGTCTGGGGGAATTGAAGCCCCTTTCTTTGTCTAGCCCCCCCCACACACACACACAGACAGGAAGCATCTGCCATTTTTTCTATTGTTTGGTACTCTGGAGTTTTCATCCCAGGACTTTGTATAGTCCCAGAAGGGGGGCTGCCTGGGACATGGGACACACATTTAAAAGCCAGGATTATTTTGGAGATCTGGACACATGGCTACTGTGGTCCCTATAAGAACTGTGTAGTCTGCCTCTGTGGACGTGACATCCAGGAGTAACTTAAGATGTTATCTCTTGAAAAAAGGCACAAGTGCAAAATTCATAGGAGCCATTAGGATTTTATAGCCATAGTAAGATAGGAGGCAGGTTATTATTATTATTTCTCCTTTAACCTTTAGAGAACCAACCCTGTGCAGGGCAAGGGCTTGGCAGTGTGTTTCTGCATGGCCAGGCCTGTGCCCCCACAGGCTTGGACTGTTTTCTTAAAATAAATTACCAGACCTTATTAGGTGGGCATTGGGACCCCTTCTTATGCACCCTCCCAGCTATTGATCTCCAAGCCAATCGCAATAGGAGATCAAAAGAGACGATGTAGGACAGCAGTGTGGCTCCTCTGCTCCAAATATACCTAAATCTCCTGCAGGGTCTGGGAAAGCCTCCCACGTTACTGGTGACATTGGTCATGTCACTGGTGACATGGGAGACTTTCCTTGATCCCACCCACTTCTAACCAGAAGTTTGGGAAGGAACGGAATCAGAGGAGCCACAGTATTGTCCTACGTCACCTCTACTGACCTCTCAGTACAGTCATTTGGGAGATCAATAGCTAACAGGATATAAGGAGGAGTCCTTATGCCCCTCATGAGGACTGAGTAAATAGAAAATAAATAGTTTGAAATGGAACTTTCACTCCCCAACAAACATGATCTTATTTGATACATCTCTTAAAACTGCCTAAATGCTTTTTACGCAATACTTTTTGAGAAAAACTATTTTAATTGGAGTTAAAGATGATGTCCGCTGCAGTACAAGCTGTACAACAGTGCCCTGCAGTCCGTCCCCTGTAAATCACCACCCGGACTGAGCGCATCCCCCCTTCTTACCTAACATGTGGCTACAGATAATGCAGAGCCTGTCTCTGAGAGAAGGGGCAGGCTTACAGGAGATTATTGGCAGCTCCTTAGAGGGAGAGTTCTGCAAATCATTTTAAACAGCAAGATTGAACTCTCTATGCCAAAAGAACATAGAAAAAGTAAGTTTTATGCCTGCTGGCGTATTGCAAATAAATGGGGTATTTGGTTCTACTTGATGGTCATATACGTTTTGGATGAACAGAGTAGGAACGTGACAGATCCACTTTGTGTTTTGTGTTTGGTGTATTGAGTTTTGCAGATAACTTTTGTTGAATTGCATTTTGCATATTGTGTTTTGCGTTTGGTGTATTGAGTTTTGCTTATTGCATTTGGCATATTGCGTATAGCATTGTGCGTTTGGTGTAGATAAAGTTTGGCGTATAGCTTATTTCTAGCATTTTGTGTATAATGTATAGCATTTTGCATATACCTTTTGTGTATAGCGTATGGGTTTAGTGGTGTGTGTGTGCGTGTTTAGGGTTTTGCGTTGTGCGTATAGTGTTGTGTATGTATATCTTTATATGGCGCCACACAGTGTACATCGCGCGTTACAACAGTAGTATGTTACAATAAATAAATGGGGATAAAAGTGTCGCAGTCATAGAAATAATAGGAGAGAGGTCCCTGTCCCAAAAAGCTTGCAGTCTAAATAGGTAAAAGGAGACACACAACAGGATGTGAGGGAGACTTTACCAAAAAGTAGCGCATGGTACTAGTGCTCCAAAAGATAAGATTTCTGGGTAGCCTTAACCTGTTAACGACCCATGACGGTCCTGGCACGTCATGGATTAAATGATAGCAGCACGCTTTGGTGCATGCTGCTATCATGCTTTTCATGTTGAAACTGAGCGCTCTTTGAACGGAGAGCTCAGCTTCAGTCCTTGCCTGTTCTGCAGGTACACGTGATCACTCCAGGAGCGATCACATGTACCGGCATTTTGATTCAAAGAGGCAGTGTGCTTGACACATTGCCTTTCTTTCTGATTTGTGCCTCTCTCTTCCTTACTATTGAAGTAAGGGAGACAGAAGCAGAGAGCAGACACATATACAAATAAAATCCGTCAATAGTTGGGGTGTTAACAGATTCAGTGCTGGTGCTGGGGGCAGACTGGATGCAGGTCCATTTCTGACCTGCTAAGAGCAACTTTTTTATTTTGTTATAAATGTAAAACAGATCACATAGTTCAACTGAAAGGTAATATTTATAAAACAAAAAAAAAAGATTATACAAAAAATAATGGAAGTTTTATTGTTGTGGAGCCATGTAATATAGTTATACTGATCGCTAAATCTCATTAATAAAAAAGTGGGAAAATACGGAGGGAAAGAGGGACATGGGGATTTTCACCCAGGGGGGACAGTGCCCACTTAAAATTGCCCATTTTGTAGGTATGACTGACCGATAATGCCTTTCATGCAGTCTCCATAAAAGTGTAACCCACTCCGCCCAAACAATAGCAAAAGAAAAAATAAAAATGGTGGGTTTTTGGGATTTTTCTTTTTTTTACAGGTTTCTTTAATTTTCCTAAAATAAGTGGTGGGGTATCCATATAAGTGTGGTATCAAAAGATAGCCCTAATTTTGTGCAAAAAATGGTATATAATTTGTGTGGCTGGAATAAAAGCCTTAGAGGGAAAATAATGTTGAACAAGGACATAGCCAAAAAAGTCAGAACTGCTCCAGTCCTTAAGTGCAATCCACCTCAGATTTTCCCGGTCCTTAAGGGGTTAAAGACAGAGGGGGATGGTTCTAGATATAGAGATAGGGGTATGGAGTTCCATAGGTAGGGAGTAGAAAGTGAAAAAGGTTTGAGACGGGAGAGGGCAGAGGGCGTGGATGGTGTAACCTCTATATAAATCATTGGTAAGGCCTAATCTAGAATATGGAGTACAGTTTTGGTCACAGTTCTTATAAAAATATATTACTGAACTGGAAAAACTGCAGAGACATGCAGCAAAACTGATAAAGGGATTGGAGGATCTGAGTTATAAAGAGAGACTAGCCAAACTGGGTTTGTTTACATTAGAGAAGAGACGTCTAAGTAGTGATTTGATTCCAATTTACACATATATTCAAGGTCAATACAAAGAACTAGACAATGAATTATTTACACAAAGAGCTGAGCTAAGAACAAGAGGTCATCCATTAACACTAGAGGAAAGGTGCTTTCCTCTAAAACAAATGCAGGGATTCTTTACAGTAAGGGCAGTAAAGCTATGGAATTCTTTGCCTTGGGATGTGCTTGCAGATACTGTAAATGCGTTAAAAAATGGATACCTATCTAGCATAGAACAATATTGATAATTATGACAGATCGCTTCAATGCGAATAGGTTGTTGATCAAGGGAACTATCTGACTGCCATTTGGAGTCAGGAAGGAATTTTTTCACCCACTTGGGGCTAAATTGGAAATGGCTTCAGTGGGTTTTTTTTGGCCTTCCTCTGGATCAACAGGGGTGCTTTGGAATGGGCTGAACTTGATGGATACAAGTCTTTTTTTCAGCCTTGTCAGCTATGTTACCATGTAAAAAAGGTGTTTTGTGCTGAGCGAAGGAGACGGCCAGGAACATAAGAGGACATGAGGGAAGATATGTAAATGGGGGGGGGGGGGTAGCAATGTGGCAGCATCACGTTGTGATGTGTAGGAGTGGGCAGTCCTGTTTATGTTGTATTCTTAATAATTGAACTTTATATGGCTACAGAAATTTTTACCACCATCAGTGATTTTGTAAAGCTTCCAAACAATCATTAACACAAGGGGTTAAATTCAGAGGTGAGTAAAGCATGGTATAGAAAATACAGGAGACTGGTAAAGTCAAAATGATAAAATGTTTAATTCTGAGGACTCTTCTCTTGTAGTCTGTATCTTTGTTGGATGTGTTATTTCCAAAGCTTTATTGCACATGTACAGCTGTGTTGTGTGTCACTTTATTTTGGTGTTTTTACTCTGTTAACTGTTTGGTTTGTTTTCTGTGCAGCATTATTTGTTACGTTTGGGGTGAGGTCACTTTTGTGCAGAGGATTCTCCCGACTGCATGACTATGACATCATTAATTGACAGGGATTTTCTGGCTGGTTGAGGGCTTTCTAAGTCCATGTGTTGCATTGTGTAAGTTGTCTTGATGAAGGTCCGGCTTGGGACCAAAACGATTATCTAATAAACTTGCTTAGATTGCTTTTGAACAAGTCCCACTGGAGCTGTCTGTTTGTCTGCACACTCGCTCACACTTACTGGCAGAGAGTTGTGTAACGCAGTGCTTTGCTATGTGTTGCACACCTTTTTGGAGCTGAAAAGGCTGATCACTGAAAATTCAACAAGCCAGGCAGTAAAATTATTGCCTCCTTTCTGGATACACCTGGGTGTCAGGGGAAAATAGTCCTACACATAATTCCACTTTTAATATTTTAACCCTGTTAGTAGGGTTGCACCGATACCGGCATTTGCGCAAGTACTTGTACTCGCGCAAATGCGGCCGATGCCAGCACCAATACCCTGTGTCAGGGTCGGTGCTGCAGAGAGGGAGCCCGGGGAGCTGCTCACAATTCTCCCCGGTCGCCTCTCTCCATCCTCTAGCGTCGGAGTGTTGCCACGGGTTACCATGGCAACGCTCTGACGCTGACTTCTGCCAGGACTTGCGAGAGAACAGCGAGCACCCGGCAGAGAAGATAAGGGAGGCAAGATGGGCCATCAAGCGGGTGGTGAAAGAGGCAGAGAGGGGGGCCAAGAGGGAGAAAGAGGCAAAAGGGACTAAGAAAAAAAAAAAAGAGGCAAAGAAAGATCAGGAGACAAAAGGAGGGGGGCCAAGAAGAGGCAAAAAGGAGGGGGGGATCAGGAGAATGAGAGAAGTGGGCAAAAGGGTGGGATCAAGAGTCAAGGAGGGGGAGAAAGGGGGATCAAAAGGGAGAGAAAAAGCCAAGGCAAAAGGAGGGAGCTCAAGAGGGGGAGAATGAAGTAAAAGGTGGGAATCAAGAGGGGGAGAGAGGCAAAAGGGGACAGTCAAGAGATGGTGTGTGTGTGTATAATATATATAATTTCATGTACTCACCAATATCAGTGAGTACTTGAAAAAAGTATCGGTACTCGTACTCAGTCTTAAAAAAAAGTGGCATCGGTGCATCTCTACCTGTTAGTGACAGACTTGTATCCAATGTATTGGGCTGCAGTGCAGTGGATAACACACCTAATGGCTACTCTTGTTTACGATGTCTTCTGTAGCGCCTGTTTTCATAGCATACTTCCTTTATAAAGCATACTATGTTTATTTTGTCCTACAGACAACTACATGGGACTTTTTTTGTTTTGTTTTATTAACCACACATGCAAAGCTGTGCCAGTATTGCTAGTATTATATATCTATATGTATAATCTTTAAAGGGACAGTAATGTCCCATAAAAAATGCTTAAATGGTATAACACACACACACACACTATCTCTCAAACCGCTATGGTTTGAGAGCTATCCTCCGACAAAGTTCCTCTTCTCCTGATGTCAGCTGTAAAGCTGACAGAAGGAGATCCGTGTCAGCCAACATGAGGAGGCTCTTCAGCAGAGCCACAATAGTGGGATTTAAAAAGTATTACTTCTTTGGAATGGTCTAAAAAGTGTGCTTGCAAACCAGGCACACTTTGTAGACCGTTCCAAAGAAGTATTTATTTTTAAATTGTGCTGAAGAGCCTCTTGTCAGTCCCCTAACCAGGAACTCCTGCTGTCAGCTTATAGCTGACGTCAGGAGAAGAGGGAGGAGGAACGTTAACGGAGGAGATCTCTCAAACCATAGTGGTTTGAAAGATAGGATTTGTGGCATATTGTTTATGTTTTTAATCTCTACAAAACTCTAAGCATTTTTTATGGGACATTACTCTCCCTTTAAAAGGAAATCATTATGTAACATTCACTTTGTAGTGTAAGGTATAGGCAGCTTTAATGTAGATATATATTAAAATGATTCTTATTTTTTTGGAGGGGCTCTTGATTCAGGTCACTAGGATATTATTTTCTTTTATTTTGATACACCTTTTGTACTGTGCTATAATAGATCTGAACCAGTTCTGTGTTTTGGTTTTTTTAATCTCTGTATTTCTTTCTAGCTCTCTGAGGTTGGTTGGTACCCAGAACTGAGCCCTTGCCACCGTATTTCCTTTCCTCTCAGACGTCCTTTGCCTTCAGTGACTACCAGTGTCACCTCACGTACCAGGCCTGGTAGCATCAGACTGTACCCACTTCCCAATGGACGGGACAAACCCTCAAGGCAGCTGCGAGCCACCCTAGCACAGCAGAGGGGAAAACGACTGCTGCCTAATCCGCTTTTGACCCTTCCAACCAGCGCCAATGCTGTGGATGCATATCCTTTGGGTGGGGAAACCTGGCATCTGAGTAGTGCCCAACTAGACTGTTTCAGGAGTTTGTTTGAACCAGGAGTGTGCAGGACACCCTATCAGGCTCTGGCACTGCCCTCTCCTGGCAAGCGGCGTGGGGTATTAGCCTTTCACCCCAGCAAGAAGGCTGAAGCAAGTCAGTTGCCTCAGGGCAACCAGCCGGACATGGAGCAGCAGCTGGCACTGATGCATGCCAAGTTGAGGGAAGAGGTGAGTGCCCACATAAAGCATGATTTTATAGGAATAATTGGAGGAAATCCGCTGCACCTGCATTGCACTGCAATGCCTTGGAGACCTTTCTATCATTCATGGGGTTAAAACTCTATTTAATTGGTGTGAATTAAGTGTTTGATCTAGATCAGGGGTCTCCAACAAGTAGCTTGTGAGTAGCTGTCTTCAGTCCAGTCAGATATCAAGCTCTCTGGCCAGCCAAAGACAGGTCCAGTACTTGAAATCTGCTCCCCAGTTGGCTGCGGCCAATCAGGGCATGGCTTTAATCTTTGGTACCTAGCAGTGGACAGTATCAGAACTGATGGCAATGCAGATAGAGGCCTAACCGCATTTAAACTACTTAAATAACTGGAACCATGCATAGTAACCTGCGATAGTGTTGTTAAAGGGATAGTAAACCCCCCCCAAAAAACTGTAAGCCAAATGATAGGAATAATAAAAACATACTTAACGCCCTCATTCCCATCTCTCAAACAGTTATGGTTTGAGAAGTGTAAGTAAATAAAGAACTCCACTCCCTCCCCCTTCTCATACGTTGGCTATATAACGGACATCATGAGATCCTGCTTCCAGGACCAGAAGGCGGCTCTTCAGGAGCGCTGTCATCTAGATATATCACTATGATTACTTCATCAGAATGGTCTACAACGTGTGCTTGCAAGCCAGGCACATGTAGACCATTCCGATGAATTAATTATAGTGAGATATCCCGATGACAGCACTCCTGAAGAGCCGCCGTCAGTCAGGCGACCGGATTCTGCCTCTACAGCTTGTCAGGCAGAAAGTGGAGAGAGTGGAGGTCTTTATTTTCTTACGTCTCTCAAACCATAACGGTTTGAGTGATGGGAATGAGAGCGTTAAGTATATTTTTATTACATTTGGCCACAGGTTTTGTCTTGTATAGTGAATATGGATTTCCTCTGCTAGCAGTTATTAGTAACAGAATGTTCTCACCTTGAGCTGTTCAGAAGATCACTTGTTTTCTGTGCAGCACTTTATTATTGGAAGGTGCGGGAAGGAACGAAAAGTGGGTAAAAGCAGGTTTGGAGATTGTTTAATACGTATGGTTATAAATTCATATTATCTCAGTATATCTCATTGAATAAAGTAGCTCCACTTAAAGCGGAACATGCGCCTCCTTTGAAGTGACCCTTATTCAATTGTTTTTTTTTTTTTCTTTAATCACTATTTTTAAGGAGAAATTAGCCTCTATAATATCCCCTCATGATGTTGCTTCAAAGCTCGATGCGGTACACCTCTGTACCGCAGACTGTCAGTCTTCACCACTTCCCCTCCCCATTTGTGCCTCATTCCCACCTCCTTCTCTGATGGTGGAATCCTGTATATGACCTGGCGCGATCTCTTGCTAATGACAGCGAACCAGGTCATATACAGGATTCCACTGACAGGAGGAGGTGGGAACAAGGCAAAACTGGGGAAGGGAAGAGGTGAAGATTGACAGCCTGCGGTACAGAGGTGTACCACAGTGAGCTGTGAAGTGACATCATGAGGAACATTATAGAAGGTAATTTCTCCTTAAAGGGATAGTAATGTTTCACAAAAACAGCAGCTCCAATTAATTTTCATAGCATTTGGGCCATGGAGAGTGTTATTTCAATACTGTCAGAGTTGTAGTTCAAGAGTAATTGAATGATAAAGTATCCCCCTCCCACCCCTTTTACCTAGTGTAAGACACATCCCCTCAGATGTGGAATCTGGTCTCTTGACTCAACAGGTCACAGCAAGGGACAATCTTCTTACTGTGATCATAAGGACCCCCCCGAGAGGTTTCCCTTATGATCACTGAATATTGTCCCTCTCTGCGATCCATCTGGGCAGTCTTGCTGCTCTGAGGTGAGCAGTGTTACATCAGTAAAAGGGGCGGGAGGGGGATACTTTATCATTCAATTACTCTTGTACTACAGCTCTGACAGTATTGAAATAACACTCTCCATGGCTCAGATACTATGAAGATTAATTGGAGCTGCTTTTATTGTGAAACATATCTGTCCCTTTAAATAAAGATACACTAGTGGTATTATAGGGCTTAAAAGGGAAATGGTTGTAGTATAACTCCATTTGGATTGTAGCTCTGTGGTATCCTTTGTGTAGCTCTATTTCAGTTGCAAGCTCTGTGGTGTCACTAGTGGAACTCCATTTACAGACACATGTGGGAGAGGCAGTGGCCCGCTGCCCCAATCATATGACAGGCTCAGGGGGCAATTGCTCCCCAGTCCAGCCCTCCCCTGCCCACAGGTGTGGGTTGTGGTGTGGATGAGAGATGTACCATCAGTAACAGTTCCTACAACTGATACAGAAAACAAATATTTTTTTTTTTTTTTCTCACAAACACTTTTGTTCTGTTGGTGGCATTGGAGTTAACCCTTTGAGTGACAGTGGTATGCAACACATTGCGTTGCGTACCACTCTGGCACTCCAAAGGGTTATAACCATGAATTCACCAACGGCTGTATTGATGGGATTTTATAAGAACTGTTGCCTTAACTCAAGGCTTGTCCAGCAACATGGCCAGATGCTGGAATCTGATACCCAAGTGTAACCATTCCTTTTACTACTCACCTTCTGTCTCTCTTTATCCCATTAATGACCATTAGCTCTACTCTCTGCACAGAGGTTCTATACTCTACCCAGTCCCTCCAGTAATTATCCCAGTGGCTGTAAACTCTGCCCTGTGTGACCCCCGTGACTCTATACTCTGCCCAGGGTTGTCAGAGTTTGATCCTAAACGGCTGCAAACTGACAGAGATTTAAGTTTTTCCTTGATTAAGCACGGGTCAAAATGAATGATTCAAAGATTTTCGCCTGTGTTTTAATCAGGGATATTCTTAAATCTTGGTCTGATTGCGGTGCTTGAGGGCCGAACATCGGCACCCCTGTTCTATACATTGCCCAGCGTCTCCATGTAATGACCTTATTGGTCATTTCCAAAACGAATCCAGTGCCTCCATACTCTTCTCAGTGCCCATTTAGTCTAGTCTGCTTAATGGGACGGTAATGTCCATAAAAATATTTATAGATTTGTAGAGGGTAAAAAAAGAAGAAATTCAGTGCCACAAATCCCATCTCTCAAACCGCTATGGTTTGAGAGATATTCACAAAGTTCCCCCTCCCTCCCCTTCTAAAGCTGACATCAGGTCAGCCGACACCGATCTGCTAAGGCTCTTCAGCAGAGCTGAAATCCCATTATGGGAACGGTCTACAAAGTGTGCTTGCAAACCTGGCACACTTTTTGTAGACCTTTCCAATGAAGTAATTATTTTCTAATAACGGGATTTTGGCTCTGCTGCAGAACCGCCGGCTGGTCCCTGGACCGGGATCTCCTGACTTCAGGAGAAGGTGAGGGAGGGGGAACTTTGATTCAAAATATCTCTCAAACCATAGCGGTTTGAGAGATGGGATTTGTGGCATTGAATTTCTTTTTTTACCCTCTACAAATCTATAAACATTTTTATGGGACATTAGTCTGCTTAACAGGACAGTAATGTCCCATAAAAATGTTTATAGATTTGTAGAGGGTAAAAAAAGAAGAAATGCAATGCAACAAATCCCATCTCTCAAACCTCTATGATTTGAGAGATATTCGGAATCAAAATTCCCCTTCCCTTCTCCTGACGTCAGCATCTAGTTGACAGCAGGAGATCCCGGTCCGGGGACCAGCCGGCGGCTCTGCAGCAGAGCCGAAATCTTGTTATTTCAAAAGAATTACTTCAATGGAAAGGTCTACAAAGTGTGCCAGGTTTGCAAGCACACTTTGTAGACCGTTCCCACAAAGTAATTCTTTTCCAATCATGGGATTTCGGCTCTGCTGAAGAGCCATATCGTGTCGGCCGACACGGATCTCCTGCTGTCAGCTTTAGAAGGGGAGGGAGGGGGAACTTTGATTGCGAATCTCTCTCAAACCATAGCGGATTGAGAGATGGGTTTTGTGACATTGAATTTCTTTTTTTACCCTCTACAAATCAATAAAAATGTTTTGTGGGACATTACTGTCCCTTTAAAATGCTCAGATATCTTTATCCATGCAGATGGTGTTTTACATGTCCTCTATGTGCCTGTTCAGGACTTGAGTCCATTTCATGCACACATGTTTTCTAATGTTACAATGCTCTTCCCAGAAGCTCAGGGTCAGTACCTTCCAGTAAGAGCCTTTGTCGCTAACACAAGTTCTTTGGTTTTCCAGCTGCCAAATTTTTTGTTGAAGAGCCTGGATTACTCTATATACCGGAAGGATGTGGAGTTCATCAGTAGTGCCCTGCACATACACATACGGTGAGTTTTCCCCCATTACTGCCCTCTGTCTCCCTCGTGGTGTGTGTGCATGTGTCTCTCCCTCTGTCCTTTGGTCTCTCTCCCTTGTTTTGTGTGTGTCTCTCTCTCTTTGGCCCTTGGTCTTTCTCTCCTCAGGTGCCTCTTGATCTCTCTCACTTTTTCTCTTTCTCTCTCTCTTTCTCTCTCTCTTTCTCTCGCTTTCTCGCTCTCTCGCTTTCTTGCTCTCTCGCTTTCTCTCTTTCTCGCACTCTCTCTTTTGCTCTCGCGCGCTCTTTCTCGCGCGCTCTTTCTCGCGCGCTCTAGAGCGCGCTCTTTCTCGCACGCTCTTTCTCTCTCGCGCTCTTTCTCGCACGCTCTTTCTCTCTCGCGCTCTTTCTCGCACGCTCTTTCTCTCTCGCGCTCTTTCTCGCACGCTCTTTCTCTCTCGCGCTCTTTCTCGCACGCTCTTTCTCTCGCACGCTCTTTCTCTCTCGCGCTCTTTCTCTCTCGCGCTCTTTCTCTCTCGCGCTCTTTCTCTCTCTCTCTGTGCCTGTGACTCTCTTCTTTGTGTTTTTATCCGCACAATCGTTGTGCCTTTTTTTTTTTTTTATTTTTAAATAATAACGCAATTCTGGAGCAAACCAACTAAACCACAGGGCACAAATAAACTCCCTTTGATTTATATGGGACTGTTAATTCCTTGAATGTTATTGAGGTCTCTAACCTATTGCAGGGCAATGCTTTGGAGACTTCTCTAGCGTGCAAGGGATTTAAAGCTTCATTTAATTCATTTAGGGCATCTTGTCACCTGTTGTGCAGAAGGTTTGACTTAAATTTCACCACATTGGTGTGTTCTTCTCCCAGTGGGATCATCCTGTACCAACTGCTCTTGACGCTGTCTCGGTTCCTGTTCTTGAGTTATTTCTCCAACGCACGGGTCTCCATCTTGAAGCTGACGTCTCATCCTGAATCATGTTGTATCCAGGCTCGCTGGGCTGTCTCCGGCCTCCCCCTGCACTCCCTCCTCTTCAATTTCTACCGCACAGACAAGGCTGAGCTATACAAGTAGGTGACACTAATAACTCAGTAGCTCTCTGCGCTATACAGACTGTCTGATCCGGTAGCTGATTATCTGATTTGTGTTTTAGAAGCTATGATGCCCACTCCACGTTTTACCTTGCTTCAGATGGACTAATACGTCTGCATAAAGTGGAGCGGGTGAGTGATCATTTGCAAGAGGAGCATGCCCATCAGGGTGACCGTGACACAGACAGGAGCTATGAGACGGTTCCTTCCCCTTCAGGGTGACCATGACACAGACAGGAGCTATGAGACTGTGTCTCTCTAGCAGTGTGACAGGGAGGAAGAGCTATTAGTCTATCCTTTCTCCAGCAGGACAGGATGACAGGCAGTAGAAGCTGTGAGTTTGTACCTCCCCCTTTAGGGTGACATAGACAGAAGGAGCTTTGAGTCTGTCCCTCCTTCTGCAGGGTAACATAGTGACACAGACAGAAGGAGATATGAGTCTGTCCCTCCCACTGCAGGGTGACACAGTGACACAGACAGAAGGAGATATGAGTCTGTCCCTCCCACTGCAGGGTGACACAGACAGGAGGAGATATGAGTCTGTCCCTCCTGCTGAAGGGTGACACAGTGACACAGACAGAAGGAGCTATGAGTCTGTCCCTCCTGCTGAAGGGTGACACAGTGACACAGACAGAAGGAGATATGAGTCTGTCCCTCCTGCTGAAGGGTGACACAGTGACACACACAGAAGGAGATATGAGTCTGTTCCTCCTCCTGCTGGAGGGTGGCACAGAGAGGAGACGCTAGGAGTCTGTCCCTCCCCTTGCAGCTTTATGGATAGAAGGAAACTGTGGTCTTTATCTACATGGAATGTTGTACCTCTGGAGCAATGGAACTGGGCCAGAAGGCAAATGAAAATTGTCATTTATTTAAATGTGGTTTTAACCCCTTGAATTCTAGAGGTCTCCCAGCGCATTCAAGGGGTTAATATCCCCCATTTAAATCAATGGCTATTTGAAGAATTTTCATTTCAATCATACGGGGCAGGTGGTTTGCTCCAAAATTGCAAATTGTAACCAGCTTCTGTTTGTCCATCCATACAGGTTATGCCTTCGTCGCCACTCGCTGTACCCAAGAAGACACTTCTATTTAGTGCACTTGTAGCTTTGGGCCTGGGAGAAAACCGCCCGGCACTCAATCTCCTCTCCTCCCCTAAATCCTCGCACAAACTCTGACACCCTCCAGCCTTGTCCTTCTTCAGATGTACAAGTCTAATTGGAAGTTTATTTCCTCCTTACATGCTACTGACTGTAAAGGTATCCTGCACTGTACGGCCTGAAGAGATCTCCTGTAGAGGACCAGCCGTGTGCTTGCACCAGGATTCTATCAGGTTACAGGGTAGCCCCACTGACCCAGTTCATTACATTACAAACTGACATGTAATAGGATCTGTACGACCTGAGAGTCTCACATACCCCAAACCAACCCAGCACTTACATCAGCGCTTCTATGCCCACTGAGATGCTCTGGCTGCTTGTGCATGACTGTGGAACCGACCTGTGGATGTGTAACATATAGTGTACATAATTAAATTATAAAGAGACGATCTGTGTGTATTTTGTATGCAATGTGGAGCAGCAGGCTGGTATGTAGACATCTGGGGGAATACATCAGTATATTTATTCATGTAAGTCAGGAGTCCGACAACTTCTTGTTGTAGTTGAACACTGAATTTCCAGTAAGACCCCTTTAACTCTTTCAGTGCCAGAGGGGTACACATTGATTACCCTTCTGACACTCAAGGGGTTAAGCCATTGACTACTGCATTATTTCAATACTGTGCGAGTCGTAACTCGAGTAATTGAATGATAAAGTATCCCCCTCTCGCCCCTTTTACCTAGTGTAAGCCGCCTCCCCTCAGATGTGGAATCTGATCCAGGGATCAGACAGATCACAGCAAGGGACAATCTTCTTACTGTGATCATAAGGAAAACCCTGCCCCCCTTGACGGGTTTTTCCTTATGCTCACTGAAGATTGTCCTTCTCTGCAATCCATCCGGACTGTCTACATCAGTAAAAGGGTCCGGAGGGAGATACTTTCATTCAATTACTCTTGTACTACAACTCTGACGGTATTGAAATAACACTCTCCATGGCCCAAATACTATGAAGATTAATTGGATCTGCTGTTTTTTGTGAAACATTACTATCCCCTTAACTGCTGGACTAGGCATGGCGGTTCTGGCACGGCAAGGGGCTTTAAGGGATTAAAACTCATACACATAGTTTTAACATCAATGCCTTGACTGTCAGAGTGCAGTACAGATGCCTCCGTGTGGTAAGGGCACCTTATCTGTGCTACTTATGTGTGCACAAATTCCACATGTCCTTTCTAGAGAGGGAGAAGTACCAGTTGCAGTGGCATTCGGAGAGTTAACCCTTACTTATTCTAATCTATCTCTGGTCTGTTTGACTAGAGCTGTTAAAAAGGTAATTAATCTTGTTTACAGTTTCTAGTCCATTTCATTAAGCTGTTAGAAAGGCTAGAGTTTAATTTATGGCGCAAACTGAGTATACACATTCTGCTAATGGAATTTGACCTTTGGGTCACACAGAGGTATCCAATACTGCAATACACTATACCGCAGGGTGGTGGATGCCTCTCTGGCAGTCAAGGGGTTGATGTTAAAACTATGTGGATGAATTTTTAAGTAATTTCTCTGTTGTCCAATATAGATTACTGGTAACTTTGGGAAGGAGATCGCCCCTTTAAGTAGACAGGAAACAATTCGAGGGAATTTGCAGGGTGGAGCCTTCCTTCCCTCCTTAGCCACCAGCCAATCCCCTCCCAGTTAGATTGTTTCCTTGAGGAAGATACAAGGCAAGAGGAACAGTTCTGCTATAGTTTTTAGATTTTTTTATTGTTTTCTGTTAGATATGGAATACCACCATTAGGCGGATTACCATTACTGACATTCCCTAGTGGTTAGCTCTGTTTCCAGGTGCTATGGTGGACATCTTAGCCCTGGGGGGAAAATCTTGTGTAACAAGTTCTTTCCCTATGAGTTTCCCACTGAGGCGTCTTCTTTATCAATGGTAATGTGAAGACAGAAGACCTGCTGAAAAGATGATCAATCCCTTGAGTGCTGCAGGTCCACTTGTCCCACGTTTCCTCTCTGTACAGAGGTATCTTTTGGAGTTCCTATTGCACACTCCTGCACTCATTGGGTTTATCTGTATGTCTGTTGGGGGTTTGGAGCAGAGTTTCTGTGTAAATTAACCCTTTGTCTGCTGATTTGGCATCTTTTGGGGAGTTTTAGTAGTTTTTACCTTCAAGGTATAAGTGTTTATTTGTTCATATTAATGTGTTCTGATGTTTTTACAACTATTTACTCTTAATTGTCAAATTTTGAGGGCACACTTTACCGCATAGACGCCATACTACATATCTCTGCGACCGCTCAATGTAGCAACTTTAGAGATTGCTCATTTTGTTTGTCTGCCCTTGTTCTCTCATCTGGTTAATGTTCTGTGTGTTTTGTGGGGCTTCGGGCACTGTTACTTTTAAGGGAAAACCTAAATTTCCCATGAGCTCTTGCTTCGCATGCTTGTTTCTGACTGGCTCCCATCGCAGACGCCATTTTTCTGCCTTCCCTTCATGAGTATCCTACGCAGGGCTTGGACTCTCCTTCTCTCCTCAGCAGATTAACCCTTTGTCTGCCAGATAGGTTGCTTATATCATCAGTCAGGACCCCTCCTGATGGTTCGCAGCTTGGTTGGTGACCAAGGCTACTTTCCCCGTGCATGGGAAACTAGTTCTTGCCCTCTTTGCAGTTCAGATTCCAGATATAGGAAGCGTCTTCGCTGTCTATATGAGTTGCCTCACCGTGGACAATGGAGGGTGGGAACTTGACCAGGTGGCGCTCACCATCATCTTTCTGTGACTGAGTCTTCCCTGGATCGATCTGCTGGCAGTCTGTCTAAACTGCTAGTTTTTACTACTTTGCTCTCGTTGGGGAGACCATCTGGCTTACGCAGAGGATGTTCTGTCCCTTGGGTGTTTTCCTTAGTCTACCCTTTTTTCCTCCGCTTCCCAGGTTTCTGAGGGGGATACAGATGGAGGGTTTGTGATCATTCTGGTTGCTCCATACTGGGTCTGGCGACCCTGGTTTCAGGGGTTGCTGGACGTGTTTGCACGTGGACCGTTTTCGACTTCCATGCACACCAGTTCTCCTTCCACAGGGCTACCTATGGAAAGTGTACACGGGGCATCTGGGCTTGACGCCTTGTAGAGATTGCATCCTCTTTCTTGAGGTTGGAGGATTTCTTCTACTGTGGTTGACACTGGGATTCAAGCTCAGGAACCTGTTCCTCTAGGCTTTCTACTGGATTTAGTCTATCTTCCACTGCTGGTGTGTGGACAGGGATCTGCCCTCACAAGAGTTTGCTCTGGCTACTGTCCTTCTTACAGGATGGAGTGTAGAAGGGCCTTAGCCTGAGTTCTTTGAAGGTTCAGTCTTCTTCTCTTTCTCTCCTTTTTCAGAGACACTTCTTTATCCTTCCAGATGTCAAGGTGTTCTTTCTAGGTGTCGCTCATGCTTTCCCTGCCTTTCAGCATTCCACTCCTCAGTGGGATCTTAATTTGGTTCCGGGAGTCCTGCTGCGGCCTCCGTTTGAGTCCTTGACTACTATTTTCTTTTGGTCTTCTGACTTTGAAGATTGCCTTCCTCTTGGAGGTTGTCTCTGTTCAGAGTTGCTGCCGTGCGGTCTTTGTCTTGCAAGCTGCCTTTCCTGATGTTTCACAGGGCAATGGGGTTCCTTGTACTTCCAGGAGTTCTTTTCAGGTGGTCTCTGTGCTTCACACTGACCAGAGACTTGTTGTGCTTTCATGTTTTCCTGGACCTCATCTGACAGAATACGGATCTACTTTTGTTATATATGGTGCGTTGCTTTAGGTCTCGTGCCCTGCATTGGGTCTGTTCGCCTGGCTGCTGCACTCCTTGTTGTCCCTGGGGGTCTCAGGACCGACATGGCTGCCCTTATGGTGACTTTGTACCTTGAAGTCTGTTTCTATCTGTACGGCCTAGGGGACAGAGTCCGCTCCTTTCCGCGTCATGGCTCATTCTGCCAGGTCTGTTGGGACCTCCTGGGCCTATATGGTTTTGGCCCCCTGCTGATCTTGTTTGTCTGTGCATACTTTTTGTTCATCACTACCGTGTTGATGTTCTGGCTTCAGCAGGAAAGTCCTGGTGGTAGTTATGGCTATCTAGGACTTTATTTCCTGTGTATTTGCGATCTTTACCTTTGCGCCCTGTTGGCTCTTGTTCAGTGAGCTGTTTTACAGTTACTGGTGTGCTGTTACAGTTCAGTGTCCGTTGACACTTAGTTTGTTAATGGCCTAGGCTGGATGTGGTTAGTCCATATGGGCTGTGGTGACTTTGGGGACCTACGCCTGGTCCTTGCCTTACTTCCCACCTCCTGGAAACTCAATGGTTGGACATACCAAAGTTACCAGTAACCTGTATTGGACTAAGAGAAAAGATGATTTTAGTCTTACCTGTTAAATCCTTTTCTCTTAGGCCATACAAGTTACTGGTCTCCCACCCTGTCAAGGTCCCATGCTTGGTTCTCCTGTGACCGAACGTGGGAGTCCTTTCAGGTTCATGCTCACAGGAGTTTTCTTTTTCCTTCTTGCTATCTAGTCAGTAGTTAGCGTCTCCCTAACTGAGAAAGCATTGGCTGGTGACCAGCTAAGGAGTGAAGGAAGGCTCCACCCTGCAAATTCCCTGTGGAGTTGTTTCCTGCCTACTTAAAGGGATAGTAATACTTCGTTTTAACTTTATTTTATTTTGTAGGCATTAAAAAAAATATGAAGAATGATCTAAGTCTTATCTCTCAAACCTTTATGGTTTAAGAGATATTCACAAGCAAAGTTTCCCCCTCCCTCCCCTTTTTCCTAGTTGTAAGCCATCTCTTCTCACATGTGGATCAGGTTGTAAGACCAGACAGATAACAGCAGGGGACAATCTTCTTTGTATGAAAAGTATGAAAGCCCTGCCCCCCTTGACAAGTTTTTCAGTTTTTCCCCTTATCTTAATTGAAGATTGTGTCTCTCTCTGCAGTCTACCTGGGCACCTCCCTGGGGGGGGGACTTTGCTTGTGACTATCTCTTAAACCATAAAGGTTTGAGAGATAAGACTTATATCGTTCATGTTTTTTTAATGCCTACAAAATAAAATAAAGATAAAACGAAGTATTACTATCCCTTTAAAGGGGCGATTACCTTCCTAAAGTTACCAGTAACCTATATGGACTAAGAGAAAAGGACTTAACAAGTAAGACTAAAATCCTCTTGTATTGCGCATTCATCCTTGTTGCGCCTGAAGAAGAGGAGACCTAGTTGTCTTGAAAGCTTGCATCCTAGAGCCACTCCGTTACCAATAACGGTATCACTTTAACTCTATGTGTACAGTTGAGTTCATTGCAATTTTATCAAGTCAAACTGAAATATCAAAAATGCTGATTTGTAGTCTTGATTATGGTTTTTTTGCCACACAGACACAAGTATATTTCCAATATCGTCTATTTCAACCAGACTGTATGAAGTCACCTGATAAAATTGCACTGTTTTGGCACCTTGACCCTTTGAGTGCCAGAGGGGTATGCAACGCATTACTTTGCAATGCATTGTGCATTCCTTTGGCACTCAAAGAGTTAACTGTAGTTTTAAATGTGTCTACAAGGAGGTATCAGGGCTGGTCATTGCTGAGACTGTAATCCCTTTGCTTTTGGCAAGATGCTTTCTTCAATCCTTTTCCTATGTGGTATCTACTCCACAAAATTCCTTTAAAGGGATAGTAATGTTTCATAATAAAAGCAGATCTAATTAATCATCATAGTATTTGGACTTTGGAGAGTGTTATTTCAGTTCTGTCAGAGTTGTAGTTGAAGAGTAATTCAATGACAAAGTGTCCTCCTCCCGCCCCTTTTACTGATGTAACACTGCTCAGCCAGATCAGAAGGGAGGTGCCCAGGTAGACTGCAGAGAGGGACAATCTTCAATTAAGATAAGGGAAAACCTGAAAAACTTGCCAAGGGGGGCAGGGCCTTCATTGTTCTCATAGGAAGAAGATTGTCCCCTGCTGTTATCTGTCTGGTCTATGGACTGGATTCCACATCTGAGAAGAGATGGCTTACACTAGATAAAAGGGGCAGGAGGGGAAATTGCTTGTGAATATCTCTCAAACCATAAAGGTTTGAGAGATAAGACTTATCGTTCATGTTTTTTTTTAATGCCTACAAAATAAAATAAAGATAAAATTAAGTATTACTATCACTTTAACTTCTGGGGAGAAGATGTGAGGGTTCTGGAAACCAGCAGAGCATATCAAAGGTGCATCACTTTGAGGAGGAGCAACACATTACCTCCACTCCTGGTTGTGTAGTAGTGGGGTACATCAGGGACCTGTACTGGTGGCCATTCTGTTTAATATTTTTATTAGGGATATTGCAAAAGGCCTTCAAGGTAAGATATGCCTTTTTTTTGCAGATGATACAAAGATCTGCAACAGGGTATATAGTCTGTGGGAATAAGCCAAATGATTTATGGAAATTAGAAGAATGGACAGTGTGGTTGGTAGCTGCAGTTTGTTGATAAATGTAAATTAATGCACTCAGGACATAAAAATCCAAAGACAGATTTTTTTTATTTTTATTTTTTTTTTAAATCCAAAGACAGAATATAATAAGGGTAGTATGCTGTCAGAGACAGAGGTAAGGGATTTGGGAGTAATTATTTCTGATAACTTAATGACAGGCACGTGCATGCACAGCCGGCACTTGAGGACCACGGGGCATTTTATTTATAGAACAGATTCAGGGCTCCCAGGGTGGCATGCCCTGAATTCAGTGATGTACCAGGACCATCACTGGTCCTTAAGTGCAAGACAGCCCTGCATGGCATTGGACTTTAAGGGGTTAAAGGTAGTCAGACAATGTAACAAGTGGAGACGAATGCAAAAGGTGTGGGTTGTATAGCTAGGGGCATTAGTAGCAGAAAAAGGGTAGTGGTCATGCCACTCTACAGATATCTAGTTAGACCTCACCTAGAGTATTGTGTACAGTACTGGAGACCCCATCTCCAGAAGGATATAGATACTATAGAGTATTGTGTACAGTACTGGAGACCTCATCTCCAGAAGGATATAGATACTGTAGAGTATTGTGTACAGTACTGGAGACCTCATCTCCAGAAGGATATAGATGCTCTAGAGAGAATTCAGAGAACGGCTACTAAAATGGTGACTGGTTTACAGGAGCAGAAATATCAGGATTGACTAAAGGATCTGAACAGGTATAGGATGGAGGAGAGAGAGAGGATATGATAGACATTCACATACATGAAGGGATTCAACACAGTGCAGGAGGGAAGTCCATTTCAAAGGCTTAAAACGGTTAGGACAAGAGGCCATAGTCTAAAACTAGAGGGACACAGGTTTAATGTAAGAAAGGTTTACTTCATTGAGAGGCTGGTAGATAAATGGACTAGCCTTCCAGCAGAAGTGAATACCGTGACAGAATTTAAGCATTTATGGGATAGGCATAAGGTTGTCATTAACATAAGACAAGACCAAGGACCAAATAAGGTTTGAGGTTTTTACAATGGGAAAAATGGGCAGAATAGATGGTCCAAATGGTTCTTATCTACCATCAAATTCTGTGGTGTCCTGAGTGTGGATGTGTCAGTCTTCCCCTTCATATATGTACTGTTACAGGCTGAGAACACCTTTCATTTACCCTCAGCCATATCTCAATCTGCCTCTCCCCATGGTCTGTATAGTTTACTAGATGAGGCCCTGAATCAGAAGGGATGGCTGGAGAGTTATTTTAGTGACATCATTATTGCTGACGGGGTGTGTGGTTATAGAGATTTTCTTCTGGGATCTTGACTAGCAGTAGGGAAAGACATGATTACCATGGCGTAAGAACTTTATCCTGATTACAGACAATTTCAGTTACCACCACTTTCTGAACATCTCGCCTTAAGTCCTCCTAAATTCTTCTCCAGTGCAGATTCCTCAAGTAGTTTCCCTTTTAGTGTAATGCATAACCTCTATATTGAACCTCATGCCACTTTTTCACCTACTCACTGTTTATCCAAATTTTTCTGCAAATAAAAATATCCTACTCTGGATATATTTCCTTATAGAACTTAGTGTCAAAGATTGGAACACTACTTTAAATACCCGCTTCAAGATCATTAAAGGGTTAGTAATGCCCAAAGAGAACAGTTTTGTTGTAGATTTTAAAAATAATAAATTATGTACAGCAAATCCCATTTCTCAATCCTTTATAGTTTGAGAGAGATTTGGTGCTAAAGATCTCCCCTCCTTCCTGATGTCAGCACTCTGCTGCCAGCAGGAGATCCGGGGTCCTGTAAAGCTGCCAGCAGGAGATCCGGGGTCCTGTAAAGCTGCCAGCAGGAGATCCGGGGTCCTGTAAAGCTGACAGCAGGAGATCCGGTCCTGTAAAGCTGCCAGCAGGAGATTCGTGTCAGCCGACTCGAGGCGGCTCTTCAGCAGAGCTGAAACAGCGATCTTT
>CM074726.1:167882489-167911869 GCA_037306005.1 Rhinophrynus dorsalis | reverse complement strand
TTTGGATAGCTTTACTGTCAGACACATGGAGAGAGAGGAGTGCTACTGCAAGAGGCACAGGGAGGGAGAGGTGTGCTAGTGCGAGAGGCACGGGGGGGGGGGAGAGGACTGCTAGTGCGAGAGGCACGGGGGGAGAGGAGTGCTAGTGCGAGAGGCATGGGGGAGAGGAGTGCTAGTGAGAGAGGCACGGGGGGGAGAGGAGTGCTAGTGCGAGAGGCACGGGGGGGGAGAGGAGTGCTAGTGCGAGAGGTACGGGGGGGAGAGGAGTGCCAGTGCGAGAGGCACGGGGGGGAGAGGAGTGCTAGTGCGAGAGGCACGGGGGGGAGAGGAGTGCTAGTGAGAGGCACGGGGGGGAGAGGAGTGCTAGTGAGAGGCACGGGGGGAGAGGAGTGCTAGTGCGAGAGGCACGGGGGGGAGAGGAGTGCTAGTGAGAGAGGCACGGGGGGAGAGGAGTGCTAGTGCGAGAGGCACGGGGGGAGAGAGGAGTGCTAGTAAGAGAGGCACGGGGGAAGAGAGGAGTGCTAGTGCGAGAGGCACGGGAGGGAGAGGAGTGCTAGTGAGAGAGGCACGGGGGGGAGAGGAGTGCTAGTGAGAGAGGCACGGGGGGGAGAGGAGTGCTAGTGAGAGAGGTACGGGGGGAGAGGAGTGCTAGTGCGAGAGGCACGGGGGGAGAGAGGAGTGCTAGTAAGAGAGGCACGGGGGGAGAGAGGAGTGCTAGTGAGAAAGGCACGGGGGGGAGAGGAGTGCTAGTGAGAGAGGCACGGGGGGGAGAGGAGTGCTAGTGAGAGAGGCACGGGGGGAGAGGAGTGCTAGTGCGAGAGGCACGGGGGGGGAGAGGAGTGCTAGTGAGAGAGGCACGGGGGGAGAGGAGTGCTAGTGCGAGAGGCACGGGGGGAGAGAGGAGTGCTAGTAAGAGAGGCACGGGGGGAGAGAGGAGTGCTAGTGCGAGAGGCACGGGGGGAGAGAGGAGTGCTAGTGAGAGAGGCACGGGGGGGGAGAGGAGTGCTAGTGAGAGAGGCACGGGGGGAGAGGAGTGCTAGTGCGAGAGGCACGGGGGGAGAGAGGAGTGCTAGTAAGAGAGGCACGGGGGGGGAGAGAGGAGTGCTAGTGAGAAAGGCACGGGGGGGAGAGGAGTGCTAGTGAGAGAGGCACGGGGGGAGAGGAGTGCTAGTGCGAGAGGCACGGGGGGAGAGAGGAGTGCTAGTAAGAGAGGCACGGGGGGAGAGAGGAGTGCTAGTGAGAAAGGCACGGGGGGAGAGAGGAGTGCTAGTGAGAAAGGCACGGGGGGAGAGAGGAGTGCTAGTGAGAGAGGCACGGGGGGGAGAGGAGTGCTAGTGAGAGAGGCACGGGGGGGAGAGGAGTGCTAGTGAGAGAGGCACGGGGGGGAGAGGAGTGCTAGTGAGAGAGGCACGGGGGGAGAGAGGAGTGCTAGTGCGAGAGGCACGGGAGGGAGAGGAGTGCTAGTGAGAGAGGCACGGGAGGGAGAGGAGTGCTAGTGAGAGAGGCACGGGAGGGAGAGGAGTGCTAGTGAGAGAGGCACGGGAGGGAGAGGAGTGCTAGTGAGAGAGGCACGGGGGGGAGAGGAGTGCTAGTAAGAGAGGCACGGGGGGGAGAGAGGAGTGCTAGTAAGAGAGGCACGGGGGGAGAGAGGAGTGCTAGTAAGAGAGGCACGGGGGGAGAGAGGAGTGCTAGTGAGAAAGGCACGGGGGGGAGAGGAGTGCTAGTGAGAGAGGCACGGGGGGGAGAGGAGTGCTAGTGAGAGAGGCACGGGGGGAGAGGAGTGCTAGTGAGAGAGGCACGGGGGGGGAGGAGTGCTAGTGAGAGAGGCACGGGGGGGAGAGGAGTGCTACAGTGCTAGTGAGAGAGGCACGGGGGGGAGAGGAGTGCTAGTGAGAGAGGCACGGGGGG
Organism: Rhinophrynus dorsalis; assembly: GCA_037306005.1. Lineage (NCBI taxonomy): Eukaryota > Metazoa > Chordata > Amphibia > Anura > Rhinophrynidae > Rhinophrynus > Rhinophrynus dorsalis. The sequence continues at coordinate 167,909,961 of CM074726.1, read as the reverse complement.
GGAGAGGAGTGCTAGTGAGAGAGGCACGGGGGGGAGAGGAGTGCTAGTGCGAGAGGCACGGGAGGGAGAGGAGTGCTAGTGAGAGAGGCACGGGGGGGAGAGGAGTGCTAGTGAGAGAGGCACGGGGGGAGAGGAGTGCTAGTGAGAGAGGCACGGGGGGGAGAGGAGTGCTAGTGCGAGAGGCACGGGGGGAGAGAGAAGTGCTAGTAAGAGAGGCACGGGGGGAGAGAGGAGTGCTAGTGAGAAAGGCACGGGGGGAGAGGGGAGTGCTAGTGAGAAAGGCACGGGGGGGAGAGGAGTGCTAGTGAGAGAGGCACGGGGGGGAGAGGAGTGCTAGTGAGAGAGGCACGGGGGGAGAGGAGTGCTAGTGAGAGAGGCACGGGGGGAGAGAGGAGTGCTAGTGCGAGAGGCACGGGAGGGAGAGGAGTGCTAGTGAGAGAGGCACGGGGGGGAGAGGAGTGCTAGTGAGAGAGGCACGGGGGGAGAGGTCGAGAGGCACGGGGGGGAGAGAGGAGTGCTAGTGCGAGAGGCACGGGGGGAGAGAGGAGTGCTAGTGAGAAAGGCACGGGGGGGGGGAGAGGCCGGGGGAGTGCTAGTGAGAGAGGCACGGGGGGGAGAGGAGTGCTAGTGAGAGAGGCACGGGGGGGAGAGGAGTGCTAGTGAGAGAGGCACGGGGGGAGAGGAGTGCTAGTGAGAGAGGCACGGGGGGAGAGGAGTGCTAGTGAGAGAGGCACGGGGGGGGAGAGGAGTGCTACAGTGCTAGTGAGAGAGGCACGGGGGGGAGAGGAGTGCTAGTGAGAGAGGCACGGGGGAGGAGAGGAGTGCTAGTGAGAGAGGCACGGGGGGGAGAGGAGTGCTAGTGAGAGAGGCACGGGGGGGAGAGGAGTGCTAGTGAGAGAGGCACGGGGAGGGAGAGGAGTGCTAGTGAGAGAGGCACGGGGGGGGAGAGGAGTGCTAGTGAGAGAGGCACGGGGGGGGAGAGGAGTGCTAGTGAGAGAGGCACGGGGGGGAGAGGAGTGCTAGTGAGAGAGGCACGGGGGGGAGAGGAGTGCTAGTGAGAGGCACGGGGGGGAGAGGAGTGCTAGTGAGAGGCACGGGGGGGAGAGGAGTGCTAGTGAGAGAGGCACGGGGGGGAGAGGAGTGCTAGTGAGAGAGGCACGGGGGGGAGAGGAGTGCTAGTGAGAGAGGCACGGGGGGAGAGGAGTGCTAGTGAGAGAGGCACGGGGGGGAGAGGAGTGCTAGTGAGAGAGGCACGGGGGGGGGAGGAGTGCTAGTGAGAGAGGCACGGGGGGGGGAGAGGAGTGCTATGATAACCAAAATCCACCCCTGAAAAAGGAAAAGACAGTGTTACTTTTGGATAGCTTTACTGTCAGACACATGGAGAGAGAGGAGTGCTACTGCAAGAGGCACAGGGAGGGAGAGGTGTGCTAGTGCGAGAGGCACGGGGGAAAGGAGAGGACTGCTAGTGCGAGAGGCACGGGGGGAGAGGAGTGCTAGTGCGAGAGGCATGGGGGAGAGGAGTGCTAGTGAGAGAGGCACGGGGGGGAGAGGAGTGCTAGTGCGAGAGGCACGGGGGGGAGAGGAGTGCTAGTGCGAGAGGCACGGGGGGGAGAGGAGTGCTAGTGCGAGAGGCACGGGGGGGAGAGGAGTGCTAGTGCGAGAGGCACGGGGGGGAGAGGAGTGCTAGTGCGAGAGGCACGGGGGGGAGAGGAGTGCCAGTGCGAGAGGCACGGGGGGGAGAGGAGTGCCAGTGCGAGAGGCACGGGGGGGAGAGGAGTGCCAGTGCGAGAGGCACGGGGGGAGAGGAGTGCTAGTGCGAGAGGCACGGGGGGGAGAGGAGTGCTAGTGAGAGGGCACGGGGGGAGAGGAGTGCTAGTGCGAGAGGCACGGGGGGGAGAGGAGTGCTAGTGAGAGAGGCACGGGGGGAGAGGAGTGCTAGTGCGAGAGGCACGGGGGGAGAGAGGAGTGCTAGTGCGAGAGGCACGGGGGGAGAGGAGTGCTAGTGCGAGAGGCACGGGGGGAGAGAGGAGTGCTAGTGCGAGAGGCACGGGGGGAGAGAGGAGTGCTAGTGCGAGAGGCACGGGAGGGAGAGGAGTGCTAGTGAGAGAGGCACGGGGGGGGAGAGGAGTGCTAGTGAGAGGCACGGGGGGAGAGGAGTGCTAGTGCGAGAGGCACGGGGGGAGAGAGGAGTGCTAGTAAGAGAGGCACGGGGGGAGAGAGGAGTGCTAGTGAGAAAGGCACGGGGGGGAGAGGAGTGCTAGTGAGAGAGGCACGGGGGGGGAGAGGAGTGCTAGTGAGAGAGGCACGGGGGGGAGAGGAGTGCTAGTGAGAGGCACGGGGGGAGAGAGGAGTGCTAGTGCGAGAGGCACGGGAGGGAGAGGAGTGCTAGTGAGAGAGGCACGGGAGGGAGAGGAGTGCTAGTGAGAGAGGCACGGGGGGAGAGGAGTGCTAGTGCGAGAGGCACGGGGGGAGAGGAGTGCTAGTGCGAGAGGCACGGGGGGAGAGAGGAGTGCTAGTAAGAGAGGCACGGGGGGAGAGAGGAGTGCTAGTGAGAAAGGCACGGGGGGGAGAGGAGTGCTAGTGAGAGAGGCACGGGGGGGGGAGAGGAGTGCTACAGTGCTAGTGAGAGAGGCACGGGGGGGGAGAGGAGTGCTAGTGAGAGGCACGGGGGGGGAGAGGAGTGCTAGTGAGAGAGGCACGGGGGGGAGAGGAGTGCTAGTGAGAGAGGCACGGGGGGGGAGAGGAATGCTAGTGAGAGAGGCACGGGGAGGGAGAGGAGTGCTAGTGAGAGAGGTACGGGGGGGAGAGGAGTGCTAGTGAGAGAGGCACGGGGGGAGAGGAGTGCTAGTGAGAGAGGCACGGGGGGAGAGGAGTGCTAGTGAGAGAGGCACGGGGGGAGAGGAGTGCTAGTGAGAGAGGCACGGGGGGGAGAGGAGTGCTAGTGAGAGAGGCACGGGGGGGAGAGGAGTGCTAGTGAGAGAGGCACGGGGGGGAGAGGAGTGCTAGTGAGAGAGGCACGGGGGGGAGAGGAGTGCTAGTGAGAGAGGCACGGGGGGGGAGAGGAGTGCTAGTGAGAGAGGCACGGGGGGGGAGAGGAGTGCTAGTGAGAGAGGCACGGGGGGGGAGAGGAGTGCTAGTGAGAGAGGCACGGGGGGGAGAGGAGTGCTAGTGAGAGAGGCACGGGGGGGAGAGGAGTGCTAGTGAGAGAGGCACGGGGGGGAGAGGAGTGCTAGTGAGAGAGGCACGGGTGGAGAGGAGTGCTAGTGAGAGAGGCACGGGTGGAGAGGAGTGCTAGTGAGAGAGGCACAGGGAGGGAGAGGAGCGCTAGTGCGAGAGGCACGGGGGGGGAGAGGAGTGCTAGTGAGAGGCACAGGGGGGAGAGGAGTGCTAGTGAGTAGGCACGGGGGGGAGAGGAGTGCTAGTGAGAGAGGCACGGGGGGGAGAGGAGTGCTAGTGAGAGAGGCACGGGGGGGAGAGGAGTGCTAGTGAGAGAGGCACAGGGGGGAGAGGAGTGCTAGTGAGAGAGGCACGGGGGGGAGAGGAGTGCTAGTGAGAGAGGCATGGGGGGAGAGGAGTGCTAGTGAGAGAGGCACGGGGGGGAGAGGAGTGCTAGTGAGAGAGCACGGGGGGGAGAGGAGTGCTAGTGAGAGAGGCACGGGGGGGAGAGGAGTGCTAGTGAGAGAGGCACGGGGGGGAGAGGAGTGCTAGTGAGAGAGGCACGGGGGGGAGAGGAGTGCTAGTGAGAGAGGCACGGGGGAGAGGAGTGCTAGTGAGAGAGGCACGGGGGGGAGAGGAGTGCTAGTGAGAGAGGCACGGGGGGGAGAGGAGTGCTAGTGAGAGAGGCACGGGTGGAGAGGAGTGCTAGTGAGAGAGGCACGGGTGGAGAGGAGTGCTAGTGAGAGAGGCACAGGGAGGGAGAGGAGCGCTAGTGCGAGAGGCACGGGGGGGGAGAGGAGTGCTAGTGAGAGGCACAGGGGGGAGAGGAGTGCTAGTGAGAGAGGCACGGGGGGGAGAGGAGTGCTAGTGAGAGAGGCACGGGGGGGAGAGGAGTGCTAGTGAGAGAGGCACGGGGGGGAGAGGAGTGCTAGTGAGAGAGGCACAGGGAGGGAGAGGAGTGCTAGTGCGAGAGGTACGGGAGGGGAGAGGAGTGCTAGTGAGAGAGGCACGGGGGGGAGAGGAGTGCTAGTGAGAGAGGCACGGGGGGGAGAGGAGTGCTAGTGAGAGAGGCACGGGGGGGAGAGGAGTGCTAGTGAGAGAGGCACGGGGGGGAGAGGAGTGCTAGTGAGAAAGGCACGGGGGGGGAGAGGAGTGCTAGTGAGAAAGGCACGGGGGGGAGAGGAGTGCTAGTGAGAAAGGCACGGGGGGGAGAGGAGTGCTAGTGAAAAAGGCACGGGGGGGAGAGGAGTGCTAGTGAGAGAGGCACGGGGGGAGAGGAGTGCTAGTGAGAGAGGCACGGGGGGGAGAGGAGTGCTAGTGAGAGAGGCACGGGGGGGGGGAGAGGAGTGCTAGTGAGAGAGGCACGGGGGGGGGGAGAGGAGTGCTAGTGAGAGAGGCACGGGGGGGGAGAGGAGTGCTAGTGAGAGAGGCACGGGGGGAGAGGAGTGCTAGTGAGAGGCACGGGGGGAGAGGAGTGCTAGTGAGAGGCACGGGGGGAGAGGAGTGCAAGTGAGAGAGGCACGGGGGGGAGGAGTGCTAGTGAGAGAGGCACGGGGGAGAGGAGTGCTAGTGAGAGAGGCACGGGGGGGAGAGGAGTGCTAGTGAGAGAGGCACAGGGGAGAGGAGTGCTAGTGAGAGAGGCACGGGGGGGGAGAGGAGTGCTAGTGAGAGAGGCACGGGGGGGGAGAGGAGTGCTAGTGAGAGAGGCACGGGGGAGAGGAGTGCTAGTGAGAGAGGCACGGGGGGAGAGGAGTGCTAGTGAGAGAGGCACAGGGAGGGAGAGGAGTGCTAGTGCGAGAGGCACGGGGGTGAGAGGAGTGCTAGTGAGAGAGGCACGGGGGGAGAGGAGTGCTAGTGAGAGAGGCACGGGGGGGAGAGGAGTGCTAGTGAGAGAGGCACGGGGGGGAGAGGAGTGCTAGTGAGAGAGGAACGGGGGGAGAGGAGTGCTAGTGAGAGAGGCACAGGGAGGGAGAGGAGTGCTAGTGAGAGAGGCACGGGAGGGAGAGGAGTGCTAGTGCGAGAGGCACGGGAGGGGAGAGGAGTGCTAGTGCGAGAGGCACAGGGGGGAGAGGAGTGCTAGTGAGAGAGGCACGGGGGGAGAGGAGTGCTAGTGAGAGAGGCACGGGGGGGAGAGGAGTGCTAGTGAGAGAGGCACGGGGGGGAGAGGAGTGCTAGTGAGAGAGGCACGGGGGGGAGAGGAGTGCTAGTGAGAGAGGCACGGGGGGGAGAGGAGTGCTAGTGAGAGAGGCACGGGGGGGAGAGGAGTGCTAGTGAGAGAGGCACGGGGGGGGGAGAGGAGTGCTAGTGAGAGAGGCACGGGGGGGAGAGGAGTGCTAGTGAGAGAGGCACGGGGGGGGAGAGGAGTGCTAGTGTCAGTCACAGGAGGAAGGGAGAAGGGAAGAGCTATTGGGCACAGACAGAGGAGGAAGAAGTGATTGTCAGGGAACGGAGGAGGGAATAATAGTGTCTGACAGGAAGAGAGAAAGGAGCGTCACAGACACAGAGGAAGGGAGGAATCATGGTGTTACAGACACAGAGGAAGGGAGGAATCATGGTGTCACAGACACAGAGGAAGGGAGGAATCATGGTGTCACGTACACAGAGGAAGGGAGAAATCATGGTGTCACGGACACAGAGGAAGGGAGGAATCATGGTGTCAGGGACACAGAGGAAGGGAGGAATCATGGCGTAAGGGACACAGAGGAAGGGAGGAATCATGGTGTCACGGACACAGAGGAAGGGAGGAATCATGGTGTTACAGACACAGAGGAAGGGAGGAATCATGGTGTTACAGACACAGAGGAAGGGAGGAATCATGGTGTCACGGACACAGAGGAAGGGAGGAATCATGGTGTCAGGGACACAGAGGAAGGGAGGAATCATGGTGTTACAGACACAGAGGAAGGGAGGAATCATGGTGACACGGACACAGAGGAAGGGAGGAATCATGGTGTCACGGACACAGAGGAAGGGAGGAATCATGGTGTCAGGGACACAGAGGAAGGGAGGAATCATGGTGTTACAGACACAGAGGAAGGGAGGAATCATGGTGTTACAGACACAGAGGAAGGGAGGAATCATGGTGTTACAGACACAGAGGAAGGGAGGAATCATGGTGTTACAGACACAGAGGAAGGGAGGAATCATGGTGTTACAGACACAGAGGAAGGGAGGAATCATGGTGTTACAGACACAGAGGAAGGGAGGAATCATGGTGTCAAGGACACAGAGGAAGGGAGGAATCATGGTGTCAAGGACACAGAGGAAGGGAGGAATCATGGTGTCAAGGACACAGAGGAAGGGAGGAATCATGGTGTCACGGACACAGAGGAAGGGAGGAATCATGGTGTCACGGACACAGAGGAAGGGAGGAATCATGGTGTCACGGACACAGAGGAAGGGAGGAATCATGGTGTCAGGGACACAGAGGAAGGGAGGAATCATGGTGTCACCGACACAGAGGAAGGGAGGAATCATGGTGTCAGGGACACAGAGGAAGGGAGGAATCATGGTGTTACAGACACAGAGGAAGGGAGGAATCATGGTGTCAAGGACACAGAGGAAGGGAGGAATCATGGTGTCACGGACACAGAGGAAGGGAGGAATCATGGTGTCACGGACACAGAGGAAGGGAGGAATCATGGTGTCAGGGACACAGAGGAAGGGAGGAATCATGGTGTCACCGACACAGAGGAAGGGAGGAATCATGGTGTCAGGGACACAGAGGAAGGGAGGAATCATGGTGTCAGGGACACAGAGGAAGGGAGGAATCATGGTGTCAGGGACACAGAGGAAGGGAGGAATCATGGTGTCAGGGACACAGAGGAAGGGAGGAATCATGGTGTCACGGACACAGAGGAAGGGAGGAATCATGGTGTCACAGACACAGAGGAAGGGAGGAATCATGGTGTCACGGACACAGAGGAAGGGAGGAATCATGGTGTTACAGACACAGAGGAAGGGAGGAATCATGGTGTCAGGGACACAGAGGAAGGGAGGAATCATGGTGTCAGGGACACAGAGGAAGGGAGGAATCATGGTGTCAGGGACACAGAGGAAGGGAGGAATCATGGTGTTACAGACACAGAGGAAGGGAGGAATCATGGTGTCACGGACACAGAGGAAGGGAGGAATCATGGTGTCACGGACACAGAGGAAGGGAGGAATCATGGTGTCACGGACACAGAGGAAGGGAGGAATCATGGTGACACGGACACAGAGGAAGGGAGGAATCATGGTGTCAGGGACACAGAGGAAGGGAGGAATCATGGTGTCAGGGACACAGAGGAAGGGAGGAATCATGGTGTCAGGGACACAGAGGAAGGGAGGAATCATGGTGTCACAGACACAGAGGAAGGGAGGAATCATGGCGTCAAGGACACAGAGGAAGGGAGGAATCATGGTGTCACAGACACAGAGGAAGGGAGGAATCATGGTGTCAGGGACACAGAGGAAGGGAGGAATCATGGTGTCAGGGACACAGAGGAAGGGAGGAATCATGGTGTCAGGGACACAGAGGAAGGGAGGAATCATGGTGTCACAGACACAGAGGAAGGGAGGAATCATGGTGTCACAGACGCAGAGGAAGGGAGGAATCATGGTGTCACGGACACAGAGGAAGGGAGGAAGCATGGTGTCAGGGACACAGAGGAAGGGAGGAATCATGGTGACACGGACACAGAGGAAGGGAGGAATCATGGTGACACGGACACAGAGGAAGGGAGGAATCATGGTGACACGGACACAGAGGAAGGGAGGAATCATGGTGTCACAGACACAGAGGAAGGGAGGAATCATGGTGTTACGGACACAGAGGAAGGGAGGAATCATGGTGACACGGACACAGAGGAAGGGAGGAATCATGGTGTCACGGACACAGAGGAAGGGAGGAATCATGGTGTCACGGACACAGAGGAAGGGAGGAATCATGGTGTCACGGACACAGAGGAAGGGAGGAATCATGGTGTCAGGGACACAGAGGAAGGGAGGAATCATGGTGTCACGGACACAGAGGAAGGGAGGAATCATGGTGTCAGGGACACAGAGGAAGGGAGGAATCATGGTGTCAGGGACACAGAGGAAGGGAGGAATCATGGTGACACGGACACAGAGGAAGGGAGGAATCATGGTGTCACGGACACAGAGGAAGGGAGGAATCATGGTGTCACGGACACAGAGGAAGGGAGGAATCATGGTGTCACGGACACAGAGGAAGGGAGGAATCATGGTGTCACGGACACAGAGGAAGGGAGGAATCATGGTGTACAGACACAGAGGAAGGGAGGAATCATGGTGTCAGGGACACAGAGGAAGGGAGGAATCATGGTGACACGGACACAGAGGAAGGGAGGAATCATGGTGTCACAGACACAGAGGAAGGGAGGAATCATGGTGTCAGGGACACAGAGGAAGGGAGGAATCATGGTGACACGGACACAGAGGAAGGGAGGAATCATGGTGTTACAGACACAGAGGAAGGGAGGAATCATGGTGTCATAGACACAGAGGAAGGGAGGAATCATGGTGACACGGACACAGAGGAACAGAGGAAGGGAGGAATCATGGTGTCACAGACACAGAGGAAGGGAGGAATCATGGTGACACGGACACAGAGGAAGGGAGGAATCATGGTGACACGGACACAGAGGAAGGGAGGAATCATGGTGACACGGACACAGAGGAAGGGAGGAATCATGGTGACACGGACACAGAGGAAGGGAGGAATCATGGTGACACGGACACAGAGGAAGGGAGGAATCATGGTGTCACGGACACAGAGGAAGGGAGGAATCATGGTGTTACAGACACAGAGGAAGGGAGGAATCATGGTGTCAGGGACACAGAGGAAGGGAGGAATCATGGTGTCAGGGACACAGAGGAAGGGAGGAATCATGGTGTCAGGGACACAGAGGAAGGGAGGAATCATGGTGTCACGGACACAGAGGAAGGGAGGAATCATGGTGTTACAGACACAGAGGAAGGGAGGAATCATGGTGTCACAGACACAGAGGAAGGGAGGAATCATGGTGTCACGGACACAGAGGAAGGGAGGAATCATGGTGTTACAGACACAGAGGAAGGGAGGAATCATGGTGTCACAGACACAGAGGAAGGGAGGAATCATGGTGACACGGACACAGAGGAAGGGAGGAATCATGGTGACAAGGACACAGAGGAAGGGAGGAATCATGGTGACACGGACACAGAGGAAGGGAGGAATCATGGTGACACGGACACAGAGGAAGGGAGGAATCATGGTGTTACAGACACAGAGGAAGGGAGGAATCATGGTGACACGGACACAGAGGAAGGGAGGAATCATGGTGTCAGGGACACAGAGGAAGGGAGGAAAGCATGGTGTCAGGGACACAGAGGAAGGGAGGAAGCATGGTGTCAGGGACACAGGGAGGAAATGAGAAGGGGGGACACTGCCTCCTCACCATGAAGTCCCAGGATTGGGGGGCTGAGCGGTGGTGGGTTGGGGAAGGTGAATTTCACTGTGTATTCCTTTGGCCTCTTCAGTAGCTCAGCTGGCTCATTGGCTTCTTCATCCGCGTTCTTCTTCCGACACTTCTGCTGCTTTCGAGTGAGCGCCTCCTTTGTCTGTTTCTCCTGAGATGTAAAAGGGGGAAGATGGCCGACTCCGATAAGAACTAGTCCCGCCCCCAGCAATGTGACACAGTAAGGAGATAATAACTAACCCTGCTCTGGGCAAGAAGGCTCAGTAAGGAGATAAGAGCTAGTCTCGCCCCCAGCAAGGTAACACAGTAAGGAGATAAGAGCTAGTCCTGCCCACAGCAAGGTAGCACAGTAAGGAGATAAGAGCTAGTCCCGCCCCCAGCAAGGTAGCACAGTAAGGCGATAACTAGTCCCGCCCCCAGCAAGGTAGCACAGTAAGGAGATAAGAACTAGTCCCGTCCCCAGAAAGGCAGCACAGTAAGGAGATATGAGCTAGTCCCGCCCCCAGCAAGGTAGCACAGTAAAGAGATATGAGCTAGTCCCGCCCCCAGCAAGGTAGCACAGTAAGGAGATATGAGCTAGTCCCGCCCCCAGCAAGGTAGCACAGTAAGGAGATAAGAACTAGACCCGCCCCCAGCAAGATGAGAGAAGGGAGGATAAAGGAGCTAATAAGTGTCCCTGCCCCAGCATGGTGACATAGTAATGAGACAGAAGTGTGCCCCTCCCCGTGCAGGGTGCTGTGCCCCTTACTGCTTGCTTGGAAGATTTCCCTCCTGCTTTCAGATCCTTCAGCTTCTTCTCCTGTTTGTCATATTGTTTCTGCATCTCTTTCTGCTTCTGCTGGTACATCTTCTTAAAGGTCACTGTCAGGAGAACACAGGAGTCAGGGTCACTGGGAGTCAGGGTCACTGGGAGTCAGGGTCACTGGGAGTCAGGGTCACTGGGAGTCAGGGTCACTGGGAGTCAGGGTCACTGGGAGTCAGGGTCACTGGGAGTCAGGGTCACTGGGAGTCAGGGTCACTGGGAGTCAGGGTCACTGGGAGTCAGGGTCACTGGGAGTCAGGGTCACTGGGAGTCAGGTCAGGGCAAGTCTAGCCCCAATTCCCAACCAATGATAAGCTGTTATTAATATAAGCCCTCCCCATATTTAGGAGGGAGCTGCCTTCTGTTTATTACTGCCCAGGAGTCAGCTGTAAGGGGCCATCAATTGCAGATAGGAGAGAATCATGGGAGATCAACTCTGAAATGTAACCCTCTGAGTGACAGAGAGGTATGTACGCATTGCGTTGGATGCCTCCCTGGCACTCAAAGGGTTAAATTACAATATGAGAGTGGATTAATTATCACCCAAGTCTCCGGTCTAGTGCCACTGTACTGTAAAGTTCAAGGCAACCCCCCTTCCAAAGCGCCTCTCCATGAGACCCCCAGCAACCCAAAAATCTACCCTCTCCCCCTCCCACAAATCAAACTACTAAACATTATACAGCACACAGACCAGAGGTGGGAATCTGTGCTTCTATCTGTATAGACTTACTGACATCCCCTCAGTAATAATAATCTGTATAGACTTACTGACATCCCCTCAGTAATAATAATCTGTACAGACTTACTGACATCCCCTCAGTAATAATAATCTGTATAGTCTTCCTGACATCCCCTCAGTAATAATAATCTGTATAGACTTCCTGACATTCCCTCAGTAATAATAATCTGTATAGTCTTCCTGACATTCCCTCAGTAATAATAATCTGTACAGACTTCCTGACATTCCCTCAGTAATAAGAATCTGTATAGTCTTCCTGACATCCCCTCAGTAATAATAATCTGTACAGACTTCCTGGCATCCCCTCAGTAATAATAATCTGTACAGACTTACTGACATCCCCTCAGTAATAATAATCTGTACAGACTTCCTGACATCCCCTCAGTAATAATAATCTGTATAGACTTCCTGACATTCCCTCAGTAATAATAATCTGTACAGACTTACTGACATCCCCTCAGTAATAATAATCTGTATAGACTTCCTGACATCCCCTCAGTAATAATAATCTGTACAGACTTACTGACATCCCCTCAGTAATAATAATCTGTACAGACTTACTGACATCCCCTCAGTAATAATAATCTGTACAGACTTCCTGACATCCCCTCAGTAATAATAATCTGTATAGACTTCCTGACATTCCCTCAGTAATAATAATCTGTACAGACTTCCTGGCATCCCCTCAGTAATAATAATCTGTACAGACTTCCTGACATTCCCTCAGTAATAATAATCTGTATAGACTTCCTGACATCCCCTCAGTAATAATAATCTGTATAGACTTCCTGACATCCCCTCAGTAATAGTAATCTGTATAGACTTCCTGACATCCCCTCAGTAATAAGAATCTGTACAGACTTCCTGACATCCCCTCAGTAATAATAATCTGTACAGACTTCCTGACATCCCCTCAGTAATAATAATCTGTATAGACTTCCTGACATCCCCTCAGTAATAGTAATCTGTATAGACTTCCTGACATTCCCTCAGTAATAATAATCTGTATAGACTTCCTGACATTCCCTCAGTAATAATAATCTGTATAGTCTTCCTGACATCCCCTCAGTAATAATAATCTGTACAGACTTCCTGACATCCCCTCAGTAATAATAATCTGTACAGACTTCCTGACATTCCCTCAGTAATAATAATCTTTACAGACTTCCTGACATTCCCTCAGTAATAATAATCTGTATAGACTTCCTGACATTCCCTCAGTAATAATAATCTGTATAGTCTTCCTGACATTCCCTCAGTAATAAGAATCTGTATAGACTTCCTGACATTCCCTCAGTAATAATAATCTGTATAGACTTCCTGACATCCCCTCAGTAATAATAATCTGTATAGACTTCCTGACATTCCCTCAGTAATAATAATCTGTATAGACTTCCTGACATTCCCTCAGTAATAATAATCTGTATAGACTTCCTGACATTCCCTCAGTAATAATAATCTGTACAGTCTTCCTGACATTCCCTCAGTAATAATAATCTGTACAGACTTCCTGACATTCCCTCAATAATAATAATATGTATAGACTTACTGACATCCCCTCAGTAATAATAATCTGTACAGACTTACTGACATCCCCTCAGTAATAATAATCTGTATAGACTTCCTGACATTCCCTCAGTAATAATAATCTGTACAGACTTACTGACATCCCCTCAGTAATAATAATCTGTACAGACTTACTGACATCCCCTCAGTAATAATAATCTGTACAGACTTACTGACATCCCCTCAGTAATAATAATCTGTACAGACTTCCTGACATCCCCTCAGTAATAATAATCTGTATAGACTTCCTGACATTCCCTCAGTAATAATAATCTGTACAGACTTCCTGGCATCCCCTCAGTAATAATAATCTGTACAGACTTACTGACATCCCCTCAGTAATAATAATCTGTACAGACTTCCTGGCATCCCCTCAGTAATAATAATCTGTACAGACTTACTGACATCCCCTCAGTAATAATAATCTGTACAGACTTCCTGACATCCCCTCAGTAATAATAATCTGTATAGACTTCCTGACATTCCCTCAGTAATAATAATCTGTATAGACTTCCTGACATCCCCTCAGTAATAATAATCTGTACAGACTTCCTGACATCCCCTCAGTAATAATAATCTGTATAGACTTCCTGACATCCCCTCAGTAATAGTAATCTGTATAGACTTCCTGACATTCCCTCAGTAATAATAATCTGTATAGACTTCCTGACATTCCCTCAGTAATAATAATCTGTATAGACTTCCTGACATTCCCTCAGTAATAATAATCTGTACAGACTTCCTGACATCCCCTCAGTAATAATAATGTGTATAGACTTCCTGACATCCCCTCAGTAATAATAATCTGTATAGACTTCCTGACATTCCTTCAGTAATAATAATCTGTATAGACTTTCTGACATTCCCTCAGTAATAATAATCTTTATAGTCTTCCTGACATTCCCTCAGTAATAATAATCTGTATAGACTTCCTGACATCCCCTCAGTAATAATAATATGTATAGTCTTCCTGACATCCCCTCAGTAATAATAATATGTATAGACTTCCTGACATCCCCTCAGTAATAATAATCTGTATAGACTTCCTGACATCCCCTCAGTAATAATAATCTGTATAGACTTCCTGACATTCCCTCAGTAATAATAATCTGTACAGACTTCCTGACATCCCCTCAGTAATAATAATCTGTATAGACTTCCTGACATTCCCTCAGTAATAATAATCTGTACAGACTTCCTGACATTCCCTCAGTAATAATAATCTGTATAGTCTTCCTGACATCCCCTCAGTAATAATAATCTGTATAGACTTCCTGACATTCCCTCAGTAATAATAATCTGTACAGACTTACTGACATTCCCTCAGTAATAATAATCTGTATAGACTTCCTGACATCCCCTCAGTAATAAGAATCTGTATAGTCTTCCTGACATCCCCTCAGTAATAATAATCTGTATAGACTTCCTGACATTCCCTCAGTAATAATAATCTGTACAGACTTCCTGACATTCCCTCAGTAATAATAATCTGTATAGACTTCCTGACATCCCCTCAGTAATAATAATCTGTATAGTCTTCCTGACATCCCCTCAGTAATAATAATCTGTATAGACTTCCTGACATTCCCTCAGTAATAATAATCTGTATAGTCTTCCTGACATTCCCTCAGTAATAATAATCTGTATAGACTTCCTGACATTCCCTCAGTAATAATAATCTGTATAGACTTCCTGACATTCCCTCAGTAATAATAATCTGTATAGACTTCCTGACATTCCCTCAGTAATAATAATCTGTATAGTCTTCCTGACATCCCCTCAGTAATAATAATCTGTACAGACTTCCTGACATCCCCTCAGTAATAATAATCTGTACAGACTTACTGACATCCCCTCAGTAATAATAATCTGTACAGACTTCCTGACATCCCCTCAGTAATAATAATCTGTACAGACTTCCTGACATTCCCTCAGTAATAATAATCTGTACAGACTTCCTGACATTCCCTCAGTAATAATAATCTGTACAGACTTCCTGACATTCCCTCAGTAATAATAATCTGTATAGACTTCCTGACATTCCCTCAGTAATAATAATCTGTACAGACTTACTGACATCCCCTCAGTAATAATAATCTGTACAGACTTCCTGACATCCCCTCAGTAATAATAATCTGTATAGACTTCCTGACATTCCCTCAGTAATAATAATCTGTACAGACTTCCTGACATCCCCTCAGTAATAATAATCTGTATAGACTTCCTGACATCCCCTCAGTAATAATAATCTGTATAGACTTCCTGACATCCCCTCAGTAATAATAATCTGTACAGACTTCCTGACATTCCCTCAGTAATAATAATCTGTACAGACTTCCTGACATCCCCTCAGTAATAATAATCTGTATAGACTTCCTGACATCCCCTCAGTAATAATAATCTGTATAGTCTTCCTGACATTCCCTCAGTAATAATAATCTGTACAGACTTCCTGACATTCCCTCAGTAATAATAATCTGTACAGACTTCCTGACATCCCCTCAGTAATAATAATCTGTATAGACTTCCTGACATTCCCTCAGTAATAATAATCTGTATAGTCTTCCTGACATTCCCTCAGTAATAATAATCTGTATAGACTTCCTGACATCCCCTCAGTAATAATAATATGTATAGACTTCCTGACATTCCCTCAGTAATAATAATCTGTATAGACTTCCTGACATCCCCTCAGTAATAATAATATGTATAGTCTTCCTGACATCCCCTCAGTAATAATAATCTGTACAGACTTCCTGACATCCCCTCAGTAATAATAATCTGTATAGTCTTCCTGACATCCCCTCAGTAATAATAATATGTACAGACTTCCTGACATCCCCTCAGTAATAATAATATGTACAGACTTAATGACATCCCCTCAGTAATAATAATCTGTATAGTCTTCCCGACATCCCCTCAGTAATAATAATCTGTATAGACTTCCTGACATTCCCTCAGTAAAAATAATCTGTATAGACTGCCTGACATCCCCTCAGTAATAATAATCTGTATAGACTTCCTGACATTCCCTCAGTAAAAATAATATGTATAGACTTCCTGACATTCCCTCAGTAATAATAATCTGTATAGACTTCCTGACATCCCCTCAGTAATAATAATCTGTATAGACTTCCTGACATTCCCTCAGTAATAATAATGTGTATAGTCTTCCTGACATCTCCTCAGTAATAATAATCTGTACAGACTTACTGACATCCCCTCAGTAATAATAATCTGTACAGACTTACTGACATTCCCTCAGTAATAATAATCTGTATAGTCTTCCTGACATCCCCTCAGTAATAATAATCTGTACAGACTTACTGACATCCCCTCAGTAATAATAATCTGTACAGACTTACTGACATTCCCTCAGTAATAATAATCTGTATAGACTTACTGACATCCCCTCAGTAATAATAATCTGTATAGACTTCCTGACATTCCCTCAGTAATAATAATCTTTATAGTCTTCCTGACATCCCCTCAGTAAAAATAATATGTATAGACTTCCTGACATTCCCTCAGTAATAATAATCTGTATAGTTTTCCTGACATCCCCTCAGTAAAAATAATCTGTATAGACTGCCTGACATCCCCTCAGTAATAATAATCTGTATAGACTTCCTGACATTCCCTCAGTAAAAATAATATGTATAGACTTCCTGACATTCCCTCAGTAATAATAATCTGTATAGACTTCCTGACATCCCCTCAGTAATAATAATCTGTATAGACTTCCTGACATTCCCTCAGTAATAATAATGTGTATAGTCTTCCTGACATCTCCTCAGTAATAATAATCTGTACAGACTTACTGACATCCCCTCAGTAATAATAATCTGTACAGACTTACTGACATCCCCTCAGTAATAATAATCTGTATAGACTTCCTGACATTCCCTCAGTAATAATAATCTTTATAGTCTTCCTGACATCCCCTCAGTAATAATAATCTGTATAGTCTTCCTGACATCCCCTCAGTAAAAATAATCTGTATAGACTTCCTGACATTCCCTCAGTAATAATAATCTGTATAGACTTCCTGACATTCCCTCAGTAATAATAATCTGTATAGACTTCCTGACATCCCCTCAGTAATAATAATCTGTATAGACTTCCTGACATCCCCTCAGTAATAATAATCTGTATAGACTTCCTGACATTCCCTCAGTAATAATAATCTGTATAGACTTCCTGACATTCCCTCAGTAATAATAATCTGTATAGACTTCCTGACATCCCCTCAGTAATAATAATCTGTACAGACTTACTGACATCCCCTCAGTAATAATAATCTGTATAGACTTCCTGACATTCCCTCAGTAATAAGAATCTGTATAGTTTTCCTGACATCCCCTCAGTAATAATAATCTGTATAGACTTCCTGACATTCCCTCAGTAATAATAATCTGTATAGTTTTCCTGACATCCCCTCAGTAATAATAATATATACAGACTTAATGACATCCCCTCAGTAATAATAATCTGTATAGACTTACTGACATCCCCTCAGTAATAATAATCTGTATAGTTTTCCTGACATTCCCTCAGTAATAATAATCTGTACAGACTTCCTGACATTCCCTCAGTAATAATAATCTGTATAGTTTTCCTGACATCCCCTCAGTAATAATAATCTGTATAGACTTCCTGACATTCCCTCAGTAATAATAATCTGTATAGTCTTCCTGACATCCCCTCAGTAATAATAATCTGTATAGACTTCCTGACATCCCCTCAGTAATAATAATCTGTATAGTCTTCCTGACATCCCCTCAGTAATAATAATCTGTATAGACTGCCTGACATCCCCTCAGTAATAATAATCTGTATAGTCTTCCTGACATCCCCTCAGTAATAATAATCTGTATAGTCTTCCTGACATCCCCTCAGTAATAATAATATGTACAGACTTAATGACATTCCCTCAGTAATAATAATCTGTATAGACTTCCTGACATTCCCTCAGTAATAATAATCTGTATAGACTTACTGACATCCCCTCAGTAATAATAATCTGTATAGACTTCCTGACATTCCCTCAGTAATAATAATATGTACAGACTTAATGACATTCCCTCAGTAATAAGAATCTGTACAGACTTACTGACATTCCCTCAGTAATAATACTCTGTATAGACTTACTGACATTCCCTCAGTAATAATAATCTGTATAGACTTCCTGACATCCCCTCAGTAATAATAATATGTATAGACTTCCTGACATTCCCTCAGTAATAATACTCTGCACAGACTTACTGACATCCCCTCAGTAATAATAATCTGTACAGACTTACTGACATTCCCTCAGTAATAATAACCTGTATAGACACGGTTATTCCCCTAACAATAATTATAGATTTACTGTGATTCACCAAGTAGTAATAAGAATCTGTATAAACTTACTGTAATTCCCTCGGTAATAATAGAGTTTCTGTGAATCCAAGTGCATTATGTCTGTACAAACATCATCTAGAAATCCCTGGTCGTGGGATACTATGAGAAGCGTTTTCTTCCACCCCTGGAGGTAACTAGGGATTTAATGAAAGATGGTGAGTATCTACTGCTTCTTTATATTATACTAGTGTAAAAGCCCGTGTACACGGGCCAAGGTCTGGGAGATATTAACCCTTTGAGTGCCAGAGGGGTAGGCAAAGCATTGCTTTGCAATGCATTGCGTGCCCCTCCGGCACTTAAAGGGTTAAAAGGCCTGTCCTGCTCTACTTACTGCCGTCACTCACGCAATGCGCTGTAGAGACTGCCCCAACGCACAGAATGCTCCCAGCGCAGAACTCCCAGCATTCCACACAGAATGCTCCCAGTGCAGAACTCCCAGTATTCTGAGCGTTTGAGTAGTCTCTACTGCACATGACGGCTTCTGACAAACATCCTAGCAAATTATTATATAGGATATATTTTACGCACACACACACACACACACACGCGCACACGCACACTTACTTGTTGAGCCAGATAACGGCGTTCAGATCCAGGTGATTGGTTGGTTCATCCAACATCAGGAGAGTCGGCTCCATAAAAAGGGCTCTAGAAGAATAAAGGAACACGTGAGGGAGATGGATAAATAGAACACGGGGGGAGACAAGATGACAGAAAAGAAAGAGTGCCAGGCGTGGGGTGAGAGTGTGGCATTGGGTAACTAGTGAGATAAAGCATGGAAAAGTTACAGAAGGTGAGCGCAATTAAGGGAAAGAAAAGAGAAAGCGAGACAGCCAAGAGAGGAGAGAATGAGGAATGAAAGAGGAGAAGAAAACCAGAGAACAGACACTGAGCAAACAAAGGAATCTGGAGTGAGAATGAAGAAAAAAACAGAACAGCAGGAGACAAAAACACAGCAGAGGTGGGACCATGAGTGAGTGTGTGAGAGAGAGTAACAGAAAGAGAGAGAGAAGGGGTGGAGAGAGTGTGTGCTGGGAGGGTACATGACAAAGAATTGTGGCAAATATTAGGTACAGGAGAAGACCTAAAAGGGATAGTAATGCTTCATAAAAACAGCAGTGTCAATTAATCTTCATAGTATTTGGGCCATAGAGAGTTATTTCAATATTGTCAGAGTTGTAGTTCAAGAGTAATTGTTACAGTAAAAAAAAAAAACAGCGCTATCACAATTCTCTATCTAATGTGTAATGTATTTTAAATAATGTAAAATGTATTTTAAATGTGGAGTATAATACAAGCAAACATTGGCTGACTCTCCATTAAGAAATATTAGTAGATATGTATAAATATATAAGTTAAAAGTGATTTAAAAAAAAGAGGGAATCAAGTCCTTTAAGGCTTCAGTATGTGATGTATTTCGGTATGAGCTGCTGTGCCACTAGTCCCGTTTCATCTCTGGTAAGACTAATTGACTGAAAGTATCCCCTCCCTCCCCTTTTACCTAGTGTAAGCCGCCTCCCCTCAGATGTGGAATCTGGTCTCTTGGCCGGACAGGTCACAGCAAGGGACAATCTTCTTACTGTGAGAACTATGAAAATCCTGCCCCCCTTGACAGGTTTTTCCTTATGATCACTGAATATTGTCCCCTCTCTGCAATCCATCAGGACAGTCTTGCTGCTCTGAGGTGAGCAGTGTTACATCAGTAAAAGGGGCGGGAGGGGGATACTTTATCATTCAATTACTCTTGTACTACAACTCTGACAGTATTGAAATAACACTCTCCAAAGTCCAAATACTATGAAGATTAATTGGAAACATTACTATCCCTTTAAAAGACAAGAAAAAGGGACACAGAGAGAAGGGTCAGATGTGGAAGCAACAGGGGTTGCCATCACCTTGCCAGAGATACTCTCATCCTCCAGCCTCCACTGAACCTCCGTGTCTCCCTATCCTGCATCTCAGGGGTGAAACCCAGACCAGCTAGGATCCTGCGAGCTTTGGCTTCTGCAGAGGCAGCGCCGGTGGCTCTTAACTCTTCATACACCTGAGTGACAAGCGTGAGACAGGTTTGTCAAGTAATTGTTTCTTTAAGATGCCTCCTGTATAAAAAAAAAAAATCTCTCCATATATAGTCAACTCTGCCCTCCCCCTCTCGCCCCTTCACCTTCTCCAGTCTCTCTGCTGCACTGTCATCCCCCTTCTCCAGCCGGGCCTGCAGCCTCTTCTCTTGCTCCAGAAGCTTGATACGCTTAGTGTCGGCTTTAAGAACGGATTGGACAGCCGGAGTATCATCAGCGACCACCTCTGAGAAGGATGGGGAGAGGTAGAAGAGTGAGATCACTTTGCAGGCAGAGCTGCCAAAAGTTAAAAAAGCATGGGAGGAGCCAAATGTGTTTTTTTTGTTTTGTTTTTCTTGAAGTGGCATAAAGAGCATATCACGTGTACCACTCTGCCCTGAAACCATAATGCACTGCTTCTCTTCTAGTAATTCCATAACAGGACGATTCCTTTACTGAGGTTTTAATACTGTGATATCGGGCGGATAGAGCTTCTCTGTCTACATTACAGCAGCACGGATTCACTGTAGACTTGCCTCAGGATACAAAATATTAGGGCAAAGGGAGAATCATTTACAAATGTAAATAATAAATTAAACCTGATGGCAATATTAGTTGAAACCTCCCAATGTGCATGTTATGATGTTGATCTCGAGTTGTTAAGTTTACATATACAGAAAATACTTACTAAATATTTGTCTTCACGGTTTCATTACCTTACTTGCTCTCGTGACAAACAACTCATAAGCAGACACACAGCAAAATAATGGTCAGAGATGCTCAACTAGGAAAGAGACTGCAATCCACCCAGGTACAAATCTCTTCTAGCTCACAAGTGCCACACACGGGGAAGAAAGATCCTGACGCACATAGTACTGATTCTGTCCAGGTGACAGTCCAGCCATGAAGTACCAGGAAATTCCTCTCTGATCAAGGGGAGCACCTAACACCAGACGTACGTTTCAGTCTTCTGAAGCCTCGTCAGTCTGGTGCAGCTGATCCCTCTAGGTACCTGATAGCATCCACGATCCTAATTACACACCCCTGATCACTGCTTTGCATATACATTTATCAAGGACTGGACCAATTCTGGGACAAACCAACTGCAACGCGTTGGATACCTCTCTGGCCCGCAAAGGGTTAAATTACATAGTATGATTTTATTATGAAAAATGCTCACTTATAGTAGGGTTTTCCTGGAGAGTAAAAACAATGGCACTACCACTTCTGGGAAATAATCATTCCTATGTTAGAACAGCTCAGACCTGCTTGATTTTTTTTTTTTTTTTTAATTTAATAAAAACACTAAAAAGAGACCACTAGGTGGCGTGATTTCATTAGTATCTATGGGGTATTTCGGTTAAATTGGCTGTACAGCTCAAAAGACACTGAAATTGACAGGCATTAACTTAAACCATTAAAACGTTTGACTAAAACAGTTCTCAGCAGGGGGATTACATTCTCTCTCTTAGCAGGAAAAGCAGTAATATAACTATTCCTTTAAATCCGCCTCACAGTGTGCATCTTACCCTGCTCACACAGCAAGACGTCGATGTTCGGAGGGATGTTCAGAGCCTTGTTTGCTATGTGTTTTAGGAGCGTTGTCTTCCCTTTACTAAGAGAGAGATGAGAGAAAGACAAGAGAGATTGAGTGAAAGATTCAAGTTGAGAAAGAAAAAAAGAAAGAATGTAATAAAGAGGGAAATAGAAAAATATATAAAGCAATGAATAAAAGGGTACAAATGAAAAATTTTGCCTTGTATCACTCAGCCTCCCAGAGGACTATGGGTAATCACCAGTAACTCACCCGTTAGGACCAACCAATCCATATCGCCGACCGGCCACCACGTACAAGTCTGCATTAACAAACAGCTCTTTCCCGTGGGCAGAGATACTGAACTTCTCCAGCTAGACAGAGGGGTAGGAGGAAATAACAGGGGGGGAAAAAAAGAGGGGAGAGAAAAAAAAAAAAAAAAAAGAGGGGAGATGGATGAAGGAAGAGAAAGGACAAGGGACGGAGGTGAAGGATGGGAAATATAATTTATTCGATGGCAGGTGACTCTTCATTGCATTCATGTGCCGGTTTCTTGAACACACTTGCAGAGAAAGAATTGAGTGGAATCCGGTGACATCACCACGAGTCATTGGGATACACGTATAAAAAAACTGGAGCAATTTTAGCATAAAATTTGTAAAATTAACCCCTTGGACACGAGAGGTCTATGAGACATTGCTCTGAAAGGTCTTGGAGATCTCTAGCATCCAAAGGATTAAAATCCCCATTGAACTAAGTGGGGATTATTAGAAATCATATTCTTCTAGTATTTCCATAACAGCACACTTCCTTTATAGAGGTTTCATTATGTGGTATCAGGCAGATCAGCCTCTCTGTCTATATTATAGCAGCATTGCTTCTCAATGTAGACTGGCATCAGGATACAAAATATTACGACAAAGGGACAGTCCTTTATACTCTTTCTAGACAAAGGATTGCATTCTGGCCGCTCCCATCTATACATCTGGACATACATGAACATGTGTGAACATTTGTATATATTAAGGAGAAAAGCAATTTCTGTTTTTGAAACATTCCAGTAGCATGAGCTCACTTAAAGGGATAGTAATGCCTGAAAATAACTATTTTATATTGTAGCCCTAAAAAAATCATGAAAAATGATATAAGTCTTATCTCCCAAACCTTTATGGTTTGGAAGATATTCACTTGTAAAATATAGTATTTTTCACTTTTCCTTGCTGTTTCAGCCAAGTCTGCCATCTAGTGGACAGATTTGGAATTCGTCCACATAGCAACCGGCAGCTCTTTAGCAGTGCCGAGATCACGATCTTTTTGAAAAGAACTGCTTAACTGGAACGATCTACAAAGTGTGCCTGGCTTGAAAGCACACTTTGTAGACCATTCCAATTAAGAAATTCTTTTTAAAGATCATGATCTCAGCACTTCTGGAGAGGCACTGCTGGTCGGAGCGACCCAGTTTCCAAATCTGAAGGGTGGAGCAATGACGTCACTCCAGGGGAAACTTTACTTCTGAATATCTCCCAAACCATAAAGGTTTGGGAGATAAGACTTATATCATTTTTCATGATTTTTTTAGGGCTACAATATAAAATAAAGTTATTTTCAGGCATTACTATCCCTTTAACCACCATTAAACACACACACACACTGAAATATTCCAATAAAGGCTTGCACTGCATCCATTTTGTACTACTGCGACCATAATGTATAAACACAATTAAATCAGGATTTTCTATTGAAACAATAAAAGTGGATCAATCCGACTTTAGGACACACGCATGCCCCACCATAATGATCATTTTGTTCCTTTGCCTTTAGCCCTAAAAGTTACCTGATGTCGGAGGCGTTCTCCAGCATGGCCTGACGTGATGACAATTCTGCTTGCGATTACCGAGAAGTCGTTCTCCGCAGCGGTCACCTTCTTCATAGTGGCCACCTGTTTCTCATAATCCAACTGAGACACAGAGAGGACAGTTATGGATCTGACATCCCTTTACGGGGCGACACAGCCAACTGAAATAGGCCTGGGTGTCTGTCACCCTTTGGGGAAACACGTCGGCTGATGTACTACCAACTGGAGAAATTATTGATCAAACCAAATGCACTATAGAGGATAGATAAATATTCAAACTGAATTAAATACAGCATTTAAAGTGGATCTATCACATATAGATATCTAATGCTCATTGGATAGAGCATTTAGCGAAAAGTTTAATATGTTAGTAATTTTAAAAAAAAACCTGTTATCTATGCAAAAATTCAAGTTTAAAACGTACCCAGCAGCCTACTTCCTGCTTGCAGCACTGCCTCTCTGCTCCCGTCCCACTACCCAGCATCCTCCAATGACGGAGGCTTTCTTTCTCTAAGTTGGAGCGATCTCACTGGCAGAGATCAATATCTAGCCAATGAGATCGCTCCAGCTTAGAGACAGACATCCTCTGTCATCGGAGAATGCTGGGTAGTGGGACGGGAGCAGCCTACTGTGCGGCAAGCGGAAGTAGGCTGCTGGGCACCTTTTTAAACTTTAATTTTTGCGTAGATAACTTTTTTTTTTAAATGACTAAGATTTTAACTTTTTCTCTAAATGTTCCATCTAATGAGCATTAGATATTTATATATTATATGTGTGATAGATCCAGTTTAACCCCTTGAATATTAGAGAGATCTCCAATGCATTGCACACCTCTAGCATTCAAGGAGTTAAAAAACCACATTTAAACTCCATGGGAATTGTAGAAATATGTATGTGTCCCCCTTTGGTGCATTTGGTTTGACCCAGAATGATTTCAGTCATTCTTAGTACATCAACCTGAAAAACACATCCCCACGCCATTACCTGCTTCTTCACTCTTTTTCTTCTCCTTTTTGCTTAGATTGGCGAATGGATCTTCACCGGCCGGTGTTTTTTCTCCCTCCCCCTCTTCATCACCTGACTGCGAGAGGAGACAAAAGTGAGTGTTTTTTGTTTTTTTATTGCAACTTCAGTCCCATTACCCTTATAGTTACCGCTCAAAGACTTACCCCTTCCTCAGATCCGCCACTCATTTCCTCATCATCCATGTCCCAGGGCACCAAACCGATTCTGATGGGAAGACAAAGTTTAAAAAAAAAAAAAAAAATTAATCAATTGAATGATAAAGTATCCCCCTCCCGCCCCTTTTAACCTAGTGTAAGACACCTCCCCTCAGATGTGGAATCTGATCTCTTGACTGGACAGGTCACAGCAAGGGACAATCTTCTTACTGTGATCATAAGCAAAACACTGCCCTCACCCCTGACAGGTTTTTCCTTAAGATCACTGAACATCGTCCCTCTCTGCAATCCATCCGGACAGTCTTGCTGCTCTTTAGGTGAGCAGTGTTACATCAATAAAAGGGGCTTTAACCATTTGAGTGCCAAAGTGGTACGCAATGTATTGCTCTGAAATGCATTGTGTACCCCTCTGGCACTCAAAGGATTAAGTAAAAAGTAGCAGCTAAGGTTTGGGCTGGCTGAGGAAGATGGGAGTTGTAGTTTGACCACAGCTCACGTTGCCCACCCTTGTTTTATCAGCAACCTCTCTCTGACGAGATACATGCATGCTGTTCAAGTTCAGTCCTCAAGGGCCACTAACAGGCCGGGATGTAAGGATTTCCCTGATTAAATACAGGTGAGAATCAGTGGATCATTCATTGTGACTGACTCACCTGTGATTAATCAGGGAAATCCTTACATCCTGGCCTGCTGGTGGAACATGAGGACTGAACTTGGACAGCCCTGAGATACATGGACCCCTCATTCAGGAGACGCATACATGTTACAGCGCCTGTGGTTTCTCACTGAG
The DNA here is from genome assembly GCA_037306005.1 of Rhinophrynus dorsalis. Classification (NCBI taxonomy): domain Eukaryota; kingdom Metazoa; phylum Chordata; class Amphibia; order Anura; family Rhinophrynidae; genus Rhinophrynus; species Rhinophrynus dorsalis. The sequence goes on along the minus strand of CM074726.1, from coordinate 167,884,417 downwards.
AAGGTATAGGAGCATGTCTCACGTTGGAAATTTCCTATGGTGTATAAGGGTCAGTGGCACAATGTGCCCCAGACAGATTTTGGGGGGTACCTGGATTTGTTTTTGTTTCTTTACTGCCCTTGCTGGGCTTTTTCTCTTCTTCATCAGCTGAGTCAACAGAAGAAGCCTTCGGGGCTGGTTTCTGCAATACAGGAAAAGACATTATCGCTCTGGAATTACAGTGATCTAGTGGGACAATGTGTCTGGCTGTACGAGGAAAATGTGCACCCCTGTCTGTCAGTCTACAGCAGGAAGGACAGACGTCTGTGTACATTGCCCTGCAGTGGGAAAGGCAGAGTCCTATTTACCATTATCCTGCAGGAGGGCAAACACCACTTACTTTGCCTTTAGATTTTTCCTTCGGAGCCGGTTCTTCACTTGGTTGTTTGTCTTCCACAGCAGGCTATACAAGAGAGAATACGTTGTGAGGGAGATGAGAGAGGAGCCGAGCGAGAGGAGAGAGAAAGGAGCGAGCGAGAGAGGAGAGAGAAAGGACGAGCGAGCGAGAGGAGAGAGAAAGGAGCGAGCGAGAGGAGAGAGAAGAGCGAGCGAGCGAGAGGAGAGAGAAAGGAAGCGAGCGAGAGGAGAGAGAAAGGAGCGAGCGAGAGGAGAGAGAAAGGAGCGAGCGAGAGGAGAGAGAAAGGAGCGAGCAGCGAGAGGAGAGAGAGGAGAGAGAGAGGAGAGAGAGAGGAGCGCGAGAGAGAGAGAGGAGCGTGAGAGAGAGAGAGAGAGAGAGAGAGAAGAGAGAGAGGAGCGTGAGAGAGAGAGAGGAGCGCGAGAGAGAGAGAGAGAGAGGAGCACGAGAGAGAGAGAGAGAGAGAGAGAGAGAGGAGCACGAGAGAGAGAGAGAGGAGGCGCGCGCGAGAGAGAGGAGCTGCGCGAGAGAGAGGAGCGCGCGAGAGAGCGGAGCGCGCGAGAGAGCGGAGCGCAGCGAGAGAGAGGAGCGCGAGAGAGAGAGAGAGAGAGAGGAGCGCGAGAGAGAGAGAGAGGAGCGCGAGAGAGAGAGAGAGCGAGCCGCGAGAGAGAGAGAGAGGAGCGCGAGAGAGAGAGAGAGAGAGAGAGGAGCGAGAGAGAGAGAGAGAGAGGAGCGCGAGAGAGAGAGAGAGAGAGAGGAGCGCGAGAGAGAGACGAGGAGCGAGAGAGGAGCGCGAGAGAGAGAGAGCGAGGAGCGCTGAGAGAGAGAGAGAGAGAGAGAGAGGAGCGCGAGAGAGAGAGAGAGAGAGAGGAGCGCGAGAGAGAGAGAGAGAGAGAGGAGCGCTGCAGAGAGAGAGATAGAGAGAGAGGGTGAGCGCGAGAGAGAGAGAGAGAGAGGGGAGCGCGAGACGAGAGAGAGAGAGGGGAGCGCCGAGAGAGAGAGAGAGAGGAGCGCTCGAGAGAGAGAGAGAGAGGAGCGCGAGAGAGAGAGAGAGAGGAGAGAGAGAGGAGCCGAGCGAGAGGAGAGAGAGGAGCGAGCGAGAGGAGAGAGGAGCGAGCGAGAGGAGAGAGAGAGGAGCGAGCGAGAGGAGAGAGAGAGGAGCGAGCGAGAGGAGAGAGAGAGGAGCGAGCGAGAGGAGCGAGCGAGGAGCGAGCGAGGAGAGAGAGAGAGGAGCGAGCGAGAGGAGAGAGAGAGGAGCGAGAGGAGCGAGCCAGAGGAGAGAGAGAGAGGAGAGCGAGCGAGAGGAGGAGAGAGAGAGGAGCGCGAGCGAGAGGAGAGGAGGAGGAGGAGAGAGAGGAGCGAGCGAGAGGAGGGAGAGAGAGAGAGAGCGAGCGAGAGGAGGGAGAGAGAGAGGAGCGAGAGAGAGGAGCGAGAGAGAGGAGCGAGAGAGAGGAGCGAGAGAGAGAGCGAGAGAGAGGAGCGAGCGAGAGGAGCGAGCGAGAGGAGAGAGAGAGGAGCGAGCGAGAGGAGAGAA